>CM034533.1:20005217-20045108 GCA_020002185.1 Paraescarpia echinospica | reverse complement strand
TCTAATCTACACTGCTCTTTTACTAATGTTACTTCATGTCCTCTAGTCTTTCTATCTTTCTTAACTGAAAAAAACATATTTCTATCAATATTTTCATAACCATTCAATATTTTAAACACTTCTATCTGATCTCCTCTCAATCTCTTGGTCTCTAGTGTTGTTAAACCACATTCTTTTAGGCGTTTTTTATAACTAAGATCCCTCAGTTTTGGTATCATTTTAGTCGCTCTCCTCTGTACTCTTTCTAGCATATCTATGTCCTTCTTGCGGTATGGCCTCCACGCTTGTATACAATATTCTAAATGAGGCCTAACTATTGTTTTGTACAGCGGTATTATTAGTTCTTTTTCTTTATACGCTATATTTCGCCTAATCAATCCAAGAAATTGATTTACCTTTGAAGCTGCAATTCCACACTGCTCTGAAACCTTCATGTCAGCACTAATTGTCAGCCCTAAGTCTTTTTCTTTTACAGTAGTACTTAGTACAGTTCCCCCATTGTATATTCTACATATTCGTTCCCATGTCCTGTGTGGAGGCATTTACATTTCCCAAAATTGAATAACATTTGCCACTTTTCAGACCATTTGATCAACCTGTCAAGATCATCTTGTAAATGCTGTCTATCACCATCACTTTCAATCCTTCTAAACACTTTTGTATCATCTGCAAATTTCAACACCTTGCTAGCTGTATCATCGTCCAAATCGTTTATATATATTAAGAATAATATAGGTCCCAGTACTGATCCCTGTGGAACCCCACTCAAAACTGATTTCCAGTTTGAAGCCTCCCCATCAACAACTACCCGTTGTCTTCTGTCAATCAGCCATTTTCTATCCAGTTAATTATACCATTTCCTATGCCATGGGCTTTTAGTTTAAGCAGTAATCTCTGATGTGGCACTTTGTCGAAAGCTTTTTGAAAATCTAAGTAGATGATATCTACTGGTGATCCATCATCAACCCACTTAGTGATATCTTCCAAAAAACATAACATATTTGTTAAACATGACCTCGCTTTTAGAAACCCATGTTGAGATGGGTTTATCAAGTTATGTTTAACAAGAAAATCCACCATGTGATCTTTAATTAGTCTTTCTAATAATTTACAAATCACCGATGTTAAACTAACTGGTCTATAATTATTTGACTTGTTTCTCGAACCTTTTTAAATAACGGTATAATGTTTGCTTCTTTCCATTCTAAAGGAACCACTCCCTCTTGTAATGACAAGTTGAAAACTGTTGCAAGCGGTATGCTAATTTGTTCTACAATTTCCAATAGTAGTTTGGGTGGAATACCATCCACTCCAGGTGATTTATTATCCTTCATAGCCCTAATTTTCTTAGCTACCATTTCTGGGGTTACAATTAGCTGTCTTAAATAGTCTGATTCTGCCCCCTTGAACTTAGCCTCTGGTACTGGCAGTGAACTCGTGTCTTCTCTGGTAAACACTGAACTAAAATACTCATTTAGGTCTTCCGCCATTAAGAATCCTTCTGATATTATATTTCCAGCACTATCTTCTAGAGGACCGACCTTATCCTGAACTTTCTGTTTGCTTCGAACATACGCATAAAACTCTTGCTGTCATGTTTTATATTACAAGCTAATTTATGTTCATAGCTTCTCTTTGAATTTCTAATTTCAGCTGTAGCTTGGTTTAGTGCTTCTTTATAAATGTTGTAGTCTTCGTCATTGCCAGTACGTCTATAAGACTTCCACATCATTTGTTTATACTTAATTTTTCTAATGGCTTCTTTCGATAAGTATTTCTTTCTGGTCCGTTTCCCTTGTTTTTTGAAGGGAACAAATTTATCTACGATGCACTCTATTTCATTCTTTAAGATATTCCAGCATTCTGTTGCTGTCTTATTCTTCAGTGTATTATTCCAGTCTATCTTTGCTAAATATTTCCTCATTTCCTTATATCTTCCTTTGTGGAAATTTCTCCTGAACTTCTTTTTATTATTTCTTTCTGATTTTACTTTGATGGTAAAATGTATCTGGTTGTGATCACTACTTCCCAGAGGCTCACATAATTTAACATTGTCAACTAATTCATTCTGTGAGGACAAAACTAAGTCTAACACATTCTCTCCCTGGTTGGTTCTAGCACATGTTGAGAAAGGAAACTATCTTGTACTAAAACTAAAAACTTGTGGTCCTCACTACCCATACTCTGTAGAGATTTCCATTTTATATGCCCATGGTTAAAATCCCCCATAATAACACAGTCCCGTTTGCTCACTTCCCTTATAGCGTTTTGTATTTTTTCATTCTCTTCTATGCTTATGTTTGGACTTCGATAAACTAATCCAACCGTTAACGTTGAGTTTCCTGTAACTATGTTACACCAAACAACTTCTTCGCAATCTGCTTCTCTGTCTAATTTTATTTCATAAGCCTGGATAGATTCTTTAATATATAAAATAACTCCACCTCCCCTTCTTCCTATTCTATCTTTCCTAAACATTACATATCCTGTCAGTCCCAATTCGGCATCTGATACATCGGTGGTTGCCCATGATTCAGTTATACCTATTATGTGAGGGTCAATATCTTCTACCATAATGTTTAGTTCATTTCTTTTGTTTACTATACTCCTTGCATTTAAACAAACACATTTATACCCAGCTTCAGAACAGTTTTCCAGACTGTTCTTTGCTGAATTATTTTTGCTGCCTTTATCTATGCCTCCAGTTTCAGGCTTCTCTGCGAGTCCCCCCTGCGAATTTAGTTTAAATAGATGCAACCTGTCCCACTGTCAACAGATCGCAGCAGATTCTCTGAGAATACTGCTGCCCCCTTTCCACTTAGATGGAGGCCATCTCTCATGTACATATCTTCTCTCCCAACAAAGTACCCCCATAAATCTATGAATCCCACGCCCTCTTCCTCACACATCTGCTCAACTAGTGCGTTGATCGCCATCCTCTTACAATTTCTGTATCTTGCCCCCCTTCCTCCCATTACTGGCAACATTCCTGAGAGAATAACCTGTTCCACTCTTGTCTTCTTTAGCTTCCTCACTAGATGTCTGTACTTCTGAACTATACCAGTTGTTCCCTCCTTGTCTGCATTGTTTGTCCCAACGTGTACTAATATAGACCCTCCCTTGCCATGCCCCAATACCTTCTCTACCCTTTCGGTCACATGCTCTATCCTAGCCCCCGGTAGACATACAACAACGTCCTTCCCCTCGCATATAGTCTTGTCTGTTTTTCTCAGAATTGAATCGCCCATAAACACTCTCTCTTTTCTCTTTGCCCCCTCAATCACTGCCTCGGAGTAGCTCCTCCGGTTTGCATATGTCTGGTTGTTGTCTTTTCCTCTTGTCATCTTCTCTCCTGTCACATTCTCTTCCATTCCCTTCTTTCCTGTCGCGTTTTCTCTTGTCCCCTTTCCTCCTGTCATCTTCTCTTCTAGCACATTTACTCTCACTTCCTTTCGTCCCTTCTTCTTTCCTCCCATCACATTTTCTTCTCTCCTCTCCCGTCCCTTTTCCCCGGCTACCTCCTTCACTACGGTCACTTTCTCCCCTGTCACCTTCACGCCTGTCATGTTTTCTGTTTTTTGCTGAACACTCTGTCTTCTTCCATCAGTCTTCTGTCTCACAGTCTTACCAACTGCCTCTGTGGTATCTACCTCTTCACCACCTGTATCGCTGTCGTGTCTCTCCTCGTTCTCTACAGTCTGACTACCTGCTGATCTATCTCCACTTGCCCGTTTTCTTTTCCTCTGCCGAACACTTTTCTTCCGTCGCTCTGTTTTCTCAATGTCTTGTTCCTTCACACCGGTCACCTTCCTTCCTCTCAGTCTCCTTTCTTCAGTCTCCGTGTCACAACTCTGCTCCTTCTGTGTTGTAGAATTCTCAACTCTCTCAGCGTCATCCCTCTCTGCTCCATCTATTTCTATGTTGAGTCTCGCCTCCATCTCCTTCACTATATCCGTCAACTTACACACCTCCTTCATCAGACATTCCACCCTCAAACACCCCATACACCGAAAGGTGAATCCGTCGTCTTTGGTCTCTGCCCATGATTTTGGACAGCCAGACAACGCAAAATCCACCCAGCTCTGGCAGTCGTTGCAAACTAGGTGTCGTTTTGCCCTGAGTTGCCGCTTGCAAGGTGCCATATCAGAATTTATTTATGTTCAAAGTAGTTTTATGTAGTCTTTGAAAAGACTTTTCTGTGTACAATTTACACCAGATTGTTTAGGTTATAGTTAGTTATATTTGTTAACACACAGTGACACACCGTGCCTTACCTAGTTACGATGTCGATGACAATGTATTCAAGTTAGGCTTAGATACAAGGTAGTCTTTACAAAGACTGTTTCCTGTGTACTATTATACACTTTAAAAGATTGCTATTTCAGGTTTTAATTACTCATCTAACTACACCGATTATCTCAAATAACGCTATTCTATTGTCGTTCACGGTACGCTAACTTCGCCAGTGACCTACTTTGTAAACAACGTTCCGATTACATTAACGTCCCCAATTATCGCTCGCAAATCGCCTACTTTTAATCTACCCTAGATTACTCCCTCTAGCTAACTTTTAACAAAAAATATTGCTTAATATATATCTATAATTACGTTATGTATCCTATACGCTCAATAATATCACTTATCTTGATCAAATATCCTTATATTTTCGCAAGTTTGCTGCACCAAATTCAAATCAATTCACCACCGGAAGCCCCCCAAATGCATGAGGGGGGCTTCCGATGAGACGAAAGAGATCAAGAGGAGGTTGGCAATGGCGAGTAAAACGTTGATGAAGATGAAGAAGCTGTGGAAATCAACGAACAAAGATATGAAACTACGAATTATCGAGTCTGCATATTTCCAGCTGCTATGTATGGATGCGAAACCTGGACTCTTAATAAGAACATTACTAAACGTATAAATGCATTTGAAAACAAGTGTTATAGAAATATATTACGAGTTTCGTGGACTGAACGTAGAACTAACGAATCCATCGCAGATGAGCTTAGTATTATACTCGGTACTTTATTGAACTTTGTAAAGAAACAAAAACTAAGTTATTTCGGCCACGTGAAACGGCATCAATCTCTAGAGAGACTAATAATGCAATGAAAAGTGGAAGGCAGCAGCAGCAGCAGCAGCAGCAGCAGAGGAAGACCTAGATAACAATGGGAGAAGGACATAGAAGAATGGTTGGGAGCAGACGTCTGGCGAGTGGGAAGACTGGCAAACGAAAGGGCTGTCCATAGACAATCCATCAAGGCTGCAACGTCCGGAAATGGATAAGCAAACCCAACAACAACAGGGTTAATTATAATCATACGGTGTTTCATACGTACGCGTTAACCGGTCATTTTGTTGTGTAGTTGACGCCATGGTTAAGTGATCACAACAACGTTTGTCAGGATAGTCAGCATGTACTAGGTTGTCTAACCACGGTTTGCGACGTCATGTCGTTCTCTTACCACCAGTTTGTCAAATGATAAATACGCGATTTTGCCCTCGTCCCTTGCCTTCATCATTTTTGGTAGCAGTTCTTTCCGCCATGACCCTCTGCGAATAGTCCTCGTTGGCTTAGATGCCAAGAGGCCGTTTTTCTTCGCTGCCTGCAGTACCAGCTCGTGGTCCTTGAACGACATGAACTTGACCACGATGGTCCGGGTTCTCGTCCCCGTTCGCCAGTTTGGTGTGCGCGCTCGATGTTGATGGCGCGCACTTGAGTTTCAAAGAGTTCTAGGGCGGTTGTCATAGTCCTGCGTTCGCTCTTCTCCGTCTGCTTCCACGTCTCGCCGTCAACCTCAGCAACGCCGTCGAAACGTAGATTACAGCGTCTTGACTGGTTTTCTTGGCAGTCAATCGCGTGCTCGACTTTCTTGATCATTTCTTCAAACTCGATCATCTTCTTCGATAGATCATCAATGTTTTCCTTCGACTGCTTCTTTTTGACCTCTTGGACTTAGGCTCACTCGGAGTGTGGTCAGCGCCGTGGTTGTCTCGCGCATAGAACAGTCCACCCCTCCTGTTGATTTCAGCTGCAGCGCTTTGCATGCACGCATGGTCCGCACCTTGTTGTACTTTCGGGAGCTTCTCGACGAACGTATTGTAGGTCTGGCTTTCATCCGCGTCAGCGCTTATTTCTAGGTTGACGTCAGCAGCTGGGGCCGCGGTTATAGGACCACAATAGTATTATAGGATCGTTATCAAGTAATATAGAATCTTTATCGCAACGTTTTAGAAATCTATATCTGTCTAAGCTATATAATAACTATTATGATAGTTATATAAAAATCACACTCTCAGCTACTATAAAGCTTTCAGTACCATAAAATGTCTAAATTCATTTTCTCATATATTTTAGAAAGAACATTAGTATGTTCAGAAGTCATTTCTCAGTAGCAAATGTCCAGGAAATTCACACACATTACATGTCGTATTTTACGTTTATTTTGAAGACGTGTGTTTTCACGGTTGTTTTGAAGGTGTTGACCGTTGCAGTAGCTCTAATAATATTTGGAAGCGCACTCCATACTTTTTCGGCAGATACAATTAACGACCGTGATCCCCACGAGTTTTTAGGTTTGCCTTCAACTAGATATAGCTTGTCGGTTGAGCGCAGCTTTTTATAGATTGACATATGCGGCTTGACAAGGTTGTATAAGTAGGTCGGAGGGACACAATGAATTGTCTTGAACACAAGTAGGGAGATTGAAGAGAAACCGCTGTTCGATTGGCAAGCTGTGTAGTTGTTTGAGGATAGGAGTGGCGTGTGTTAAATTCCCCCGGGAGCGTGACCAGTCTGTCAGCAGCGTTTTGTAGTTGCTGTAGTCGGTGTAGTTGTGACTTGTTGAGGCCGTGAAACAGAGAATTACCCATGTCCAGTGTAGAAGTAATGAAAGCGTGAGTGAGTAGTTCCGTAACCGGTTGACTGATATGCTTGCGAATCAGGCAAATATTTCGAATTGATAGACATGCAGCTCTGGATACAGGCGGCGATGTTTTTTATCCATGGAAAGATTCTTATCAAAAATTACGCCGAGATTCCTAACTCTGTCTGATGGAGCAACCAAGGTGTCGCCCACGCTGATCTATGTGATAATGACTTTTGATATCTGTTGTTTCGTTCTGACGACAATGACTTCTGCATGTCCATCATTCAGCTTCATGAATATCCGCGACATCTATTGACGCAGCTCGTCAAGGCAGGCTTGAATTTGCTGTTGCTTCATTGACGCTCTACTGAGAGGTACATTTATGTGTCGTCATCGAAGCAACACACAAACAGAGGTCATGCTTCATGATGACGTCAGCAACGGGTAACGAATACATTGAGAACAGTGTCAGTCCAGGGGTCGACAGTGCCAAAACCTGCGGATAGGTCTAGCAAAACAAGAAGATAAATCTGCCGTAGTTCATGGCCTGCAGTAGATCGTTGTTAACGTCTAACATTGCAGTTTCTACACAGAGGTGTGCATATTAGGCTGTCTGGTATTCATCGATAAGATTATTGTCGGCCAGGAATTTAAAGAGCTGTTTGACTAACACTCGCCCCAGTGTCTTACTTAGGAAACGTAGGAAACATATTGATATCGGGCGATAGTTGTTCATAATAGTAGGGTCCAGGATACACTTGTGCTTGTGTTTTACCTAACACATCAATCGACACAACATTGCTTTCATTCATACGTAGTCATATGCGACCATAAGTGCCCAAATCACAGCGAGAAATGCCAGTAGTGACACATACCTATTTCACATCTGGTCCCGGTGTATCCGCCTTTACAATAACAGCTGTAGGAGTTCAATTTTCTGAAACATGTTGCTCCGTTTGCACAATCATTGTGTTCACACAGGTCGACCTCTGGAAAAGAGAATACTTCGGTTGTATCACGTGCCATCTACACTACACCGTAACTATATTGCTTTTGTTGTTAGGTACATATTTCAATGGAGAAATCATAACATTCCTACGAAACTGCCTTTTGAATAACCTTTAAAAATGTGTATGTGTTTATATATATAATATATATAATATATATATATGTATATATATATATTGCATGGGCTGGTGGTACATGGCGTAGGCGCGTCCACTGGGTGGCGGATGGGGGAGCCCTCCCTCGAGGGGAGGGGGGGGGTTGCACGTGAATAATACAGAATAGCGTGGCGTGGGCCAACGAACCATAAGGGAATGGAAAACTCTAACTTCAAACTCGGGTAGATGGGGCTCGTCAGTCCGGGAGGACAACTCATATAGGAGACGGAAAACTCTGATTTAAAATATGGGCAGTTGCGGCTCATCAGCCTTGGAAGGCAGCTCAACTAGGAGAAGGAAAACTCCGATTTTAAACCTCCGCTGCCTTGCGGCTATACCCACCTATAGGAAAGGCTTCGGGAGTAAACCCTGAGGAATAATCTGGAGTCGGAGTCCCAAAGGCAGTTCGACGTTGACTTTAATGTTATTCTGGCAACACCTGCGACGCCACTGGTGCCAAATTGTATCGGTTATTGTCGTTCCTTTGGATCCATCAGCTGCGTGGAGAGGGGGAACCCACTGCATGAGCAACAGCTCGTTCTTCGTATTATCTTGCCCAGACTTAGGCCATGGAGAGGACACTCCAGCTTCGCCTCACAGCGTTGACACAATACGGGAAACAGCAGTTATCGGTTATAAGCCACTCCGCTTGATTGGCGTAAAGCGTGGCGCCAGCGGTTGCTTCCGACGGTGGGAGACATCTTCGGACGTCACTGGACAGCTACCGCCCGCCTTAAACCAGTCAATAAGGAGCTGTCAAATGTGCTTGTTCAAATATATCATCAGCACCAGAATTTGTTTGTCGTTGGCTAGAATGTCGTACACACTGCCGATAGAGGTTTGTGATGCCACGTGGTATAACATTTATTGCGCTTTCCGTATTTGAACCAGCCTCGCGCGGGTGTCTTTAACAAAGATGGTGTCCTTTGATTTACCTTGTCTACGTACTGCTTGTTTACAGCAATGGAGTTATCGTCGATAAGTATAACTTTTTTGTGTATTTGATGATCTTTCACATATGGGATACAGGATCATCAGTAATATTGCATTATGTGACATCGGCGTTGTTTATATTAATAGTGGTGGCTGTGTTAGTTGTGGCTGTGTCAGCAGTGAAGCTGTGCCAGCAATAGCAGGATAGACCATGAACATTACGTGTGTTGCTGTCCTGCTCGGACAAATATGCTGGATGTATTTACCGTAGCAAATCCAGACGAGCAAGATCTGTTTCGTATGTACAGTTGGCCTCAACTTAGGACCATGGCGTGAACAGTCATGACTCTGTTGAAGTGTGGTGGGGTTCCTTGAATTGATAATGCCATAGCTGGCTTTGACTGAGATGGAGGATGAACGGACAACCGTCGTCTTGGTTTACTTTGTAACGAAGAGGTTGTAGAAGGTTTTTTTGTCCCACAATACGACTCCTTTCTTCACCGCAGTTTCCGCTGACTCTTTATAGCACGGCACACTGCAGTTTCCTCTAACTCTTTATCGGATGGCACATCCTTTTCCATCACCCGCTTCCAGCCATTGCCTTGAGTGTTCACCAATGTTAGCACGTCGCCAGTGAATTCCTGTTGGAAAAAGCCATTGCAGAGCCATCTCTATGAGCTTCGCGTTCGTGGTGAGTTTTCCAAGCTATTGCACGTCAGTTCTCATCGTTTGTGAAAATTAACGTTATTAATAATATAAACCAAGAATACGTTGTTTGTGCAATGACTGATACCCTACGAAATGCATAGATAGTGCACGAAAGTGAATACGTAGACAACACATGGTGCTATTAATGTACAATTTATGGTTACATGCATTAATGAGAAGATCAGTACATTACGTTTTATGAAAACACACATGTTAATGTTTAGTATATGCCCGACAACAAAATCATAATAGTTAAACTCACTATTGTGTTAAACGTCAAGACACAATGAAGTAACAACTTGATATGTTGTTTTAGTCAAAACTGCGTTTCCAAAGCACAATTTTGTGTTATCCTCATTATACTATTACACTTAAGTGCGTAAACAATGTTACCACATGTCTACAGGAAGAATATTATGAGAGACCGGCTATACCACGCAAAACACACATTAATCGTTACCACGCGAAACGCATAGTGAAAATTTACTTATTCTACTCAACGCAACACGGGCGTGCGCTAAGTTATTCACCAATCAAGGGTACTCATTTAACATCAATTTACACAATAAATGATACACAACATTGTTAAATTCATTATCATCTTCAGCACACCCTGATAATAATTTATCAAAATTGTTTCACGAATAATGTCTTTAAAATTATAAATTTATATTTAAATCCCAGTGAAGTCACATTTATAATGGCTTTGCATACATGTGTCGATTTGAAGCTCAGGGGTTTACTGTTAGGTGACACTAATGTGTTATTCCATGTCGAGACAAACTGCGTTTCTCGTGGTATCATATACGCGGGTATCGATTAGCAAGTTAAGTCGGTGTATCTTATCCAGGTTTTTAGTGGGGAACATTTCCTTTTGATCACGTATAAACTAACCTAAATGCAATATGGGTGTCAAATATATATGACTAATATATGTATGTGACTGAGTTATTTGCCATTAAAAGGCTTTCGCATGGTATCGTATGTTTTGACCATTTTCATGTTTTTTCGGAGAAAGATGATCTCAGCAAATTTGACTGGGATTACACATACATTATTCATGCATACATGTGTAGTATATTTTAAGGCTTGCATATAATATTTAATAGTGGAATAAAGCATGTTTCGTTCTCTGTTTAATGCATCCGGAAAGTTGCGTTTTGCGTGGTATCGGTAAAATAATATTTACACGAAAATAATTCTAAAAAATTAGTCATTCACAATAGCGCAACCATTTTTACATATTGTTTGCCCACATTTTTATACATCATACGTCGTATCGTCGTTGTGCGTATCCTTTGAGTTATGTTTGAATGGCGGGACATTTAATGAAATAAGTTTAATGAAAATCGACCATATATATATATATATATACAATATATATATATATATATATATATGTATATATTATATACATATATATGTATATATAATTTCGGGTATATATATATAACATATATATATATATATATATTACACACACACACACACACACACACACACACACACACACACACACACACACACACACACACACACACACACACACACACACACACACACACACACACACACGCACACACACACACACACACACACACACACATATATAATTATTACACACACACACACACACACACATATATATATATATGTAATTTCGGGTATATATATATATATTACATATATATATAATGTGTATATATATATATATATATATTAGATATATATATAATTTCGGGCATGGGTGAATCAGTGACACGAAGGGATGTTTTCAAGGCATAGGCCTACGCATTTCATATTATGACACATATATGAATTATGAAATACGTATGCCTTGAAAACAACCATTCATGTATCTGGTTCCACCCTGTCCGTATGTGTTCTACGATGACATGCCCATACATACTTGTTTCACACCGGGTGCCGATGTAACCTTTCGCGCACTCACAGCCGAACGAGTTCACTCTGTCGATGCAAGTCGCCTCATTCATGCATGGCTGACTGTCGCAGTCGTCTATGTCTGAAAATAACAAAAACAACAATGATCGAACAGAGGGTGGTGAATTACGTACATGTCAATAAACACACACATATCTGGTAGCGCGGTTGTCAGAGCACCGGGTTGTTAATGGAGAGGAACGATTCTACCTCTTGCTGTTTGGAAAATTGGGCTGTATTATATATTACTCATCTATATGGTGTCTATCCTGGGTAAAGTAAAACATTCCACGCGGGGAAAAAGATAAACTGATGTTGTGGCCTCACAGAATCAATGGTCTTATTTACAAAACCCACACCGGCGCTGCATAAGCTGCTGACAAAAACGCTAGCACACCTATAGGCGCAGTTAGATCCTTCATAAAGATAAGGTTCACTAATAACTGAGGACGTAATATATACAAATGGACTACTAGTTCTTAATTGTTTCTTACAGGGCGTAACATATACAAATAATGTAGTATTGCTTAACTGCTTCATATAGATAAAATTCACAATAATAAATATTACAAATCTATTGTTTTTTTTATAGTTAAACATATTGTGTATACATGTATATCCAAGTTGAAGAAAATTGAACATGGTGACTACACAACGAACGACATATAATCTTCACAATAATAGGTACTTATGTCTGTTATTGCATCATTATACAATTTTATTAAGAAGAATGTCACCACGTAGTTAAGTTACTTGTAAGGGCTTAAAAGTGTAGGCAAACCTGTATATTTGTCAACATACGAAAAGGGAAGGACTTATTCCTTCACTGTTACTCTTGTTTTGTAATATCTCACAATTTTGATTACCGGAGAATCTAACACCAAACACACAAACGTGTTGCATTAAACAAAACGGATCTTACCTGTCCCACATTGAAGTCCACTGTATCCTTGCGCACAGGTGCAGCTGTATGAGTTGATGTTATCTTCACAAGTCGCCCCATGTTGGCAAGGATTACTATGACATTCGTCTATGTCTAAAGTTAGAAGATGGCTTCGATTGATTACGATAATAGATAATACATTTCTCCTCAATACAAATAAAACATTAATCAACGACTCGAAGCAGTCATCTACATTGAGGGTACCACAATGCATTCGACATTGATTCCCACGCTTCATCGGCAAATGTTACATATATCATTCAGACAAAAACACAATTTAAGCGAACAATACACCAATCTGATCCATTACTGCGCTATGCCTAAGCGTTATATTGCCGTATGTTTGTAATGTGTCGTTAAATTATTAAATCTGTTAACAAAAACTACCTGTTTCACACTTACTGCTGGTGTTTCCTAGTACGCATTCGCTATGTGACCGTATTGTTACAAAGTGTCGTTGTGTTGTGGCATTTTATTTAGAGAAATTACATTCAAAAATATTATGCAACACATTTCACTACAACAATGTATCGTCACCGTTTAGATACCTACCTGTTTCACACGTCTCGCCGGAGTAACCTTTCAAACATGAGCATGAGAACGAGTCGATTCCGTCGACACACGTGGCTCCGTTCCTGCACCGGTCAACAGCGCAGTCGTCGATGTCTTTGAAAGAGATGACGCCTTATCATTATATCTGTTCTACCCGCTTCGTAACCGTGAAAATGACTGAGTAACATATCACCTGGTGATGTTAGAGGAAAACTAAACGTCCTACTGCTAACAGGTAACTCTACTTAGCAGCAGAAGTTGTACGTAGATTGAAGCATTACTGAAAATGAAACAGGGAAACCTTTCAAGTAGAGCAGCCATAAACACTTATTCAAAAAACATATCAGCATGGACAATTAGACCATCGAACAGGATTGCTCAAATTGAACGCACACCAGGATGGTGAAAGGGACCATTGCCTATAACCATAACCATAAACTGCGTCGCTTACGTGAACACCCAAGTGAACAAAATTAAACGGCTATGTTTTGAAAACAATCCTTCACAGTGTGCATGTCGATGATTCTACCCATACTATATAATCTATCATTTGTTTAAGGTAACATTACATTTAGCAATACATACCTGTTTCACAGCTGGTTCCATTGTATCCTGCTGCACACACGCAGCTGAATGAGTTCACTTTGTTCATGCAAGTCGCTCCGTTCATGCACGGAAGACTTTTGCAATCGTCTACATCTGGAGACGAAAACAAAACTGACCGAACACTGATCGACGAATTAAGAAACATGTCACGAAAACATTCGTATCCACATGTTATATGACATACTTAAACACTCAGTTAAACGTTTCATAAAGGCTAACTTCACCAAGCATAGAAGGTGAAAATTCTACAGTAGTTTTTACAAAAGGAAACTCGACAAGCTGGTTCGCACGCACACACACACACACACACACACACACACACACACACACACACACACACACACACACACACACACACACACACACACACACACACACACACACACACACACACACACACACACACACACACACACACACACACACACACACACACTCATACACACAAATATACATACACAGACACACACACACACACACACACACAAACACACACACACACACAAGCACGTTCCACATCAGCACCCACTCCACTCCACCACGCATACATGCACACACACAAACACACAAACAAACACAAACACACAACACACACATACACACACAACACACAGCACACACACACACACACACACACACACACACACACACACACACACACACACACACACACACACACACACACACACACACACACATACACACACACACACACACACATACACACACACACACACACACATACCCCCACACACATACCCCCCATCCACAGTCCACCCACCCACCCACCCACTGAAAATTCAGTAGTTTTAAAGGAACTCTGACAAGTTGGTTCGCACGCACACACACACACACACACACACACACACACACACACACACACACACACACACACACACACACACACACACACACACACACACACACACACACAACACACACACACACACACACACACACACACACACACACACACACACACACACACAAGCACGCACACACTCACACACATACCCCCACACACACATACCCCCATCCACACCTCACCTCTCACCACCCACCCACCCACCCACCCACCCCCACCCACCCACCCACAACCACCCACCCACCACCCACACGCATGCACACACACACACACAAACACACAAACAAATACAAACACACAACACACAAAACACACACACACACACACACACACACACACACACACACACACACACACACACACACACACACACACACACACACACACACACACACACACACAACACACACATAACACACACAACACACAACAATAATAACACACACACACACACACACACAACACACACACACAAGCACGCACACACTCACACACATACCCCCCCCACATACCCCCATCCACCACCCACCCACCCACCCACCCACCCACCCACCCACCCACCCACCCACCCACCCACCCACCCACCCACCCACCCACCCACCCACCCACCCACACGCACGCACACACACACACACACACACACAAACACACAAACAAACACAAACACACAGCACACACAACACACACAACACACATACAACACACACAACACACACACACACAACACACACAACACACACAACACACACACACACACACACACACACACACACACACACACACACACACACACACACACACACATACCCCCCACACACATACCCCCCATCCACACTCAGCCACCCACCCACCCACCCACCCATTATTAAGTATTAAGCGCAACTTAACCTACCTGTCTCACAAAAAGTTCCAGTGTATCCTTGCGCGCAGGTGCAGTTGTATGAGTTGATGTTATCGATACATGTCGCCCCATTCTTGCATGGTTCACTATGACATTCGTCTATGTCTGAAGTCATGAAACGGCAACGGTAGATCGTAATAACGTATAATACATACACTTTCTTTGTTGCATTCTAATAAACGGATAACGCAGGCATCCGGGATACATTCCGATACATTCCGTTCCCCTACCCGTAGCATAGTGATTTGCAACAGTAAATCTGCAGTGTTGAATGTTGGAAGATGGGGAATCACTGAACATTAATGGGTAATGCGGTCAACACAGCCCGCTTCGACGATATTGCTAATAAACTGGATGTTTTGTTTACCATATAAATATGCTGCGGGGTCGATAATTTCAAATTGCAGTCAATGTTACAGGCTTACTACACACAACTTGGAGGGAAATATATCTTCAACATAATTATTAATTTCAGTGTTAGGAACGTTGCGTTAATTAATAAATGAAAACTTTGCAACAGACGGCCTCCGTCTAAAACAACATTAATGCATTCGTTATTTACGCGATATCAACACTAGTCCATGCATTATGTGGTTCAACATTAAACAAACTGCAACAGTTGCTTTTGCCTCACTTTATTACACTTCGACACATACACGCCATTGTTTCAGTGCAAGTCAAATTATTGCACGGATTCATAGTTTCGTGAGTGTCAGTTAAAATTGTCGAATGTTGGTCAGAAAATAAATTAATGTAAAACACATAGATACACGTGATATCATAGGCAGAATTGTCAATTAATAATTATTTTGTGAATTGATCATATTCGTACTGTGTTCTTATTCGAGTGTGACCTCGGGTAATACGACTACCCTAACACAGATAGTAATGTAGCTGTTGGTTATTAAAATACATAAAATAATACATAAAATCAATTAAAAATATATTTTCGTACAATATAAATAAAAATTATTAATTCTTTAAAATACAGTAATTTCAGTGATAATACGGCTGACAACATCATCGTTTCAAATGTAAATGTCTTAAAACCGTTTTTGATTTCTAACATTTCGGATAAAACATTAACATTTTATATTTTTTTTTTGATACACCAGCCAACCAAACACGGCCAATATCATATGCAGATATATCATTAATTTTATTACATTTATTTACGATGTGACGGTAATTTTCGCATCAAATAACATTCCGGCGGAAACATATCAAA
Source organism: Paraescarpia echinospica (assembly GCA_020002185.1). Classification (NCBI taxonomy): domain Eukaryota; kingdom Metazoa; phylum Annelida; class Polychaeta; order Sabellida; family Siboglinidae; genus Paraescarpia; species Paraescarpia echinospica. The sequence goes on along the minus strand of CM034533.1, from coordinate 20,028,399 downwards.
TTAAGGAAGTACCTATAGAAGTACTCTCAATAACAAAATCTCACATCATCAGAGAACATATGACCATTTGAATTGGATGAAGAGATTTCAAGAAAATACAAGTTTATACCTATATATATATATATATATATATATAATATAATATAATATAGAGTTACAATTCGTCACAATAGAAAACAACTTACTTGTCTCACAACGAATTCCACTGAACCCTTCAAAACATGTGCATTTGTAGGAATTCACGTCGTCAACACATTTACCCCCATTTTCACAAGGACTACTCGCACATTCGTCAATGTCTGAAGTTTGAAGACAAATATGAAATATAGTAGTCAATAATAATGTAGTTCTTGATTATTCCAGTAGAAAACATAACGTAACAAAAAAAAGAAAAAAGTGTAATACATACCTATATTAGACAAGCAAAAGAAAAAAGAAGACGCGTGCATTCGTAAAGCATGTTGCAGCGGATAATAGGACGCTTTTATCGTTCGGAAAATTACTTTCAAACGAGAACAGCGAAATTAAATCTAGCTGATCGAAGAACATGACTCAATATATACTACCGTACGAGGTGTATCGGGTGAGGAGATGTTATGAAATACGAGCTGATGGAGGGACATGACTCAATATATACCACCGCACAAGGTTATCGGGTGAGGAGATGTTACGAAATACGAGTTAATATAATGAATATATATTGAAAACAACCTACTTGTCTCACAATGAATTCCATGGGAGAAAATACACTTTAGAAAATATTTCACAATGCGAATTGTATGAAGTAACCTTAAGAAAACACAACTTAATGTAATGCATGAAGATCGAAGTTAATCTAATGCATTAACACTGGAAACAACTTACTTGTCTCACAATGAGTCCCATTGAATCCTCCCAAACATGTGCAGTTGTACGAGTTGATGTCGTCAACACAAGTCGCCCCGTTCTCGCAGGGATTACTCGCACATTCATCTATGTCTAAATAAAAAGATACCAATTAAAAACAGCAGTCGTTAACAATGTTGCTATTAATTATTTCATAACTATTCATAACGTTGAAACGCTTATCGAAACTGATGTAACTAACTGATCGAAATCATATGATTTCTTTGAAAGCACACTCATGGGTGAAAACGTACATCAGAAAATATGTCACAATGCGAATTGGATGAAGTAGCTTTAATAAAGTACAACTTAATTTTATGCATGAGGATCGAACACAACCTACTTGTTTCACAATGATTTCCATTGAATCCTTCGACACATGTGCAGTTATACGAATTGATGTCGTCAACACAAGTCGCTCCGTTCTCGCAGGGATTACTCGCACATTCCTGGATGTCTAATATTAGAAACAAAACAAAATAATAGTAGTCGATTGCAACGAAGCTCCTTATCATGCCGAAAGAACCCACAAAATGTAACTCATCAGCAAATATGTTGTAGCAGCTAGAAGCAAGCTGTCCTCTTTCGTAAAATTAAGTTGAAATTATGCGAGATGGCATGTGTTAATTTCAAGTGTTTATTGGTAAATCTTATTAAGCCATGTCATTTAATTAATTAACCTTTCCAGAAAATTGCCCCATGCTGAAGACGAGCGGAAATAAATTGATTTGAGGCGGAAATTAAACGGATACATTCAAGGGTGAAAGGCCACATGATAGAATATATCAGTATGTGAGTCGAGAATATACGAAATAAAAGTGAACATCAATTGTTATAATGCTCCAATATTAAACACAACTTACTCGTCTCACAATGAGTTCCATTGAATCCTTCCACACATGTGCAGTTGTATGAATTGATGTCGTCAACACAAGTCGCCCCTTTCTCGCAGGGATTACTCGCACACTCGTCTATGTCTAAAGTTACACGGTATAATTTAATTACAGTCAGTAGATTATTCTAAAGAAGCTCTTGATTACAGCAGAAGATAACACACAAGCTGCACACACGCGTAACGATATTTCAATTGAGAGCAAAGCGCTTTTCTTTATAGGAAGGTAAGTTCAAATGAGACTTTCATGTACGGGTTGGTTTCTGTCATTAATTACTAATTTTGTTCAGCCAGTTACTCCATTTGATTAAATTCACTGATATATTTACATTTAATAACGACATAACCTAGGAGACGAGGAAATTGATACGAGCTAAGGAAGTTGTTGTGAAGTCACACAAAAGGGTAAAAGAGAAACTTATAGAAAATTTATAGAATTGAAACGAGCGAAAAGAAAAACATTGACGCGGCACTTAATGGTGAATCGACACATAATTGAGTAACCCGTAAGGTAAATCGAATGAGGTGTGTTTGATGAAATACACATGTGTAATTGTAGGAATTGATATCTTCAACACAAATCGCCCAGTTCTCACAGGAATTACTCGTACTTTTGTGTACGTCTAAATTAAGAAGATAGCATGTAATTATAGTATTCGATTGTAAAGTCCCTCTTGATTTGGCCTAATGGACAATTAAACGTAGCCAACAAGCAGAGCATGTCGTTTTCAACTGTAGGATATAATTTCTCATTGTCAAAATTTATTTGAAATGAGACGACCAAAAACAAATCAAATTGACGCGATACCTATGAATGCACACTCGATTGGGAAACAAGAAATTAAGTCGGGTGAACAGAATATATAAAGTACAAGTTAATCTAATGCATCAACAATGGAAACAACTTACTTTTCTCACAATGAGTTCCATTGAATCCTCCCAAACATGTGCAGTTGTACGAGTTGATGTCGTCAACACAAGTCGCCCCGTTTTCGCAGGGATTACTCGCACATTCATCTATGTCTAAATAAAAAGACACCAATTAAATACAGCAGTCGTTAACAATGTTGCTATTAATTATTTCATAACTATTCATAACGTCGACACGCTCATCGAAACTGATGTAACTAACTGATCGAAATAATATGATTTCTTTGAAAGCACACTCATGGGTGAAAACGTACATCAGAAAATATGTCACAATGCGAATTGGATGAAGTAGCTTTAATAAAGTACAACTTAATTTTATGCATGAGGATCGAACACAACCTACTTGTTTCACAATGAGTTCCATTGAATCCTTCGACACATGTGCAGTTATACGAATTGATGTCGTCAACACAAGTCGCTCCGTTCTCGCAGGGATTACTCGCACATTCCTGGATGTCTAATATTAGAAGCAAAACAAAATAATAGTAGTCGATTGCAACGAAGCTCCTTATCATGCCGAAAGAACCCACAAAATGTAACTCATCAGCAAATATGTTGTAGCAGCTAGAAGCAAGCTGTCCTCTTTCGTAAAATTAAGTTGAAATTATGCGAGATGGCATGTGTTAATTTCAAGTGTTTATTGGTAAATCTTATTAAACCATGTCATTTAATTAATTAACCTTTCCAGAAAATTGCACCATGCTGAAGACGAGCGGAAATAAATTGATTTGAGGCGGAAATTAAACGGATACATTCAAGGGTGAAAGGCCACATGATAGAATATCTCAGTATGTGAGTCGAGAATATACGAAATAAAAGTGAACATCAATTGTTATAATGCTCCAATATTGAACACAACTTACTCGTCTCACAATGAGTTCCATTGAATCCTTCCACACATGAACAGTTGTATGAATTGATGTCGTCAACACAAGTCGCCCCGTTCTCGCAGGGATTACTCGCACACTCGTCTATGTCTAAAGTTACACGGTATAATTTAATTACAGTCAGTAGATTATTCTAAAGAAGCTCTTGATTACAGCAGAAGATAACGCACAAGCGGCACACACGCGTAACGATATTTCAATTGAGAGCAAAGCGCTTTTCTTTATAGGAAGGTAAGTTAAAATGAGACTTTCATGTACGGGTTGGTTTCTGTCATTAATTTCTAATTTTGTTCAGCCAGTTACTCCATTTGATTAAATTCACTTATATATTTACATTTAATAACGACATAACCAAGGAGACGAGGAAACTGATACGAGCTAAGGAGGTTGCTGTGAAGTCACACAAAAGGGTAAAAGAGAAACTTATAGAAAATTTATAGAATTGAAACGAGCGAAAAGAAAAACATTGACGCGGCACTTAATGGTGAATCGACACATAATTGAGTAACCCGTAAGGTAAATCGAATGAGGTGTGTTTGATGAAATACACATGTGTAATTGTAGGAATTGATATCTTCAACACAAATCGCCCAGTTCTCACAGGAATTACTCGTACTTTTGTGTACGTCTAAATTAAGAAGATAACATGTAATTATAGTATTCGATTGTAAAGTCCCTCTTGATTTGACCAAATGGACAATTAAACGTAGCCAACAAGCAGAGCATGTCGTTTTCAACTGTAGGATATAATTTCTCATTGTCAAAATTGATTTGAAATGAGACGACCAAAACAAATCAAATTGACGCGATACCTATGAATGCACACTCGATTGGGAAACAAGAAATTAAGTCGGGTGAACAGAATATATAAAGTACAAGTTAATCTAATGCATCAACAATGGAAACAACTTACTTTTCTCACAATGAGTTCCATTGAATCCTCCCAAACATGTGCAGTTGTACGAGTTGATGTCGTCAACACAAGTCGCCCCGTTTTCGCAGGGATTACTCGCACATTCATCTATGTCTAAATAAAAAGACACCAATTAAATACAGCAGTCGTTAACAATGTTGCTATTAATTATTTCATAACTATTCATAACGTCGACACGCTCATCGAAACTGATGTAACTAACTGATCGAAATAATATGATTTCTTTGAAAGCACACTCATGGGTGAAAACGTACATCAGAAAATATGTCACAATGCGAATTGGATGAAGTAGCTTTAATAAAGTACAACTTAATTTTATGCATGAGGATCGAACACAACCTACTTGTTTCACAATGAGTTCCATTGAATCCTTCGACACATGTGCAGTTATACGAATTGATGTCGTCAACACAAGTCGCTCCGTTCTCGCAGGGATTACTCGCACATTCCTGGATGTCTAATATTAGAAGCAAAACAAAATAATAGTAGTCGATTGCAACGAAGCTCCTTATCATGCCGAAAGAACCCACAAAATGTAACTCATCAGCAAATATGTTGTAGCAGCTAGAAGCAAGCTGTCCTCTTTCGTAAAATTAAGTTGAAATTATGCGAGATGGCATGTGTTAATTTCAAGTGTTTATTGGTAAATCTTATTAAACCATGTCATTTAATTAATTAACCTTTCCAGAAAATTGCACCATGCTGAAGACGAGCGGAAATAAATTGATTTGAGGCGGAAATTAAACGGATACATTCAAGGGTGAAAGGCCACATGATAGAATATCTCAGTATGTGAGTCGAGAATATACGAAATAAAAGTGAACATCAATTGTTATAATGCTCCAATATTGAACACAACTTACTCGTCTCACAATGAGTTCCATTGAATCCTTCCACACATGAACAGTTGTATGAATTGATGTCGTCAACACAAGTCGCCCCGTTCTCGCAGGGATTACTCGCACACTCGTCTATGTCTAAAGTTACACGGTATAATTTAATTACAGTCAGTAGATTATTCTAAAGAAGCTCTTGATTACAGCAGAAGATAACGCACAAGCGGCACACACGCGTAACGATATTTCAATTGAGAGCAAAGCGCTTTTCTTTATAGGAAGGTAAGTTAAAATGAGACTTTCATGTACGGGTTGGTTTCTGTCATTAATTTCTAATTTTGTTCAGCCAGTTACTCCATTTGATTAAATTCACTTATATATTTACATTTAATAACGACATAACCAAGGAGACGAGGAAACTGATACGAGCTAAGGAGGTTGCTGTGAAGTCACACAAAAGGGTAAAAGAGAAACTTATAGAAAATTTATAGAATTGAAACGAGCGAAAAGAAAAACATTGACGCGGCACTTAATGGTGAATCGACACATAATTGAGTAACCCGTAAGGTAAATCGAATGAGGTGTGTTTGATGAAATACACATGTGTAATTGTAGGAATTGATATCTTCAACACAAATCGCCCAGTTCTCACAGGAATTACTCGTACCTTTGTGTACGTCTAAATTAAGAAGATAACATGTAATTATAGTATTCGATTGTAAAGTCCCTCTTGATTTGACCAAATGGACAATTAAACGTAGCCAACAAGCAGAGCATGTCGTTTTCAACTGTAGGATATAATTTCTCATTGTCAAAATTTATTTGAAATGAGACGACCAAAAACAAATCAAATTGACGCGATACCTATGAATGCACACTCGATTGGGAAACAAGAAATTAAGTCGGGTGAACAGAATATATAAAGTACAAGTTAATCTAATGCATCAACAATGGAAACAACTTACTTTTCTCACAATGAGTTCCATTGAATCCTCCCAAACATGTGCAGTTGTACGAGTTGATGTCGTCAACACAAGTCGCCCCGTTTTCGCAGGGATTACTCGCACATTCATCTATGTCTAAATAAAAAGACACCAATTAAATACAGCAGTCGTTAACAATGTTGCTATTAATTATTTCATAACTATTCATAACGTCGACACGCTCATCGAAACTGATGTAACTAACTGATCGAAATAATATGATTTCTTTGAAAGCACACTCATGGGTGAAAACGTACATCAGAAAATATGTCACAATGCGAATTGGATGAAGTAGCTTTAATAAAGTACAACTTAATTTTATGCATGAGGATCGAACACAACCTACTTGTTTCACAATGAGTTCCATTGAATCCTTCGACACATGTGCAGTTATACGAATTGATGTCGTCAACACAAGTCGCTCCGTTCTCGCAGGGATTACTCGCACATTCCTGGATGTCTAATATTAGAAGCAAAACAAAATAATAGTAGTCGATTGCAACGAAGCTCCTTATCATGCCGAAAGAACCCACAAAATGTAACTCATCAGCAAATATGTTGTAGCAGCTAGAAGCAAGCTGTCCTCTTTCGTAAAATTAAGTTGAAATTATGCGAGATGGCATGTGTTAATTTCAAGTGTTTATTGGTAAATCTTATTAAACCATGTCATTTAATTAATTAACCTTTCCAGAAAATTGCACCATGCTGAAGACGAGCGGAAATAAATTGATTTGAGGCGGAAATTAAACGGATACATTCAAGGGTGAAAGGCCACATGATAGAATATCTCAGTAGGTGAGTCGAGAATATACGAAATAAAAGTGAACATCAATTGTTATAATGCTCCAATATTGAACACAACTTACTCGTCTCACAATGAGTTCCATTGAATCCTTCCACACATGAACAGTTGTATGAATTGATGTCGTCAACACAAGTCGCCCCGTTCTCGCAGGGATTACTCGCACACTCGTCTATGTCTAAAGTTACACGGTATAATTTAATTACAGTCAGTAGATTATTCTAAAGAAGCTCTTGATTACAGCAGAAGATAACGCACAAGCGGCACACACGCGTAACGATATTTCAATTGAGAGCAAAGCGCTTTTCTTTATAGGAAGGTAAGTTAAAATGAGACTTTCATGTACGGGTTGGTTTCTGTCATTAATTTCTAATTTTGTTCAGCCAGTTACTCCATTTGATTAAATTCACTTATATATTTACATTTAATAACGACATAACCAAGGAGACGAGGAAACTGATACGAGCTAAGGAGGTTGCTGTGAAGTCACACAAAAGGGTAAAAGAGAAACTTATAGAAAATTTATAGAATTGAAACGAGCGAAAAGAAAAACATTGACGCGGCACTTAATGGTGAATCGACACATAATTGAGTAACCCGTAAGGTAAATCGAATGAGGTGTGTTTGATGAAATACACATGTGTAATTGTAGGAATTGATATCTTCAACACAAATCGCCCAGTTCTCACAGGAATTACTCGTACTTTTGTGTACGTCTAAATTAAGAAGATAGCATGTAATTATAGTATTCGATTGTAAAGTCCCTCTTGATTTGACCAAATGGACAATTAAACGTAGCCAACAAGCAGAGCATGTCGTTTTCAACTGTAGGATATAATTTCTCATTGTCAAAATTGATTTGAAATGAGACGACCAAAAACAAATCAAATTGACGCGATACCTATGAATGCACACTCGATTGGGAAACAAGAAATTAAGTCGGGTGAACAGAATATATAAAGTACAAGTTAATCTAATGCATCAACAATGGAAACAACTTACTTTTCTCACAATGAGTTCCATTGAATCCTCCCAAACATGTGCAGTTGTACGAGTTGATGTCGTCAACACAAGTCGCCCCGTTTTCGCAGGGATTACTCGCACATTCATCTATGTCTAAATAAAAAGACACCAATTAAATACAGCAGTCGTTAACAATGTTGCTATTAATTATTTCATAACTATTCATAACGTCGACACGCTCATCGAAACTGATGTAACTAACTGATCGAAATAATATGATTTCTTTGAAAGCACACTCATGGGTGAAAACGTACATCAGAAAATATGTCACAATGCGAATTGGATGAAGTAGCTTTAATAAAGTACAACTTAATTTTATGCATGAGGATCGAACACAACCTACTTGTTTCACAATGAGTTCCATTGAATCCTTCGACACATGTGCAGTTATACGAATTGATGTCGTCAACACAAGTCGCTCCGTTCTCGCAGGGATTACTCGCACATTCCTGGATGTCTAATATTAGAAGCAAAACAAAATAATAGTAGTCGATTGCAACGAAGCTCCTTATCATGCCGAAAGAACCCACAAAATGTAACTCATCAGCAAATATGTTGTAGCAGCTAGAAGCAAGCTGTCCTCTTTCGTAAAATTAAGTTGAAATTATGCGAGATGGCATGTGTTAATTTCAAGTGTTTATTGGTAAATCTTATTAAACCATGTCATTTAATTAATTAACCTTTCCAGAAAATTGCACCATGCTGAAGACGAGCGGAAATAAATTGATTTGAGGCGGAAATTAAACGGATACATTCAAGGGTGAAAGGCCACATTATAGAATATCTCAGTATGTGAGTCGAGAATATACGAAATAAAAGTGAACATCAATTGTTATAATGCTCCAATATTGAACACAACTTACTCGTCTCACAATGAGTTCCATTGAATCCTTCCACACATGAACAGTTGTATGAATTGATGTCGTCAACACAAGTCGCCCCGTTCTCGCAGGGATTACTCGCACACTCGTCTATGTCTAAAGTTACACGGTATAATTTAATTACAGTCAGTAGATTATTCTAAAGAAGCTCTTGATTACAGCAGAAGATAACGCACAAGCGGCACACACGCGTAACGATATTTCAATTGAGAGCAAAGCGCTTTTCTTTATAGGAAGTTAAGTTAAAATGAGACTTTCATGTACGGGTTGGTTTCTGTCATTAATTTATAATTTTGCTCAGCCAGTTACTCGATTTGATTAAATTCACTTATATATTTACATTTAATAACGACATAACCAAGGAGACGAGGAAATTGATACGAGCTAAGGAGATTGCTGTGAAGTCACACAAAAGCGTAAAAGAGAAACTGATAGAAAATTTATAGAATTGAAACGAGCGAAAAGAAAAACATTGACACGGCACTTAATGGTGAATCGACAAGTAATTGAGTAACCCGTAACGTAAATCGAATGAGGTGTGTTTGATGAAATACATATGTGTAATTGTAGGAATTGATATCGTCAACACAAATCGCCCAGTTCTCACAGGAATTACTCATACTTTTGTGTACGTCTAAATTAAAAAGATAACATGTAATTATAGTATTCGATTGTAAAGTCCCTCTTGATTTGACCAAATGGACGACTCAACGTTGCGAACACGCAGAGCATGTCGTTATCAACTGTAGGATATAATTTCTCATTGTCAAAATTCATTTGAAATGAGACGACCAAAAACAAATCAAATTGACGCGATACCTATAAATGGACACTCGATTGGGAAACAAGAAATTATGTCGGGTGAACAGAATATAAAAAGTACAAGTTAATCTAATGCATCAACAATGGAAACAACTTACTTGTCTCACAATGAGTTCCATTGAATCCTCCCAAACATGTGCAGTTGTACGAGTTGATGTCGTCAACACAAGTCGCCCCTTTCTCGCAGGGATTACTCGCACATTCATCTATGTCTAAATAAAAAGACACCAATTACATACAGCAGTCGTTAACAATGTTGCTATTAATTATTTCATAACTATTCATAGCGTCGACACGCTCATCGAAACTGATGTAACTAACTGATCGAAATAATATGATTTCTTTGAAAGCACACTCATGGGTGAAAACGTACATCAGAAAATATGTCACATTGCGAATTGGATGAAGTAGCTTTAATAAAGTACAACTTAATTTTATGCATGAGGATCGAACACAACCTACTTGTTTCACAATGAGTTCCATTGAATCCTTCGACACATGTGCAGTTATACGAATTGATGTCGTCAACACAAGTCGCTCCGTTCTCGCAGGGAATACTCGCACATTCCTGGATGTCTAATATTAGAAGCAAAACAAAATAATAGTAGTCGATTGCAACGAAGCTCCTTATCATGCCGAAAGAACCCACAAAATGTAACTCATCAGCAAATATGTTGTAGCAAATAGAAGCAAGCTATCCTCTTTCGTAAAATTAATTTGAAATTATGCGAGATGGCATGTGTTAATTTCAAGTATTTATTGGTAAATCTTATTAAACCATGTCATTTAATTAATTATCCTTTCCAAAAAATTGCATCATGCTGAAGAAGAGCGGAAATAAATTGATTTGAGACGGAAATTAAAAGGATGCATTCAAGGGTGAAAGGCCACATGATAGAATATCTCAGTATGTGAGTCGAGAATATACGAAATAAAAGTGAACATCAATTGTTATAATGCGCCAATATTGAACACAACTTACTCGTCTCACAATGAGTTCCACTGAATCCTTCCACACATGTGCAGTTGTATGAATTGATGTCGTCAACACAAGTCGCCCCGTTCTCGCAGGGATTACTCGCACACTCGTCTATGTCTAAAGTTACACGGTATAATTTAATTACAGTCAGTAGATTATTCTAAAGAAGCTCTTGATTACAGCAGAAGATAACGCACAAGCTGCACACACGCGTAACGATATTTCAATTGAGAGCAAATCGCTTTTCTTTATAGGAAGTTAAGTTAAAATTATACTTTCAAGTACGGGTTGGTTTCTGTAATTAATTCATAATTTTTTTCAGCCAGTTACTCCATTTTATTAAATTCACTTATATAATTACATTTAATAACGCCATAACCAAGGAGACGAGGTAACCTAAACTAGCTGAGGAGGTTGCTGTGAAGTCACACTAAAAGATAAAAGAGAAACTTATAGAAAATGTGTTTAATTGAAACGAGCGAAAAGAGAACCATTGACGCGGCACTTAATGGTGAATCGACACATAATTGAGTACCCGCAAGGTTAATCGAATGAGGTGTGTTTGATGAAATATACATGTGTAATGTTAGGAATTGATGTCGTCAACAAAAAGCGTCCCGTTCTCTTAGGAAATACTCGTACTTTTGTGGACGTCTAAATTAAGCAGATAACATGTAATTATAGTATTCAATTGTAGTGTCGCTCTTGATTTTACCAAATGAAGAATAAACGTAGCCAACTCGCAGAGCATGTGTTAATCGACTGTAGGATATAATTTCTCATTTCTGAAAATTGATTTGAAATGAGTCGAGTAAAAACAAATCAAATTGACGCGCTACCTATGAATGCACACTGGATTGAGAAAAAAATTGATGTCGGGTGAACAGAATATAATTATAAAATACAAGTTAATCTATTGCATCTACACTGGAAACAACTTACTTGTCTCACAATGCGTTCCATAGAATCCTTCCAAACATGTGCAGTTGTACGAGTTGATGTCGTCAACACAAGGTGCCCCGTTGTCGCAGGGATTACTCGTACATTCGTCTATGTCTAAAATAAAAAAGACACCAGTTAAATAGAGTAGTCGTTAACAATGTAGCTAATAATTATTTTATAACACACACACACACACACACACACACACACAAACACACACACACACACACACACACACACACACACACACACACACACACACACTCACACATTTTCAGCCCTATACATGCACAGCTGACGGAGATTAGTGCAATTTTAAAATTGTGATCCGAAGATCCGTTGTCGCAGGGATTACTCGTACATTCGTCTATGTCTAAAATAAAAAAGACACCAGTTAAATAGAGTAGTCGTTTACAATGTAGCTAATAATTATTTTATAACTATGCAAAACGATGACACACTCATTGAAGCTAATGTAACTATCTGATCGAAATAACATGATATCTTTGAAAGCACACTCACTGGTGAAAACGCACATTAGAAAATATTTCACAATGCGAATTGGATGAAGTAACTTAATTGCATGAAGATCGAACAGAACCTACTTGTTTCACAATTAATTCCAATGAATCCTTCGACACATGTGCAGTTGTAAGAATTGATGTCGTCAACACAAGTCGCTCCGTTCTCGCAGGGATTACTCGCACATTCGTTGATGCCTAATAACAGAAGTAAAACAAGTGATTGCAACGTAGCTCCTTATCATGCCGAAAGAACACACAAAATGTAACTCCCAAGCAAATATGTTGTAGTAGATAGAAGGAAGCTATCCTCTTTCGTAAAATTAAGTTGAAATTATGCGAGATGGCATGTGTTGATGTCAAGTGTTTATTAATACATCTTATTAAACCATATAATTTAATTAATTAGCCTTTCCAGAAAATTGCCCCACGCTGAAGACGAGCGAAAATAAATCGATTTGATTCGGAACTCTCGCACATAAACACATACACACACACGCACACACAAACACACACACACTATCACACACACACACAGACACACACACACACACATACACACACACACACACACACACACACACACACACACACACACACACACACACACACACACTCTCTCACACATTTTCAGCCCTATACATGCACAGCTGACGGAGATTAGTGCTATTTTAAAATTGTGATCCGAAGATCCCCACCCCTGAACGATTTTTGAAAACATCATATTTTACGAACCTCCCCAATGGGCCCGCTAAATCACATGCAACATTTTAGCTCGATACATGCAAATCTATCGGAAATATGAATCTATTGACAGAGAGTCAGACAGCCAGACGGACAGACATACAAAAGGACAGACTGACAGACGGACAAACACACAGAGAACCGTATTGCTTTATAATATAGATATGTACAAATGTGTAGGCGTACCGTTATACTTTGCATCGGCGGCCCCACGGGTCACTTCTAGTAGCACACATTGTAGGTAAGTATTTACCTCTGTGTCTCACATTCAATAAACTCTATTGATATAGATTGTATGTTTGGATATGTCAGCCCGGTGGAATTCTGGTTTACTTCATACCTTCAGCAGTAGTCATACTGCTGGCGTCTGTCGTGGAATCAACCGTGTATGGTTCACAAAGTACTGCAAGAAGACGATTTATGAAACACTATATGTCTTAACGATTGTATTGAAAGACGACTTTGTACAACAGGCCCGTAGCCAGCTTTTCACAATGGGATTTCACATTTTATCAATTCAAGTTCATGTGCGGTTATATTTTTGACAATGCGGAGGTTCCCACATGTTCACGTGGGGGCTGATAATGCTAAAGGTTACATTTCTAACTGGAAGAACAGTGAAGATTGGTGTGAGATTGGTGGACCATGTGGTTTCATCTTATATATATATATATATATATATATAAGATATATATATATACAAACACCACATTAGTATCGCCAGCAGGCCCATAACGAGGTCTTTTTTGGGGTGCGTTTTTATACAAAGTGGGATTTATATGAGGTCTGTGGAGATTGGTCCCATTTTGTTGCCTGATTAAGCCTAATTTACACCCAATACTATTTACAAAAACCAACGCGCAGTGATAGTTTATTATTAATATAACTATAATTATGTACTTGAAACCCTTCGCCGTGTGTGCAATTGTTTTGAATACGTTCATATTAATATAATAAACAAGGCACCGAGGAGTGTGGGTGTGTTCAAGTTATTTTTCAGCATAAACAGTTAATGTGTGACATTTACAATTTGGTTTTCATTCAATTAATACATGATATTTATATGATCTGATGTGCAAAAGTTCCATAATTTATCATAAACATAATTAAGTTAGTAAATTAACCAACCTTTATAAAACATGCCCGGTAAATAAAAGCTAGATTAGAAAACAAATTTTGTCCTCTTGTGGAATTTGAATTAAATTGTAGGTGTCAAACAGTCAAGTACCTTATCCTGTACACCACACTGATTCCAGGAAACACAAACGATATTTTACAACTATACAGAACACAAAATTGACTTAAGAATTGCTAATAAAGGCACATTAATGTCTTTTCATAAGCGATAAGGCTCCCCTTTCTGAGAACTACAAACATGCAACTAGCAACCACAATATTTTGACATCCATACAGCCGACAATTACACGATTTCTTATCAGCACGCGCATTTTAAAATAGGTGAAGCTAAACTTTGTTGTGTATTGGTTAAATACAATTATTCATCAAAATTCGCGTTCCAACGCAATAGTTGAAAATGATGCTTTGTGTTAAGCTAGATGCGTTTGTCTACTGGGTTTGCAGCTTGTAAGAAATACACTCGCTACGCATCTTAAGTTGTTGATTGTTGAGAATAGCTTCTTTGACAGTCTGTAGTTACCATCAGAATACTAAAAATAAAAAAGCCGCACTTCTCGTTTAATGGTAATGAATGTTTAATGAATTATTTTATATGGCTTAATTTATGTGCTCATTACTATTAAATCATCGTCACCCCGTTCATTCACCAGTATTTTGTCTGCATCTGTCACCTCTGAGTAACTACAATTAGGACTCATAATTTTAATCTGGTGTAAAACTGGCTTCTTGTATATTTGTTTCCCCATGAGTTTACATAACAGGAGACCCTGGGATAGTGTGAAATCCTTCTGCATTGCTAATTGGATGCAATGGTCCTTTGACACACATTCCTCTAGTAGCTGCCCTTTTCATACATGGCATTGGAGACAGACCCCTCAGCCAAGCACCCATACAATCAGTGATGACCAATTAATAGATAAGGGTTTTCCATTTAACACACGTACCAATCAGGCTTTCTTGGCATTACTTGTAATGCGTGAACACTGTCCAGCAGCTTTTAGCAGGGAGGTTAACGCTTTTGAGAAACATGGAACACAATTAGTTTTTATTTTATTTTAAAGATGTAATGTTGACGGGGGATTCACATTTTGGAGAAAGGGGGTTCACAAAAGGGCTTGTGCAACCATCGTTATTTGCACTGACAATCACACATATAATATACCGCGGCCTTTCATAGTAATTACGTATGTTTCCGGTTACAAGTTCGACATCCAGTTGACCAAAATTTCAAATTAGAGCATGCTACGGAACCACATTTCAACAGCAACGTCAAATCGCCTTCGGTAATTACCACCGACACGCTTGCATGTACTCACACGCGTTCGCTCGCACACACACACACACACACACACACACACACACACACACACACACACACACACACACACACACACACACACACACACACACACACGCGAACTCGCACACACTCGACAGTCAACACTCGTATGTTCTAAATATGTTTAGTTCCTCGTCATTCGCCAGATGGCGGGTGTGATTTAATTGATAGTTTCTATCAACAACAGACATATTATTCCTGGACTGTGTAGCCGCGTTTACACATACTGTGATATAACTACTGGGCCGGAGCCTCAGCAGCGATCTTTTCGAGGTATCGAGGGGTGTAGTATTGGAGACTTTACGCTGTTTGGAGGGGGGGGGGTAGAATTTGAGATTTTTCCGGCGGCGACGCTAGCTAAAACATGCACAAAATCCACTAAATACTGGGAACTGATATCTAACTCTAAATACTTCCACTTATTTTTTTATAAATAATGTAGACTATGTAATTGCGCTGACATATCTGTTGGCACTCTTTACTAGTGTATGTAAGTTCTCCTTACCGTTCATTTGCAGGAGCCATGACAGTGACATAGCCGCTAGGAGGCGCCACTGCGACCCCTTGCCCGGCGTCATTGTGTGGTGATGCGTCTGAAAAAAACAGTGTCAACTGTTTATGTAATCTATGTCCACGTAATTAAAATGTTATACTTTTCATACACACACACCACACCACACCACACCACACCACACCACACCACACCACACCACACCACACCACACCACACCACACCACACCACACCACACCACACCACACCACACCACACCACACCACACCACACCACCCTACACCACACCATTACTAGGACCACCCACATCCACACCCATCTGAGATTTGAGATTTGAGACACACAACACACACACACACACACACACACACACACACACACACACACACACACACACACACACACACAGACACACACACACACACACACACACACACACACACACACACACACACACACACACACACGCACACACACACACGCACACATATATATCACCTCTCTCCAATACACCATCATTGTGTGGTCAGGATGGATTATGGGATTTTAAATGTATATTTAAACGAATTACGTATAATCTTATGACTTCGCTTGTTGCCATTTGTAACACATATTTACACTGCAATGTAGTCTATGGCGCGATTGCAAGTTGGTTACATGTCTTTTGTGAGATGTAAAGCACTATTGGTACATACGTATAGAGGTATTTGGTGGATTATTTGCATTGGAAATAGCATAATCCAAATTCAGATTGGCCAGTGCCTTTGATAAGACTAGGATGGGAAACACTGGATGTAAATTTATGAATGAGTGGCCGAACTTACGCATATAGGTAGTTGTTTGAGACATTACTTGAACCGCCACACAATTGCCTCTTCTGTTCCAACATCGTTTCGAGGGTTCAATCTCTGACAGAGTTCTCCGCTGATACGTATTTTAAATATTTTTTTTTAGTTAAGAAAGATAGAAGGACCAGAGGACATGAAGTTACATTAAAGTTAAAGTTAATTTTCTGGATGACATTATTGTTAAATCTTGTTATATCTTGTGTATGATTGCAAGAATTTTCTCTCGCGGATGAACGTGGCTATCAAATTACAAAACAAACGTTAAAGACGATGCATGTGTTGCAAAACTGTGAGTTATTCGCAGTTCGATAGACGGAAGCACTTTTGACCGAACAGAGAGGAAGAGTTGCAGTTGTCCGCGAAACTGTCCCGGACACAATGACTGTGTCTAATTGTGAACACCGTTGAAACCACCAGTTGTTGTATTGGCTGAGTAAGTAAGAGGTCGACGCAATACTTTGTTCGCGAAACTGTCCCGGACACAGTGACTGTGTTTAATTGTGAACACCGTTGAAACCACCAGTTGTTGTATTGGCTGAGTAAGTAAGAGGTGGACGCAATAGTTTGTCCGCGAAACTGCCCGGACACAATGGCTGTGTTTAATTGTGAACATCGTTGAAACCACCAGTTGTTGTATTGGCTGAGTAAGTAAGAGGTGGACGCAATAGTTTGTCCGCGAAACTGTCCCGGACACAATGGCTGTGTTTAATTGTGAACATCGTTGAAACCACCAGTTGTTGTATTGGCTGAGTAAGTAAGAGGTGGACGCAATAGTTTGTCCGCGAAACTGTCCCGGACACAATGGCTGTGTTTAATTGTGAACATCGTTAAAACCACCAGTTGTTGTATTGGCTGAGTAAATAAGAGGTGGACGCAATAGTTTGTCCGCGAAACTGTCCCGGACACAGTGACTGTGTCTAATTGTGAACATCGTTGAAACCACCAGTTGTTGTATTGGCTGAGTAAGTAAGAGGTGGACGCAATAGTTTGTCCGCGAGACTGTCCCGGACACAATGGCTGTGCTTAATTGTGAACATCGTTGAAACCACCAGTTGTTGTATTGGCTGAGTAAGTAAGAGGTGGACGCAATAGTTTGTCCGCGAAACTGTCCCGGACACAATGGCTGTGTTTAATTGTGAACATCGTTGAAACCACCAGTTGTTGCATTGGCTGAGTAAGTAAGAGGTGGACGCAATAGTTTGTCCGCGAAACTGTCCCGGACACAGTGACTGTGTCTAATTGTGAACATCGTTGAAACCACCAGTTGTTGCATTGGCTGAGTAAGTAAGAGGTGGACGCAATAGTTTGTCCGCGAAACTGTCCCGGACACAATGACTGTGTTTAATTGTGAACATCGTTGAAACCACCAGTTGTTGTATTGGCTGAGTAAGTAAGAGGTGGACGCAATAGTTTGTCCGCGAAACTGTCCCGGACACAGTGACTGTGTTTAATTGTGAACACCTTTGAAACCACCAGTTGTTGTATTGGCTGAGTAAGTAAGAGGTGAACGCAATAGTTTGTCCGCGAAACTGTCCCGGACACAGTGACTGTGTCTAATTGTGAACATCGTTGAAACCACCAGTTGTTGTATTGGCTGAGTAAGTAAGAGGTGGACGCAATAGTTTGTCCGCGAAACTGTCCCGGACACAATGGCTGTGTTTAATTGTGAACATCGTTGAAACCACCAGTTGTTGCATTGGCTGAGTAAGTAAGAGGTGGACGCAATAGTTTGTCCGCGAAACTGTCCCGGACACAGTGACTGTGTCTAATTGTGAACATCGTTGAAACCACCAGTTGTTGCATTGGCTGAGTAAGTAAGAGGTGGACGCAATAGTTTGTCCGCGAAACTGTCCCGGACACAATGGCTGTGTTTAATTGTGAACATCGTTGAAACCACCAGTTGTTGCATTGGCTGAGTAAGTAAGAGGTGGACGCAATAGTTTGTCCGCGAAACTGTCCCGGACACAATGGCTGTGTTTAATTGTGAACATCGTTGAAACCACCAGTTGTTGCATTGGCTGAGTAAGTAAGAGGTGGACGCAATAGTTTGTCCGCGAAACTGTCCCGGACACAGTGACTGTGTTTAATTGTGAACATCGTTGAAACCACCAGTTGTTGCATTGGCTGAGTAAGTAAGAGGTGGACGCAATAGTTTGTCCGCGAAACTGTCCCGGACACAATGACTGTGTTTAATTGTGAACATCGTTGAAACCACCAGTTGTTGCATTGGCTGAGTAAGTAAGAGGTGGACGCAATAGTTTGTCCGCGAAACTGTCCCGGACACAATGGCTGTGTTTAATTGTGAACATCGTTAAAACCACCAGTTGTTGCACGGAGAAGTGAGAGGTGGACGCAATGAAGTTTTGTCCACTTGAAACTGTCCGGACACAATGAGAAACGTGTTTGGTTGTGAACCACCAGTTGTTGTTGGCTGAGTAGAGTAAGAGGTGGACGCAATGGTTGTCCATAGAAGGCAACCACGGACACAAAATGGCTGTGTTTAATTGTGAACATCGTTGAAACCACCAGTTGTTGCATTGGCTGAGTAAGTAAGAGGTGGACGCAATAGTTTGTCCGCGAAATTGTCCCGGACACAATGACTGTGTTTAATTGTGAACATCGTTGAAACCACCAGTTGTTGCATTGGCTGAGTAAGTAAGAGTTGGACGCAATAGTTTGTCCGCGAAACTGTCCCGGACACAATGGCTGTGTTTAATTGTGAACATCGTTGAAACCACCAGTTGTTACATTGGCTGAGTGAGTAAGAGGTGGACGCAATAGTTTGTCCGCGAAACTGTCCCGGACACAATGGCTGTGTTTAATTGTGAACATCGTTGAAACCACCAGTTGTTGTATTGGCTGAGTAAGTAAGAGGTGGACGCAATAATTTGTCGGCGAAACTGTCCCGGACACAGTGACTGTGTTTATTTGTGAACATCGTTGAAACCACCAGTTGTTGCATTGGCTGAATAAGTAAGAGGTGGACGCAATAGTTTGTCCGCGAAACTGTCCCGCTGTGTTTAATTGTGAACATCGTTGAAACCACCAGTTGTTGTATTGGCTGAGTAAGTAAGAGGTGGACGCAATAGTTTGTCCGCGAAACTGTCCCGGACACAATGACTGTGTTTAATTGTGAACATCATTGAAACCACCAGTTGTTGTATTGGCTGAGTAAGTAAGAGGTGGACGCAATAGTTTGTCCGCGAAACTGTCCCGGACACAATGACTGTGTTTAATTGTGAACACCTTTGAAACCACCAGTTGTTGTATTGGCTGAGTAAGTAAGAGGTGGACGCAATAGTTTGTCCGCGAAACTGTCCCGGACACAATGACTGTGTTTAATTGTGAACATCGTTGAAACCACCAGTTGTTGTATTGGCTGAGTAAGTAAGAGGTGGACGCAATAGTTTGTCCGCGAAACTGTCCCGGACACAGTGACTGTGTCTAATTGTGAACATCGTTGAAACCACCAGT
This sequence comes from Paraescarpia echinospica, assembly GCA_020002185.1. NCBI lineage: Eukaryota > Metazoa > Annelida > Polychaeta > Sabellida > Siboglinidae > Paraescarpia > Paraescarpia echinospica. Next base: position 20,008,028 of record CM034533.1, on the reverse strand, counting down.
TGTTGCATTGGCTGAGTAAGTAAGAGGTGGACGCAAAAGTTTGTCCGCGAAACTGTCCCGGACACAGTAACTGTGTCTAATTGTGAACATCGTTGAAACCACCAGTTGTTGCACTGGCTGAGTAAGTAAGAGGTGGACGCAATAGTTTGTCCGCGAAACTGTCCAGGACACAATGGCTGTGTTTAATTGTGAACATCGTTGAAACCACCAGTTGTTGCACTGGCTGAGTAAGTAAGAGGTGGACGCAATAGTTTGTCCGCGAAACTGTCCCGGACACAATGGCTGTGTTTAATTGTGAACATCGTTCAAACCACCAATTGTTGCATTGGCTGAGTAAGTAAGAGGTGGACGCAATAGTTTTCCGCGAAACTGTCCCGGACACAATGACTGTGTCTAATTGTTAACACCGTTGAAACCACCAGTTGTTGTATTGGCTGAGTAAGTAAGAGGTCGACGCAATAGTTTGTTCGCGAAACTGTCCCGGACACAGTGACTGTGTTTAATTGTGAACACCGTTGAAACCACCAGTTGTTGTATTGGCTGAGTAAGTAAGAGGTGGACGCAATAGTTTGTCCGCGAAACTGCCCGGACACAATGGCTGTGTTTAATTGTGAACATCGTTGAAACCACCAGTTGTTGTATTGGCTGAGTAAGTAAGAGGTGGACGCAATAGTTTGTCCGCGAAACTGTCCCGGACACAATGGCTGTGTTTAATTGTGAACATCGTTGAAACCACCAGTTGTTGTATTGGCTGAGTAAGTAAGAGGTGGACGCAATAGTTTGTCCGCGAAACTGTCCCGGACACAATGGCTGTGTTTAATTGTGAACATCGTTGAAACCACCAGTTGTTGTATTGGCTGAGTAAATAAGAGGTGGACGCAATAGTTTGTCCGCGAAACTGTCCCGGACACAGTGACTGTGTCTAATTGTGAACATCGTTGAAACCACCAGTTGTTGTATTGGCTGAGTAAGTAAGAGGTGGACGCAATAGTTTGTCCGCGAAACTGTCCCGGACACAATGACTGTGTTTAATTGTGAACATCGTTGAAACCACCAGTTGTTGTACTGGCTGAGTAAGTAAGAGGTGGACGCAATAGTTTGTCCGCGAAACTGTCCCGGACACAATGGCTGTGTTTAATTGTGAACATCGTTGAAACCACCAGTTGTTGTATTGGCTGAGTAAGTAAGAGGTGGGCGCAATAGTTTGTCCGCGAAACTGTCCCGGACACAATGGCTGTGTTTAATTGTGAACATCGTTGAAACCACCAGTTGTTGCATTGGCTGAGTAAGTAAGAGGTGGACGCAATAGTTTGTCCGCGAAACTGTCCCGGACACAATGACTGTGTTTAATTGTGAACATCGTTTAAACCACCAGTTGTTGCATTGGCTGAGTAAGTAAGAGGTGGACGCAATAGTTTGTCCGCGAAACTGTCCCGGACACAGTGACTGTGTTTAATTGTGAACATCGTTGAAACCACCAGTTGTTGCATTGGCTGAGTAAGTAAGAGGTGGAAGCAATAGTTTGTCCGCGAAACTGTCCCGGACACAATGACTGTGTTTAATTGTGAACATCGTTGAAACCACCAGTTGTTGCATTGGCTGAGTAAGTAAGAGGTGGACGCAATAGTTTGTCCGCGAAACTGTCCCGGACACAATGGCTGTGTTTAATTGTGAACATCGTTGAAACCACCAGTTGTTGTATTGGCTGAGTAAGTAAGAGGTGGACGCAATAGTTTGTCCGCGTAACTGTCCCGGACACAAAATGGCTATGTTTAATTGTGAACATCGTTGAAACCACCAGTTGTTGCATTGGCTGAGTAAGTAAGAGGTGGACGCAAAAGTTTGTCCGCGAAACTGTCCCGGACACAATGACTGTGTTTAATTGTGAACATCGTTGAAACCACCAGTTGTTGCATTGGCTGAGTAAGTAAGAGGTGGACGCAATAGTTTGTCCGCGAAACTGTCCCGGACACAATGGCTGTGTTTAATTGTGAACATCGTTGAAACCACCAGTTGTTGTATTGGCTGAGTAAGTAAGAGGTGGACGCAATAGTTTGTCCGCGAAACTGTCCCAGACACAATGGCTGTGTTTAATTGTGAACATCGTTGAAACCACCAGTTGTTGTATTGGCTGAGTAAGTAAGAGGTGGACGCAATAGTTTGTCCGCGAAACTGTCCCGGACACAATGGCTGTGTTTAATTGTGAACATCGTTGAAACCACCAGTTGTTACATTGGCTGAGTAAGTAAGAGGTGGACGCAATAATTTGTCCGCGAAACTGTCCCGGACACAATGACTGTGTTTAATTGTGAACACCTTTGAAACCACCAGTTGTTGTATTGGCTGAGTAAGTAAGAGGTGGACGCAATAGTTTGTCCGCGAAACTGTCCCGGACACAATGACTGTGTTTAATTGTGAACATCGTTGAAACCACCAGTTGTTGTATTGGCTGAGTAAGTAAGAGGTTACGCAATAGTTTGTCCGCGAAACTGTCCCGGACACAGTGACTGTGTCTAATTGTGAACATCGTTGAAACCACCAGTTGTTGCATTGGCTGAGTAAGTAAGAGGTGGACGCAAAAGTTTGTCCGCGAAACTGTCCCGGACACAGTAACTGTGTCTAATTGTGAACATCGTTGAAACCACCAGTTGTTGCACTGGCTGAGTAAGTAAGAGGTGGACGCAATAGTTTGTCCGCGAAACTGTCCAGGACACAATGGCTGTGTTTAATTGTGAACATCGTTGAAACCACCAGTTGTTGCACTGGCTGAGTAAGTAAGAGGTGGACGCAATAGTTTGTCCGCGAAACTGT
>CM034533.1:19994978-20004217 GCA_020002185.1 Paraescarpia echinospica | reverse complement strand
CCACCAGTTGTTGTACTGGCTGAGTAAGTAAGAGGTGGACGCAATAGTTTGTCCGCGAAACTGTCCCGGACACAAAATGGCTGTGTTTAATTGTGAACATCGTTGAAACCACCAGTTGTTGCATTGGCTGAGTAAGTAAGAGGTGGACGCAATAGTTTGTCCGCGAAACTGTCCCTGACACAATGACTGTGTTTAATTGTGAACATCGTTGAAACCACCAGTTGTTGCATTGGCTGAGTAAGTAAGAGTTGGACGCAATAGTTTGTCCGCGAAACTGTCCCGGACACAATGGCTGTGTTTAATTGTGAACATCGTTGAAACCACCAGTTGTTGTATTGGCTGAGTAAGTAAGAGGTGGACGCAATAGTTTGTCCGCGAAACTGTCCCAGAAAAATGGCTGTGTTTAATTGTGAACATCGTTGAAACCACCAGTTGTTGTATTGGCTGAGTAAGTAAGAGGTGGACGCAATAGTTTGTCCGCGAAACTGTCCCGGACACAATGGCTGTGTTTAATTGTGAACATCGTTGAAACCACCAGTTGTTACATTGGCTGAGTAAGTAAGAGGTGGACGCAATAGTTTGTCCGCGAAACTGTCCCGGACACAATGGCTGTGTTTAATTGTGAACATCGTTGAAACCACCAGTTGTTGTATTGGCTGAGTAAGTAAGAGGTGGACGCAATAGTTTGTCCGCGAAACTGTCCCGGACACAATGACTGTGTTTAATTGTGAACATCATTGAAACCACCAGTTGTTGTATTGGCTGAGTAAGTAAGAGGTGGACGCAATAGTTTGTCCGCGAAACTGTCCCGGACACAATGACTGTGTTTAATTGTGAACACCTTTGAAACCACCAGTTGTTGTATTGGCTGAGTAAGTAAGAGGTGGACGCAATAGTTTGTCCGCGAAACTGTCCCGGACACAATGACTGTGTTTAATTGTGAACATCGTTTAAACCACCAGTTGTTGTATTGGCTGAGTAAGTAAGAGGTGGACGCAATAGTTTGTCCGCGAAACTGTCCCGGACACAGTGACTGTGTCTAATTGTGAACATCGTTGAAACCACCAGTTGTTGCATTGGCTGAGTAAGTAAGAGGTGGACGCAAAAGTTTGTCCGCGAAACTGTCCCGGACACAGTAACTGTGTCTAATTGTGAACATCGTTGAAACCACCAGTTGTTGCACTGGCTGAGTAAGTAAGAGGTGGACGCAATAGTTTGTCCGCGAAACTGTCCAGGACACAATGGCTGTGTTTAATTGTGAACATCGTTGAAACCACCAGTTGTTGCACTGGCTGAGTAAGTAAGAGGTGGACGCAATAGTTTGTCCGCGAAACTGTCCCGGACACAATGGCTGTGTTTAATTGTGAACATCGTTCAAACCACCAATTGTTGCATTGGCTGAGTAAGTAAGAGGTGGACGCAATAGTTTTCCGCGAAACTGTCCCGGACACAATGACTGTGTCTAATTGTTAACACCGTTGAAACCACCAGTTGTTGTATTGGCTGAGTAAGTAAGAGGTCGACGCAATAGTTTGTTCGCGAAACTGTCCCGGACACAGTGACTGTGTTTAATTGTGAACACCGTTGAAACCACCAGTTGTTGTATTGGCTGAGTAAGTAAGAGGTGGACGCAATAGTTTGTCCGCGAAACTGCCCGGACACAATGGCTGTGTTTAATTGTGAACATCGTTGAAACCACCAGTTGTTGTATTGGCTGAGTAAGTAAGAGGTGGACGCAATAGTTTGTCCGCGAAACTGTCCCGGACACAATGGCTGTGTTTAATTGTGAACATCGTTGAAACCACCAGTTGTTGTATTGGCTGAGTAAGTAAGAGGTGGACGCAATAGTTTGTCCGCGAAACTGTCCCGGACACAATGGCTGTGTTTAATTGTGAACATCGTTGAAACCACCAGTTGTTGTATTGGCTGAGTAAATAAGAGGTGGACGCAATAGTTTGTCCGCGAAACTGTCCCGGACACAGTGACTGTGTCTAATTGTGAACATCGTTGAAACCACCAGTTGTTGTATTGGCTGAGTAAGTAAGAGGTGGACGCAATAGTTTGTCCGCGAAACTGTCCCGGACACAATGACTGTGTTTAATTGTGAACATCGTTGAAACCACCAGTTGTTGTATTGGCTGAGTAAGTAAGAGGTGGACGCAATAGTTTGTCCGCGAAACTGTCCCGGACACAATGGCTGTGTTTAATTGTGAACATCGTTGAAACCACCAGTTGTTGTATTGGCTGAGTAAGTAAGAGGTGGGCGCAATAGTTTGTCCGCGAAACTGTCCCGGACACAATGGCTGTGTTTAATTGTGAACATCGTTGAAACCACCAGTTGTTGCATTGGCTGAGTAAGTAAGAGGTGGACGCAATAGTTTGTCCGCGAAACTGTCCCGGACACAATGACTGTGTTTAATTGTGAACATCGTTGAAACCACCAGTTGTTGCATTGGCTGAGTAAGTAAGAGGTGGACGCAATAGTTTGTCCGCGAAACTGTCCCGGACACAGTGACTGTGTTTAATTGTGAACATCGTTGAAACCACCAGTTGTTGCATTGGCTGAGTAAGTAAGAGGTGGACGCAATAGTTTGTCCGCGAAACTGTCCCGGACACAATGGCTGTGTTTAATTGTGAACATCGTTGAAACCACCAGTTGTTGTATTGGCTGAGTAAGTAAGAGGTGGACGCAATAGTTTGTCCGCGAAACTGTCCCGGACACAATGGCTGTGTTTAATTGTGAACATCGTTGAAACCACCAGTTGTTGCATTGGCTGAGTAAGTAAGAGGTGGACGCAATAGTTTGTCCGCGAAACTGTCCCGGACACAATGGCTGTGTTTAATTGTGAACATCGTTGAAACCACCAGTTGTTGTATTGGCTGAGTAAGTAAGAGGTGGACGCAATAGTTTGTCCGCGAAACTGTCCCGGACACAAAATGGCTGTGTTTAATTGTGAACATCGTTGAAACCACCAGTTGTTGCATTGGCTGAGTAAGTAAGAGGTGGACGCAAAAGTTTGTCCGCGAAACTGTCCCGGACACAATGACTGTGTTTAATTGTGAACATCGTTGAAACCACCAGTTGTTGCATTGGCTGAGTAAGTAAGAGGTGGACGCAATAGTTTGTCCGCGAAACTGTCCCGGACACAATGGCTGTGTTTAATTGTGAACATCGTTGAAACCACCAGTTGTTGCATTGGCTGAGTAAGTAAGAGGTGGACGCAATAGTTTGTCCGCGAAACTGTCCCGGACACAATGGCTGTGTTTAATTGTGAACATCGTTGAAACCACCAGTTGTTGTATTGGCTGAGTAAGTAAGAGGTGGACGCAATAGTTTGTCCGCGAAACTGTCCCGGACACAATGGCTGTGTTTAATTGTGAACATCGTTGAAACCACCAGTTGTTGTATTGGCTGAGTAAGTAAGAGGTGGACGCAATAGTTTGTCCGCGAAACTGTCCCGGACACAATGGCTGTGTTTAATTGTGAACATCGTTGAAACCACCAGTTGTTGTATTGGCTGAGTAAGTAAGAGGTGGACGCAATAGTTTGTCCGCGAAACTGTCCCGGACACAATGGCTGTGTTTAATTGTGAACATCGTTGAAACCACCAGTTGTTGTATTGGCTGAGTAAGTAAGAGGTGGACGCAATAATTTGTCCGCGAAACTGTCCCGGACACAATGACTGTGTTTAATTGTGAACACCTTTGAAACCACCAGTTGTTGTATTGGCTGAGTAAGTAAGAGGTGGACGCAATAGTTTGTCCGCGAAACTGTCCCGGACACAATGACTGTGTTTAATTGTGAACATCGTTGAAACCACCAGTTGTTGTATTGGCTGAGTAAGTAAGAGGTGGACGCAATAGTTTGTCCGCGAAACTGTCCCGGACACAGTGACTGTGTCTAATTGTGAACATCGTTGAAACCACCAGTTGTTGCATTGGCTGAGTAAGTAAGAGGTGGACGCAAAAGTTTGTCCGCGAAACTGTCCCGGACACAGTAACTGTGTCTAATTGTGAACATCGTTGAAACCACCAGTTGTTGCACTGGCTGAGTAAGTAAGAGGTGGACGCAATAGTTTGTCCGCGAAACTGTCCAGGACACAATGGCTGTGTTTAATTGTGAACATCGTTGAAACCACCAGTTGTTGCACTGGCTGAGTAAGTAAGAGGTGGACGCAATAGTTTGTCCGCGAAACTGTCCCGGACACAATGGCTGTGTTTAATTGTGAACATCGTTCAAACCACCAATTGTTGCATTGGCTGAGTAAGTAAGAGGTGGACGCAATAGTTTTCCGCGAAACTGTCCCGGACACAATGACTGTGTCTAATTGTGAACACCGTTGAAACCACCAGTTGTTGTATTGGCTGAGTAAGTAAGAGGTCGACGCAATAGTTTGTTCGCGAAACTGTCCCGGACACAGTGACTGTGTTTAATTGTGAACACCGTTGAAACCACCAGTTGTTGTATTGGCTGAGTAAGTAAGAGGTGGACGCAATAGTTTGTCCGCGAAACTGCCCGGACACAATGGCTGTGTTTAATTGTGAACATCGTTGAAACCACCAGTTGTTGTATTGGCTGAGTAAGTAAGAGGTGGACGCAATAGTTTGTCCGCGAAACTGTCCCGGACACAATGGCTGTGTTTAATTGTGAACATCGTTGAAACCACCAGTTGTTGCATGGCTGTGTAAGTAAGAGGTGGAAGCAATAGTTTGTCCGCGAAACTGTCCCGGACACAATGGCTGTGTTTAATTGTGAACATCGTTGAAACCACCAGTTGTTGCATTGGCTGAGTAAGTAAGAGGTGGACGCAATAGTTTGTCGCGAAACTGTCCCGGACACAGTGACTGTGTTTAATTGTGAACATCGTTGAAACCACCAGTTGTTGCATTGGCTGAGTAAGTAAGAGGTGGACGCAATAGTTTGTCCGCGAAACTGTCCCGGACAATGGCTGTGTTTAATTGTGAACATCGTTGAAACCACCAGTTGTTGTATTGGCTGAGTAAGTAAGAGGTGGACGCAATAGTTTGTCCGCGAAACTGTCCCGGACACAATGGCTGTGTTTAATTGTGCAATTGGCAAAGTTGTCACCGGACATTGGCTGAGTAAAGGTGGACGCAATAGTGTTGTCCGCGAAACTGTCCCGGACAAAATGGCGCTGTTTAATTGTGAACATCGTTGAAACCACCAGTTGTTGTATTGGCTGAGTAAGTAAGAGGTGGACGCAATAGTTTGTTGAAACCGGACACAATGGCTGTGTTTGTGTGAACATCGTTAGTTGTTGCATTGGCTGAGTAAGTAAGAGGTGGACGCAATAGTTTGTCCGCGAAACTGTCCCGGACACAGTGACTGTGTTTAATTGTGAACATCGTTGAAACCACCAGTTGTTGCATTGGCTGAGTAAGTAAGAGGTGGACGCAATAGTTTGTCCGCGAAACTGTCCCGGACACAATGACTGTGTTTAATTGTGAACATCGTTGAAACCACCAGTTGTTGCATTGGCTGAGTAAGTAAGAGGTGGACGCAATAGTTTGTCCGCGAAACTGTCCCGGACACAATGGCTGTGTTTAATTGTGAACATCGTTGAAACCACCAGTTGTTGCATTGGCTGAGTAAGTAAGAGGTGGACGCAATAGGTGGACGCAATAGTTTGTCCGCGAAACTGTCCCGGACACAATGGCTGTGTTTAATTGTGAACATCGTTGAAACCACCAGTTGTTGTATTGGCTGAGTAAGTAAGAGGTGGACGCAATAGTTTGTCCGCGAAACTGTCCCGGACACAATGGCTGTGTTTAATTGTGAACATCGTTGAAACCACCAGTTGTTGCATTGGCTGAGTAAGTAAGAGGTGGACGCAATAGTTTGTCCGCGAAACTGTCCCGACACAATGGCTGTGTTTAATTGTGAACATCGTTGAAACCACCAGTTGTTGTATTGGCTGAGTAAGAGGTGGACGCAATAGTTTGTCCGCGAAACTGTCCCGGACACAATGGCTGTGTTTAATTGTGAACATCGTTGAAACCACCAGTTGTTGCATTGGCTGTGTAAGTAAGAGGTGGAAGCAATAGTTTGTCCGCGAAACTGTCCCGGACACAATGGCTGTGTTTAATTGTGAACATCGTTGAAACCACCAGTTGTTGCATTGGCTGAGTAAGTAAGAGGTGGACGCAATAGTTTGTCCGCGAAACTGTCCCGGACACAATGGCTGTGTTTAATTGTGAACATCGTTCAAACCACCAATTGTTGCATTGGCTGAGTAAGTAAGAGGTGGACGCAATAGTTTTCCGCGAAACTGTCCCGGACACAATGACTGTGTCTAATTGTTAACACCGTTGAAACCACCAGTTGTTGTATTGGCTGAGTAAGTAAGAGGTGGACGCAATAGTTTGTTCGCGAAACTGTCCCGGACACATGACTGTGTTTAATTGTGAACATCGTTGAAACCACCAGTTGTTGCATTGGCTGAGTAAGTAAGAGGTGGACGCAATAGTTTGTCCGCGAAACTGTCCCGGACACAATGGCTGTGTTTAATTGTGAACATCGTTGAAACCACCAGTTGTTGCATTGGCTGAGTAAGTAAGAGGTGGACGCAATAGTTTGTCCGCGAAACTGTCCCGGACACAATGACTGTGTTTAATTGTGAACATCGTTGAAACCACCAGTTGTTGCATTGGCTGAGTAAGTAAGAGGTGGACGCAATAGTTTGTCCGCGAAACTGTCCCGGACACAATGGCTGTGTTTAATTGTGAACATCGTTGAAACCACCAGTTGTTGCATTGGCTGAGTAAGTAAGAGGTGGACGCAATAGTTTGTCCGCGAAACTGTCCCGGACACAGTGACTGTGTCTAATTGTGAACATCGTTGAAACCACCAGTTGTTGCATTGGCTGAGTAAGTAAGAGGTGGACGCAATAGTTTGTCCGCGAAACTGTCCCGGACACAATGGCTGTGTTTAATTGTGAACATCGTTGAAACCACCAGTTGTTGTATTGGCTGAGTAAGTAAGAGGTGGACGCAATAGTTTGTCCGCGAAACTGTCCCGGACACAATGGCTGTGTTTAATTGTGAACATCGTTGAAACCACCAGTTGTTGTATTGGCTGAGTAAGTAAGAGGTGGACGCAATAGTTTGTCCGCGAAACTGTCCCGGACACAATGGCTGTGTTTAATTGTGAACATCGTTGAAACCACCAGTTGTTGCATTGGCTGAGTAAGTAAGAGGTGGACGCAATAGTTTGTCCGCGAAACTGTCCCGGACACAATGACTGTGTTTAATTGTGAACATCGTTGAAACCACCAGTTGTTGCATTGGCTGAGTAAGTAAGAGGTGGACGCAATAGTTTGTCCGCGAAACTGTCCCGGACACAGTGACTGTGTTTAATTGTGAACATCGTTGAAACCACCAGTTGTTGCATTGGCTGAGTAAGTAAGAGGTGGACGCAATAGTGTTGTCCGACGCAAAGTTTGTCCGCTGTCCCGGACACAATGGCTGTGTTTAATTGTGAACATCGTTGAAACCACCAGTTGTTGCATTGGCTGAGTAAGTAAGAGGTGGACGCAATAGTTTGTCCGCGAAACTGTCCCGGACACAATGACTGTGTTTAATTGTGAACATCGTTGAAACCACCAGTTGTTGCATTGGCTGAGTAAGTAAGAGGTGGACGCAATAGTTTGTCCGCGAAACTGTCCCGGACACAATGACTGTGTTTAATTGTGAACATCGTTGAAACCACCAGTTGTTGTATTGGCTGAGTAAGTAAGAGGTGGACGCAATAGTTTGTCCGCGAAACTGTCCCGGACACAATGACTGTGTTTAATTGTGAACACCTTTGAAACCACCAGTTGTTGTATTGGCTGAGTAAGTAAGAGGTGGACGCAATAGTTTGTCCGCGAAACTGTCCCGGACACAGTGACTGTGTCTAATTGTGAACATCGTTGAAACCACCAGTTGTTGCATTGGCTGAGTAAGTAAGAGGTGGACGCAATAGTTTGTCCGCGAAACTGTCGTTGAAACCACCAGTTGTTGTATTGGCTGAGTAAGTAAGAGGTGGACGCAATAGTTTGTCCGCGAAACTGTCCCGGACACAATGGCTGTGTTTAATTGTGAACATCGTTGAAACCACCAGTTGTTGCATTGGCTGAGTAAGTAAGAGGTGGACGCAATAGTTTGTCCGCGAAACTGTCCCGGACACAATGGCTGTGTTTAATTGTGAACATCGTTGAAACCACCAGTTGTTGCATTGGCTGAGTAAGTAAGAGGTGGACGCAATAGTTTGTCCGCGAAACTGTCCCGGACACAATGGCTGTGTTTAATTGTGAACATCGTTGAAACCACCAGTTGTTGCATTGGCTGAGTAAGTAAGAGGTGGACGCAATAGTTTGTCCGCGAAACTGTCCCGGACACAATGACTGTGTCTAATTGTGAACATCGTTGAAACCACCAGTTGTTGTATTGGCTGAGTAAGTAAGAGGTGGACGCAATAGTTTGTCCGCGAAACTGTCCCGGACACAATGGCTGTGTTTAATTGTGAACATCGTTGAAACCACCAGTTGTTGCATTGGCTGAGTAAGTAAGAGGTGGACGCAATAGTTTGTCCGCGAAACTGTCCCGGACACAATGGCTGTGTTTAATTGTGAACATCGTTGAAACCACCAGTTGTTGTATTGGCTCCCGGACACATTGTGAACATCGTTGAAACCACCAGTTGTTGTATTGGCTGAGTAAGTAAGAGGTGGACGCAATAGTTTGTCCGCGAAACTGTCCCGGACACAATGGCTGTGTTTAATTGTGAACATCGTTGAAACCACCAGTTGTTGCATTGGCTGAGTAAGTAAGAGGTGGACGCAATAGATTGTCCGCGAAACTGTCCCGGACACAGTGACTGTGTCTAATTGTGAACATCGTTGAAACCACCAGTTGTTGCATTGGCTGAGAAAGTAAGAGGTGGACGCAATAGTTTGTCCGCGAAACTGTCCCGGACACAGTGACTGTGTCTAATTGTGAACATCGTTGAAACCACCAGTTGTTGTATTGGCTGAGTGAGTAAGAGGTGGACGCAATAGTTTGTCCGCGAAACTGTCCCGGACACAATGGCTGTGTTTAATTGTGAACATCGTTGAAACCACCAGTTGTTGCATTGGCTGAGTAAGTAAGAGGTGGACGCAATAGTTTGTCCGCGAAACTGTCCCGGACACAATGGCTGTGTTTAATTGTGAACATCGTTGAAACCACCAGTTGTTGCA
>CM034533.1:19922478-19989978 GCA_020002185.1 Paraescarpia echinospica | reverse complement strand
GTTATACCACAATAATGCTACGTGTGCATGTTGGGTCTGTTCACTATGCAGGAAATAATACAACACTAGATTTATCTAACTCGAGCCTCCCGGTTACTCGAGCCATGCCACGATCAGATATCATCCAGCGCCGTTTGGCAGAAGGATTCTCAGTCAATCCAGCAGCCCCTCCGTCACCAGTCAATGAGGCGCTGTTCCCTTTGTTGGTGTGGTCTATGGCCAAGGCAACGAACGCGCGTGCTATCGTCATCCCTGGTAAGTTCCCTTTGAGAAACCTAACAAAGACATCGCAATGTTTGACTTAGAATGTGGCCATGTCACTTAGTTGGAAAATGAATAGGCGTAGTGTAATTGAGATCTAACGCAACGGGCTACGGAATGATAATGGCCAGTGCCTCGACGTAGATCAACAAATCTGCCGTTTGCTCTCGCATAGACCATATATATATACATATATGTATACATTATATATATACATATATGTATACATTATATATATATAGTTTATATATATATATATATATATATATCTATATATATACATATACATATATATATATATATATATATACATATATGTACATATATGTATACATTATATATATATAGTTATATATATATATATATATATGAATATATATATATATATACATATACATATATGTATACATATTTGTTACAACTGTATATATATATATATATATATATATATATATATATGTATGTATGTATGTATGTATGTATGTATATATATCTATATATATAAATATATATATATATATATTCAAATATATATATATATGTATAACTATAACGAGGAAATGGCATAGGCCTGAGTTCTAGAAGAAAAGTGCCGACAGAAGGTCACAATTATTGCCACCACAAGTCAACTCCTACTCAATTGGTAAACCTTTGAAATACGGAACTGAACCACTGGCACGAACCGTTTGAATGGGACGTGTCAGTCAAGCGTGACAACGCGTGTCGTTAAATACCTACGAGAGAGCACTAAGTGAATAATGTCTAGGCATCTATTGTGAGATGTGTCTAACGTATCTATTGTGAGAATCATACATTATCGAGCGAAAGCAGGATTGCAAGTGCGTATTTGTTATATTGTGTTTGTTATAAACACACCATAAAAATTTTGAGCAACTCTGCGAAAATAGAACATTCTTATGCTTTTTATGCACGTCCACATACGTACCTACATATATACTTACCAAGCATGGATTAATTGGTTCTCATGGCTCTTCAGATTGCAGAGCAGTATCTAGGCGTCTACGTGCTGTCATCTGCTGGACATGTTTCTCAGTCATTCGTGGTTATACTATATATATATATCTTCTTCTTCAGTTCAGCATATCTCTGCGAAACGTAGCTGCCCGGATGATCCCACGATACGCTGCTCTGTCTGCCGTTCGTCTCCCTGCTCTCACTTTGCCTTCTAGAACTGTTTTCTCTAAGGAATTATGTCTTTTTATGAGGCCAAAATAACTAAGTTTTAGTACTTTCTATTCACTAATTGGCAATTCTTGTCTAATTTTTTAAGGATCTCTGCATTGGTTGTTCTTGTTATCCATTGCACTCTTAGGACTTTTCTGTAACATTTAATCTCAGACGCTTGTATTCTTCTCATGTCTTCTTTGTTCAGTGTTCACGTTTCGCTCCCGTATAGAGCTGTTGGGAAAACGGAAGTTTTTAAAATTCTTATCTTTGTTGGTATGTTTTGTCCTTTCCATAAATTTTTCAGATTATTTAGTTTCTGCGTTGCTATGGGTATTCTTCTTCTGATCTCTGATGATGTCTTGCCGTCTCCTTGTAGTCTTGCTCCAAGGTATTCGTAGTGGTTCACATTTTCAACTTGCTCCCCGTTGATTGTAATTTCTGTTTTTTCAATGCATTTGTCAGTGCCCATGATCTTTGTTTTCTTCACATTATGTAACAAACCCTTTTTCTCATTGTGTTCTTTTACTGACAATTTGTTAAACCGATTGTTGTAGTGGACAGGAGTGCGGTATCGTCTGCGTGTCGTAGGTCTCTGATTCTATGTCCATGAATATTCACTTCATCGTATCTTGTACGTCTGCCTTCTAATTCTACATCTCTCATAATGTCTTCTGTGTAGAGATTGAATATGTATGGAGATAAAACACACCCTTGTCTTACTCCTTTTCCCACTGTAAAAGTTTATGTATTCGTGTTTTCCAACCTGACTACTGCTTGTTGGTTGTTATAAAGTGATTTCAAGAGGGCGATTATCTTTGGGTGGAAGTTCATGTCGCTGAGCGTTTTCCACATCATCTGATGATTCACACAGTCGAAAGCCTTGGAATAGTCGATGAAGCATATTCTTAGATCATTATTTATCTCTCTGAATTTCTGAATCAACATTCTCAGATTGAATATGTGGTCCCTAGTGCCTCTGTTTTTTTCTTCTGAAGCCTGCCTGTGTACTGCTCACTTCCATTTCCATTTTATCTTGCATTCTTTTCATTATGATTTTCAGCAATATTTTGCTTGCATGGCTAATGAGTGATATGGTTCTGTAGTTGGAGCTTAGCTGTAGGTCTCCTTTCTTTGGTAATGGGATGTATATTGATTTCTTCCAGTCATCTGGCCATTTTCCACTCTTCCATATTTTCTTACACAGTGCATGGTATATGTCTATTCCTTCTTCTTCCGCTGCTTTTATCTTTTCTGCCTGTATGTTGTCGCACACAGGGCTTTTCCCATTTTTTAGATGATTAATGGCCCATTTCACCTCATCTCTTAATGGTTCGAGATCATCCACGTCTTGGTCTTCGTTTCCCATATCAAGGGGTCGTTGTTGTCTCCATCTCGTGCGTACATATATAGATATACTATATATATATATATATATATATATATATATAATATTACCACGAATGACTGAGAAACATGTCCAGCAGATGGTAGCACGTAGACGCCTAGATACTGCTCTGCCATCTGAAGAGTCACGAGAACAATATATATACATATATATATATATATATATATATATATATGTCAATGTGCTGCCAACTGGTGAGGAAGGCCATTGCGACAATCAAGACATGCAAGTCACCTGGCATGGATGGAATTACAGCTGAAGTAATCAAAGCAGGTGGTGAAACAGTTGTACAGTAGTTTGGGTCTGCGCATGCGTACCGTGTGGTTGTATGTTCTCGTTCGCTCCTACATCTACAATAATAATAATATTTGATAATTACAGAGCGTAATTTCCATAAAATGCTCAAAGCTATATATATTATTAAAAACTGCAAAACAGAAACTTCAGATAAAATGTAAAACAAATTAAGTTAGTTATCTTTAAACTATTAATTAAAGACTGTAAATAATTAAAATTATATTAATTAGAAATTACATTAATTGTTACTCTATTTACATACATGCATACCTATACATACATACCCACACACACCATACGCACGCACGTACGCACGCACGCACACATACATAAATAAGTACCGATACATGCACTCAAAATAATATATATGTATAAAAAGTAAGGTATGCAGTAAAATGTCCTCAAATGCATCAGTACCGGCATAGTTTCAGGCATAAGTATTCATATGAGACACAATAAATCGGTGCCACAAAATGCATTGCAAAGAACATAGATAACGAAATAACAACATTTACTTATTACACAACAAGCAATTTTCGACTCACAATCGACGAAGATGAGGGAACAACCACAAAACCAGAGGGAAAAAACTAAGTACAGGACGAACACAGAAAAGTCCAGAGGTATGGTCACCATATCTTACATCCAAGGAGTGACAGAACCGGTGCAACGAATACAAAAACAACATGACATAGCGTCAGTAAACCTCAGAAAAATATTAGTACACCCAGCAGACAAAGTGGAAGACAGCAGGAAGACCGACCGTGTATACCAAATCCCCTGCATGACCAGTAAAACCACGTACATTGGAGAAACGAGGATAACATTTGGCACGAGGCTAGGAGAACGTAAGAAAGAGGTTGAATCGCTAAAAACCAGACGTTTCACTCGAGATAAAAGGAAAGTATCGACAAATATCGAACACAAGATAACTGACCATGCGGACTGAAACAACTGTGTAATAGACTTGGAGGGTGCCAGAGTGGTAGACAGAGAAACATACAGGTGTGCGCGATGGATTAAGGAGGCCATCTGGATTAGAAAGATAACACCAACAATGAAAAGAGACGAGGAGGATACAGTCTGAATCACGTGTAGAAGAGCCTGCTGGCCAAACCATATGGCGAGGAGAGGAAGAACAGTTCTTGATGAAGGCCGTGGAAGGCGGTTGAAACGTCGATTGTGAGTCGGAAATGTCTTGTTGTGTATTAAGAAAATTGTGTTATTTCATTTCTTCCAACTTGATAAACATTGTCACGAACATAGACAACGATCACCAAACTGACCTTCTAATACTGGACTTTTGTTAAGGCCTTTGACACCGTGCCCTTTACATCCCTTATGAGAAAACTCCAGTATTACGGGTTCAGTGGCGGAGTCATCACCTGGATTTCAAACTGGCTTGCTGACAGAAAGCAGAGCGTAGTAGTAGATGGCGAGTCATCGGAAGAGGTGGTAGCGGCGTTTGGGGTACCACAGGGCATTTTACTGGGCCTTCTTTTTTTAATGGATGTCAATGACATAGAAGAGGGCGTCACCTCTAAAATCCGGGTTTTTGCCGATGATTGTATTTTATACAGTCTCAGTGATAATAATGACGCAGAAGCCCTCCAATGCGACTTTCAGAGACTGCTGGACTGGTCTGCAAATTGGCAGATGCATTTTAACATCAATAAATGCCCAGTTATGCATATCACTAAGAAGAGAACCGTACACCAGTCCCGGTATACCATCAATGGAGCCTATCTGGGGATTGCATACCACCATTCAAACCTAGGTTTGACGACCTCAGGTGGAACATTAACATATCATCTTACCTTACCCTAGTTCGTCTTAACATCGAATACGCGAGCGCCGCTTGGGACTCCTACACGAAAAACAGTATAAAAGAAATACAGCGCCGAGCTGCGAGATTTGTAAAACAGTAACTTCAGGCGTAAAAGCAATAACACAAATGATTAAAGAACGTAAGTGGGAGTCCCTAGAACGCCGCATATATGTCAGCCGTCTAACACTTTTTTATTATAAATCTTTACACGAGGAAGCAGCCGATCATTTGCCCAACCACCTTGTTCATTCAGTTAACATCACGCGTCGCCATAGTGAACGATTTATTAAGGTGCCGCCGGCCAGGACGAACGGACTATCCAAAACAATTGTGTCTGCAGCGACGGTGGACACTTTTAAAACTAGACTGGGCAGACAAATCTTATGGCCTTGTAGTTTTTGGCATAATGACCTTCGGGTTTTTGCCAATTAATATATAGATGTAGGCATATATGCGCGGTCTATGCAAGTACATATGGTACTCTGGCATCGTTCCTGAAAATACGGTGCTGTTGTATGTATTCTCAAGAAAGGAAATTTAACTGGACAGGCGTGATACTGTTTTCAATACCAGGAAAAGTGTACTGCTAGATGATACTGAACCGAATGTGAGATGTGGTAGATAGTGAACTGTGTGAGGAACAAGCAGGCTTTAGGCCTAAACGCTCTTATGCTGAGAAATTATCCACACGCAGAAGCATTGCTGAGAAATGTCAATAGAACCAGTAACCCCTCGCAATCAGTCTCACAGACTTCAACGTTTTCGACAGCATCTACATGTCCTCCCTGTGGACAATTTAATGAATAACACACGCATTCTCATGAAAGATTGTATTAGCGTTGGGGAAGATATATAAAAACTCGAGATGTGAAAAAAACAGAAGAAGGTTACAGCCACACACTGGTTCCATATGGTGACTGGTGTCAGAAAAGGCTGCATTACATTATTCCCACTTTTCTTCGCCATGCCCATTGACTGGTTCATACGCCTGGCTATTAGAGGCAATGAAGGGACTGTATGGGTTAAGAAGGAGGATTTGTTAGACCTGGACTTTGCTGATGACATTGCCGCCGTCTCATATCCCATCTACGGCCTGCGACATCTCGTGGAATCAGTCATAAGATAAACTGATGGTTTGGGAATTGTAATCATTGAAAGGAAGGCAAAACATGCGGACAAGGGAGCATAAACCACACACATATGCTTTGATCAACCAGAACAAAGCAGAAACAGTCAAAACCTTCATCTTCTTTAACAGTTCCGTAAACAACAAAGCATCACGAAGTAAACTGCAGAGTGGGAAACCCGGCAGCTGAGGACAATAATTTGGGACACACGTACACACTTTATTATCTGGCAACGAGGATCAGTTTCAATGAAGCTACCAGCATCATTGATATTCCTGTCACAACACGTGGCATGCTTCCAATTCTCCAGCCGCTGGCAGATGGCAATGACACGATGTCTATCGTAATAAGTCGCTTTGTTTACATGCATGTAACTTGCACAGTTATTGTAAGTGTTAAACGGATGGTCGTTTTATATATATATATACACATACATCAATCAGTCAGTTAATGAAACAAGCAGATAGAACGCAGTTGATATTCCGTTGCTAACAGTGTGGAGTTCATTCATGTCCGTAGATGAAATCAAGTATGTCTTGGCTCGCTTCCTCAGCCATTACACGACGGGGCACGGTAAACACCTACCCAATGGATATGAACTAATCTTAAGTGGGGGTGTTTCAAGACGACAGTAGGGACAAATCAACGGTTCGAGATCTTATGCATTTAAATGCGAACCAGCGAGGACGCAGACACGCGCCTCATATTATATGCATGTTATTCAGTGACAATCACGTTCAACAGGATAGTGCCACAAAAAGGTGTGTGTGTCGTTCACAAATCAGTAATTTTAGATTACTAAAACATTTGTCACGTAAATATCACGACCACACAGTAATGAAGAAGTGTGTCGATTATGGTGTAAGAGAAACACTTCCACAACACGTGTCGCTTATGAAGCCACTTTAAAACGACGTATACACAATTAATCAGCTACTATCAGTTGAACATCTTTTTCTCAAATTGAGGTCAGCGACATTGCAAGACCACTGCCTACGCCACAACCCATTATGTAAAGGCTATGTTATGTTATGTTAGTAAATCAGCCGTGATTAATTTAAGGTGTTTGTGGATTCCCGAATGACTGTTATATTAATGCGTCAGATTTACACATTGGTTGAACAAGTAACTATTTACATCTAGTAACCATGGTATAGTGCACAACGAGTTAAAAATGTTTAAAAAGCTAAAACAACCTATATATACATATAATATATATAATATGAATATTGTTTTATCTTATACGAATAATTATAAAACAGTGCATCAGTATCACTGCGAGACATATATTTTGAACATCGCCGCTATCAAACTGTAAAGTAACGAATATATGCTTGTAAATCGGGTATAAAACATGCAATATTATACGAGATGTCTACCCTGTTTCTCACTCCCTAGTATAATGCATACTTGTTTTGTTATCCATTTTTTTTTCTTCAAATAATGCATATATATATTTAACATGATTAAGCAACATTGCCACTCAGAGAATTAACTCTAGATGGTAGGTGTTTCAATAAGTATGTTCTTGTGTATTACTCACACATTAACTAGACACAACTCAGATGTAGAAGCTCACAAACTACGCTTGAGACAGGGTCTCCACCGGGTGGTTTACATTTAATCATTCATTGATATATTGTTACATCCTTCTTCTTTTGACAAAGTTGTGAACTTTGCAGACACACCAGTGTGTAATATAGTTCTTTAATAATGTCCTCTTAGCTTGGTATTCACGAACATGTTCATATCAATTAATGTTCACTTCAATTAAATTGCACTCATATTATTGAGTCACTTTGAATCTACAACCAGTCGAAAGTTCAAATGTTCACCATTATCAACGTCATTAATTTAGTTTGCAACACTATTGATCGTACTTGGTCAGCGATGAGATATACCCTGAACCAATTCAGTAGAGGGGTTATTATTCCCATTATCTACTGAACATTTTCACCAATCAACAAAGCGTTTTGGTGCTTTCACCACTCTTCCCGACCTCGTTCTGGTGTTTTCCTTGACGGACTTGTTGTGTTGGTGATGTCGGTTCCATCTGTATTTCGGGTCTTTCCACTTCTACCATGTCAGGTTCTTTCTCACTGGTTGCTGTCGGTGTTTGATCACGCCCGGTTGGTTCGGCTGTTGGTGGAACTTCGCTTGACTTTCTTAAGTGGATCCTGTTTCGTCGGAGTATGCCACTTCCACTGCAGAGGAACGCTCATCAAGCCTTCTGATAATCACAGCCTTTCCCCATCTCTTCTCTCCAAGTTGACATGGTTTCATCCTGACTGTGTCTCCTTCATTCAGGATTGGGAGGTCTTTCGCTGTTCTGTTGTAATTCTGAGCCTGTTTGACTTGAGTTCGCTCCATCTTCTCCCTCTATTTCGCTGTTATGTCATCACCTCTTGGTTTCAGCAAGTTGGATGTTGTTGGAAGACAAAACCTGGTTCTTCTTCCTAGCAGGCGCTGAGCAGGACTGCTACCTACTCCCTGACTTGGAGTGTTTCGTATTTCTAGGAAGGCTTTGTAGACATCACCGTTTCCTTCTTTGCATTTTCTCATCGTTTTCTTGGCCGTCTTGACAGCTGCTTCAGCTTTTCCGTTTGCTCGTTGGTGGTGTGGCGAGCTGACCACATGTTCGAAATCCCATTCTCGAGCAAACGTCTCGAAATCTGCTGACACGTACTGTGCTCCGTTGTCACTTACGACAGTAGAAGGAATTCCAAATAGCAAGAGCAAAGTGAGTATTCAGCTTGCGAATGACCGTTGTAGACTTTGTATCGTACAGTCTGTCTACCTCCCAAAAGTTTGGCAGATAATCGAACGTGATCAAGTAGTCTCTTCCCTTGAGTGAGAACAGGTCTGTTCCATCCCTCTCCCATGGTCTTGATGGTATTTCCTGACGCATCAGGGTTTCCTTCTCGTTACTCATCTCGTAGGTTCTGCATCTTTCGCATCTATATATGTAGTCCTTCATCTCTGAGTTCATTCCTGGCCAATAGAGGCATTCTCGTGCTCTGTGGAGACAGCTTTCTATACCAAGGCGTGCTTGATGTACTGCAGACTTCATTACATCCCGTAGACTTGTGGGTACAACTACGCGTTCACCTCTGAATATGATCCCGTCCTGGATTGACAGCTCATCTCGGATACTGTAGTATGGAGTTAGTTGAATCGGCAGTTAATGTTTCCGGCCACCCATTTCTGATCACTATCTTCAGATACTGTACCATGTTGACTTGTTCGAAGTCAATGAACTCTCCATGATGAGGTAGATAAGCACGAGACACCATGTCAGATATGTACATCTCGTTTCCCTTTCGGTACGCGACTTCCACATCATATCCGTGGATCTCCAGGAGCATGCCTTGGAGTCGTCTAGGTGATCGATGCTGCATTGGCTTCTTCACAATCGACTCTAGTGGCTTGTGATCAGAGTACACAATTGTATTTCGGGCGTAGACATATTGGTTGAACTTCTCCAGGGAAAAGACAATGGCGAGCATCTCCTTTTCTATCTGTGAATATCTTGTTTCCATAGGTGTTAATGCACGGCTGGCGTATGCAATGGGTCGTCCTTGTTGCATTAACACTGTACTCAGTCCACTTTGGCTTGCATCACATTCGATGACTAGTTCTTTCGATGGATCATAGAAAGCCAGGACTGGTGCTTCTGTAACCATTATCTTGATTTTGTGCATGGACTCTTCCTGTACTTCAGTCCATTTCCATTCAGCATCGTGCCTGGTCAACCGTTTAATTGGTTCCATGGCGTCAGACAGTCTTAGCATGAACCGTGCCAGTTAGTTGACTGTCCCTTGGAGTCGTTGGACTTCTTCCACATTCTTTGGATTCTCCAACTTTGTGATGGCTTCAACCTTTTCGTCATCAGGTTTGAGTCCTTCACTTGTTACTCTGTGTCCCAGAAACAGAATATTGTTAGTACGAAACTGGCATTTATTTCCATTGAGACGTATGCCTTTCTCTCGACTTCTTTGAAGCACAGCTCTCAGTTTCTCGTCATGGTCTTCAGTAGCTTGCCATCTGCGACACAGATAACACCTTACAATCCTTCAAGCGCCATGTTGAGCCGTTTCTGGAAGATCTCAGATCTGACGTTTAAGCCAAATAGTACTCGTAACTATTTGTACCGACCAAACGGCGTTACAAATGTTGTGAGAGTATTGCTCTCTTCGTCCAGTACATAGTGCCAGTACCCACTTTGGAGTTCTAACTTTGTGAATACCTTTGCTTTGGCAATATCTGGCAGGACATCGTCGATCACAGGCAGTGGATAGACTTCTCGCTTCAGCGCTCTGTTGAGTGCTTGAGGGTCCAGGTCATCTGTGACATCCAGTCTGTAGGTTCATTGACCTCAGCTATGACTCCAGTGTTCACCATGTTCTCAAGTTTTTCTCTCAGTTGGTGTTTCAGGCCAATCGGAACACGTTTGGGTGTGACAGCCTTAGGCTCAGTCCTTCTGTCTACAGTGAAGTATACTGTCCCAGGTAAAGTACCCAATTCGTTTGCGTCAGTAGTGATCACGTCAGCAAACTCAGACACTATGTCCTTTTCTGCAACACTGTGCAGGAGTCGGAAGTTGTTGTAGTTGACAGTTAACAGGTTCATATGCTCTGCTGCTTTCCTTCCGATGATAGGAGTACAGTTTTTATTCACGACTTGAATTTCTATGTTGTATTTCTTTCTGTTCTCAGTGTTCCTAACAATCAGTTGTGTCTACCCAATTGTCTGTGAGGTCTCCTTGTTCTACATCTGTAGAGTGACCTTGAATTCTTCAACATTTGGGATGTATCTCTTCGAGCTGATGTTGACCCCAGCACCACAGTCAACTTGAAACTTGACCGGTTTCTCGTTGAGAACGATGATCATTTCCATGTACATAGGACCACTAGTCTTCTTGGCTTGTTCTGGGTCAGTTTTTGTCTCACTACACTCACGAGATATTCAAGGTGAGAAGAGTCACTGTGTTCTTCTTGATGATCAACACAATTCACTCTCTTTCTGATGTCTGGCGGACAACAGACAAGAAAGTGGTTTTGCTCTTTGCATTTAGAGCTCGTTCTGCCCCAAGTGTTCCTTCTTACGTATGTGCTTCTTGTCACAAAACTTGCATTTCAGAAGAGGCATACCCTTTCCTTGGTCGTTTTTAGGGTTATACGCTCCTTGGTGACGTACTCTGCAGCAGTTGTGCCCACTGAAGCCAGTTGGTGCTGAGTGGCCTCTGCCCCCTTGCAAATGTCAACAGCATGTGTCAGCTTGAGATTCCTTCTTTGAAGGAGTCACTTTCTAGTATTGCTGTCAGTTATCCCGATCACTAGACGGTCCCTGATCAGCGATACCCTGAGGTAATCGTAGAAGTAGCAGGATTGTGATAACTCTTTCACTGCTGTGATATATGCTTCGTCGCTTTCACCCGGTTTCTGCACTCGCTGGTTGAAAACATATCGTTCATATGTCTCGTTGATCTGCCCAATGATGTATTCATCAAATATGTTGATGATTGTTTCCAGATCCTCCTTGTCTTCTGCGGGTGGGTGGTTGTTCGGGCCAGGTGGTTTAAACTCGAGAGAGTTGTAGATTTTAATACCCACTGTACCTACGCAGTGCAGGAACACGGCACATTGATATTCCTTGTTTCGTTGGCCCAGCTCAGAGATTATTTTATAGTTTTTAAACAGTTGTTTAAACAGCTTTCAATCTTTCACAATGTTCTCACCAGCTTGCAGTGGAGTCGGTGTTTTTACATTCAATGGTGCGACTGCACTTTGATCTCTTGTTTCAGCCATAATACAAGCAGGTTCTGTATTGGTATACTACTGATTGTAAACCACGTGGTGAGCGATACTGTAGTGATCTGTCACGTCAGCGGTTCGTTTGGCCTAAATGACCTTACTAACAGTTTATCAGGCATTCTCCATCTCTTCTTTGGCGTGATAGGCTTCGAAACTCACGCATGCCACCATGTTTCAATAAGTATATTCTTGTGTATTACTCACACATTAACTAGACACAACTCAGATGTGAAAGCTCACAAACTAGGCTTGATACAGAGTCTCCACCTGGTGGTTTACATTTAATCATTAATTGGTATTGAGATATTATTACAGTAGGTTGACAAGGAAACCTTTTGGCTTATTGAGAGGCCAACCCTTTTTATCTACGTGTATCCCGCCTTTTTGAGGTATGTGTCGATTTTATTTTTTATACATATTCTCACTACTATCTCCCACACGATCAGCAGATGCTATGTTCCATTCATTTACAGTCTTTTGTGAAAATTAGAACTTTCTTATATCTAATGTACACTCTTCCTTTACTAATGTAACTTGTCCTCAAGTCCGTCTGTTTTTTTAACTGAGAAAACCAATGTCTATCAATATTTTAATAACAATTCGTTATTTTAAAAACACTTCTATCTGATCTCCTCTCAATCTCCTGGTCCCTAGTGTTATTAAACCACATTCCTTTAGGCGTATTTTGTATCTAAGATCCCTAAGTTTTTTTTGGGTATCATTTTAGTCGTTCTCCTCGGTACTCATTGTGGCATATCTATGTCCGTCTTGTGATATATCCTCCACGCTTGTATACTAAAAGAGGCCTAACTGTTGTTTTGTATACCGGTATTATTAGTTCTTTTTCCATATACGCTATATTTCGTCTAATTAATCAAAGGATTTGATTTCTCTTTGAAGCTGCAATTCCGCACTGCTCTGAAACCTTGATATCAACACTAATGGTTAACCGCCAGTCCTTTTCTTTTATAGTAATACTTAGTACAGTACCCGCCATTGTATATTATACATCTTCGTTCCCATGTCCTGTGAGGAGGCATTTACATTTCCCCAAATTGAAAAAACTATTTGCCACTTTTCAGACCATTTGATCAACTTGTCAATATCATCTTGTAAATGCTGTCTATCTCCATCATGTTTAATCCTTCAAAACATGTTTGTATCATCCGCAAATTTCAACACCTTACTTGTTACATCATCGAGCAAATTGTTGATATATATTAAGAATAATATAATTTTATGTCCCGTTACTGATCCGTGTGGTACCCCATTCAAAACTTTTCAGTTTGAAGCCTCCTCATCAACTACTACCCGTTATTTTCTGCCAATCAGCCATTTTCTATCCACTTAATTATACCATTTCCTGTGCTATAGGCCTTCAGTTTATGCAGTAATCTTTGATGTGGAACTTTGTTGAAAACTTTCTGAAAATGTAAGTAGATGATATCTACTCTACCCACTTTGTGATATCTCCCAAAAACATAACATATGTGTTAAGCATGACCTCGCTTTTAGAAACCCATGTTGAGATGGGTTTATCAAGTTATGTTTGACAAGAAAATACACCATGTGATCTTTAATTACTCTTTCTAATAATTTGCAAATCACTGACGTTAAACTCACTGGTCTGTAGTTCTGTGACTTATTTCTCGAGCCATTTTTAAATAACGGTATAATGTTTGCTTCTTTCCATTCTAAAAGAACCACTCCCTCTTCTAATGACAAGTTGAACACTGTTGCAAGCGGTATGTTAATTTGTTGTACAATTTCCAAAGCAGTTTGGGCGGAATCCCATCCACTCCAGGTGATTTATTATCCTTCATAACCCTTATTTTCTTAGCTACCATTTCCGGGGTTGCATTTACTTGTCATAAATAGTCTGATACTACACCTTTGAACTTTATATATATATATATATATATATATAATTACGTCTGGCATTGGATTAGCTCTCTTGCGAGGACACACTGACACCGATCTCACTTGTCTCTAGGATCTTACTTCATTGAACGTATAGCAAAGTGAATTGTACTCGCAAAGCTCTTACACAAGTTGGAGCGTTACACAAACTTTAGATCGTGACCTAGTTGAAAAGAACACTTTTATTTGTGCGTAAACCAAGTCTTATGTTATATAATGGATACTGATGAAAGAGATCTGGGGCGCCAAAGTTGTACCAAGCTTTAATAATAAACATAGTGGTCAATGTGGTGAAATACGTAAACAACGCTGCACTCTGATGTGACATTTTGTTTGCAATTTTACAGGACTCTTATCAACAACACCTGACGCAATTGAGTTTATTTAATTTAACAAGTTTTGGGTTGCTCTTCCGTCTACGTTCACGCGCTTGTTTCCTCTCAGTAGACAAGTCCACTTCCGTCTCTTATTTTTAACGTTTACTCAACTAAACATTTACACTTGTTTTCTTCTCAACCTACATAGGCTAACATGATTTGTTTCGCAATCATCGGAAATAATATTGTGTTGTGACAACTGTCTATGGTTTGCGTTTCTACCATTTCACCTCTAACGTAAGTTGGGACAAAAACGATTTTAAACGCTGCATATGCTCTGGTCTGTGCTGGTTGTGTAACGTATCCGTTTGCCAGTCACATATTCATAAGGCTTGTGGGTATCGGGAAGTAAATGTGAGTCACGTTTAGTAAAGTTGAAATGCATTACGTCTATCAACCTATATCTGGAATGTGACGTTGTGTAAGTACACATAGCATAAGTAAGTAGGTATATAATGTACCCGTATATTTGGTATTTTGATTTCAAATGTAATGTATATAATTAAACTGTTATAACGTATATATATATATATGTATATACATACATATATATATATATACATATATATATATATATATATATATATATATGTATATATATATACATATATAAATATACGTTATAACAGTTTAATTATATACATTACATTTGAAATCAAAATACCATATATATATATACATACATATATATATATATACATATATAAATATATATGTATAATATACGTTATAATAATTTACTTGTATACATTATATATACATATAATATACGTTATAACAGTTTATTTATATATATTATATTATATATATATACTCATGTGTATATATATATGTAAGTATATATATATATATATATATATTGTAAACACATTAACACTAAAGCTTACGCATCTGTATACATATATATATATATATGTATAGCACAGTGTACTGGTAGGTTGATAACATGTAAACGAGGAATATATATATATATTTATATACTTACACATACACACACATACGGATATATATATATATAATAAATATATTATATACATATAATATATATATATATACATATATACTACCATATGATTAATTTCATGTTATTATGTGAACATTAACATATGGGTTAACATGTGATCTCGGGCAGGTCTTGGCGCCTTAGTGATCTCAACCGAGCTTGTTATGTGAACAAACGTGTGGACGTCTAGTGGGTAGTTGACCTTGATCTCACTCGGAGAGGTACGATATGCAGGCTTCACAGCAATCACGCTACTGGATAAGGTGCCAAGTACAGTCGCATATAGAGAGAGACAAATATCTCACGACTCAACATATTGAATTGGTCGGAACAACAAGGTACGTTTTTACATGTGTGTTTTATTGCGTATTGTAGACCAATAAGTATGCATATTATATCACTACTGATGTATACACGCTCTTGATTATCTACACATATATGGAGGCTTATTAGAAGAAATGGTGTGAAGTGTGTATTGCGAGTTGCGCCCGTTTGAAAATTCATACAAGCGGTACATTTTGCATTAAACAATAGCTGATTTCCTGCGAGTAAAACAACATTGCAATAAACAATGTAAACACTGTTGTTACAACAGCGTCCATCAAAATGTTATATAGCGGCTGAATATAAAGTTTTTAAACTATTACTTTCGTATATATATATATATATACATGATGTACTCATAATCTTGTAGTTGGGTACGTCCTATAACTAATAAATCAATATCGTGTCCTTAAGAAACGGCCATGTTTTAATTCAAACTCAGTTCTGTTTCCTTTCTTGCTGAGGTGCCGTATAAATATAAATTAAAACTCGTTTTAAGTGGTTTATGCGGGCATCAGCAAGAACAAGTTCATGAGCATTACGGAAGTGATTATGCTGCGTAGTAATATGAGTTCCTAGCTAGGCGCCACCTTTGTTTACATTAGTCGAAGGCAAAGGAAACAGGTCAGTTCGATCACGATCGTAACGATTTATGTTTCCCCCTATACCCCAGCTGCAGCGGTATAACATTAGAGTCATTAGAGCACATTTCAAGGCGATCATCCTTCTTTGCGTAGTTACTATGTACAGTAATGTTTGAATGTCATGTGTAGATTTGTAATTGGTAATTATGGAAGCACAGTGTTGTCACTATGTCAAGTTTGAATTGCATGTTTAAATGTTGTGCACATTATTCATGGTGAAACAAGTAGATTTAGAATTTGTGACGCTTTTCCCTGCTCAAACCGGTACACGAGGTTCTGCTTTTTCAAGCTTTTCTCCTAATCATGGAGTGTACGCAGGGTTTTGAGGGCGGGAATTAAAGTAGGATTTAATATTGATTAGCAGATTAAAATCACTCTTCTCTAGTAGGTGAGATAAGCTATTACAAGTTGACATATGTTTTCTGATGCATTACCATAATTTCAATATGGTACTTTTTAATGTGGGCCCTTTTTAGTATGCATTACCTAAGCAAAAAGAGCATCGTTAACGAACCAAACTGGCCCACATTGGTTTACAGTGTTCTGATGTATTACTATAAGTTCTGATGTATTACCATAATTTCAATGTGGTATTGGCGTATTCGTTGCCCCCACCTAGAGCTAGAAGAATTACATAGTGATGTACTCATAATGTTGTAGTTGGGTACATCAAATAACTAATAAATCAACGTCGCATCCTTAAGAAACGGCCATGTTTCAATTGAAACTCGTGTCTGTTTCCTTTCTTGCAGATGCCCGTATAATCCACTTAAATGAGTTTTAATGTATATATATATATATATATTATATAGTGGTGCCCTTCCATTATCGTTTAGTTCGTCTCTCCACCGTCTCGCCGGTCTTCCTCCAGATCGTTTCCCTTCGTAAGGTCCACGAGATAAAGACTCTTACCCCGATGTTTGTTTTCTCTCCCGATATTTGATGTTTAACATACTTCTTTCCATATATATATATATACATAATATATATATATAATATATATATATATAAATATATGTTATATATATATACATATATATATATGGAAAGAAGTATGTTAAACATCAAATATCGGGAGAGAAAAACAAACGTCGGGGTAAGAGTCTTTACTTCGTGGACCTTACGAAGGGAAACAATATGGAGGAAGACCGGCGAGACGGTGGAGAGACGAACTAGACGATACTGGAAGGGCACCATGTGGTAGAGGATAGCGCAAGATAGGCAGATTTGGAAACGATATGCTGAGGTCATCGCCCAACCACGGGACACTAAGGCTGCGCTATCCTCTGCCAGATGGTGCCCTTCCAGTATCGTCTAGTTCTTCTCTCCACCGTCTCGCCGGTCTTCCTCAAGATCGTTTCCCTTCGTAAGTTCCACGAGGTAAGGACTCTTTCCCCAATGTTTGTTGCTGTATGGTGAGGGCCCATGTGTCCGCGCCATATGCCGTCGCTGGAAGTACGCGTGAGTAGTAGACTTGTCATTTCAAGCAGGTTCCAAAGTTACCCTTGAAGACGTCTCCCGTTGTTTGGTGACTGCTGTCCAGCCGTTGATGATTCTTCTTTGAATCTCATTGTCTTGGTTTCTGTTTCTGATACTGTATCGCTGTGCCAGATAGACGTAGCTTTCAACGTTCTCTATCTGCGTGATGTTGATATATATTGGCGTGTCATTTTCTAGCATCACTTTTGTCTTCGAAATATTCATCTTCAGACTTTGTTTTTCATTTTTATCAGCTACCTCCTCCTTTTGTAGTTCTTTCTTAATATCGGTCTGTAGTTCTCTAAGTCTTTCTTATTTCCCTTCTTGAAGGTCATCACCCTTCTTCCACAGGATGGGTTTTTTGTCTTTCTGATAAGCATTTAGTATACAGCTTAGCCAGTGTCTTGGAGATGGTACCATCTCCTGCTTTTAATGTTTCAACGTTTGCATGGTCGTTGCCTGATATCTTCCCAGTCTGCTTATATCTTAGCGCTGCTTCCACCACCCATGGTGTTATTTCTGGTAACTCTTTCGGGTGAGTGTGAATAATGGTACTCTGTTCACTGTCGTATAGCTCGGAATAGAATTCCTCTACTCGTTCCATGATCATGTATTGGTCTATTATATCTCTACTCTGCTTGCCTAGAAGTGTAATCAGTCTGTCACCGCTACATTTGTCGCAATTAGTTAGATCTTCTCAATGATGTTTTGCTCATGGTGTCGATGTCGTCTATTTCTTGTAGTGTCTCGAATTGATTTCGCAATTCGAGTTGGAATTCGATCTTTTTTGTTCCTATTTGTGTGATATCTACGTTTGGTGGTCTCTTGTTTATCAACTTCTTCCTTTCAGTCTTGACATTCAGTTTGACGTTGCTCATTACCATTCTGTGGTCATTTCCGATATTGACTTGGTTGATGATAGTTACGCCAGTGACCATGATTGGCCTGTTTATCAGGATGTAGCCAATTTCGTTCTTCGTTTCTCCATTTCGGCGTTTCCACGTCTATCTCCCCCTGCTTTCTTCTGAAACATGGTATTCATGATTTTGTACTTTCTTGATGCTGACCATTCTACCAAAGTGTCGCCTCTTTCGTTTTTACACCTAGGCCAAATTTGAAAGTTGTCGTTTCCGAAATGTTTGTTCGTTTCCCTACTTATGCATTAAAGTCTCCCATCACTATCGTGTAGTGGGTTGGCTTTTCTACGGTCTCATCCAAGTCGTTGTACAAGTTGTTTGAGTATTCTTCTGAGTATGATGTTGTTGGTGCATTTACTTGTATTCTCTTCAGTTTGTAGCGCTCTGCTATGCATAGGACAGGTTCTGCTACTCTGGGGTTGATGCTGTTGGCCCTCACTATATTGTTTTTCCATTTCTTGTTTATGAGAAAACCTACACCTGCTTGGCCGTTGTTCGCCGTGGAATGGTATAGTAGGTGGACGCTTTGCAAGGTAGTGAAGCATTCCTCTCTTCTTCTGACTTCTCCGATCCCGATCACATCCCGTACCAACCTGGTTTCCCTAAGTTCTTCATCCTGTTCTTGTTTCTGTTCACATCTTAGTAGGGTTCTTACGTTATATATTGCTATCTTCAGTCTACTTACCTTTTCTCGGCGGCCCTTCTTGACCCAGAGATTCTTAGCATCCTCTCCAAGTAGACATAGTTGACCCGAACCGCCTCCTTGGTCATAGATTATTTCGATGCTGCTGGGGACTGGGGGCCTTGGCTTCATTGTACTTTGCATGCTGGTGTTGGTGGCCTACCCTTCCACGCTGGTGCGGGTTGGAAGGGGGACGACGTAGGGTGGACGAAATTGCCCAAATGTCGACACGGCGGCCGAACCAGTACCGAACCACTGGTGGAGGTGTACAATATATGTATGTATATATATATATATACATGTATACATATACATATGTATGTGTATATATATATATATAAATATATATACACACATATATTGTACACATCCACAAGTGGTTCGGTACGAACCAGTACCGAACCACTTGTGGAGGGGTAAATCCACACAGTGGTTCGGTACTATTCGGCCTAATACCGGACATATATATATATATATATATATGTATATATATATAAGTTTCGACACGGCGGCCGAACCAGTACCGAACCACTGGTGGAGGGATACAATATATACATATATATATATATATATATATATATGTATATACACATATACAACATTAACCGAAATAGGCTAACGATCCTTGATGGGTTCTTTAGTTTGTAGTTTTGTGTATTTCAATGAGGTTAAATATCCTTTTAAGATATATAATTCCTTGTTATATCATTTACCCAGTGCACATTATATATATATATATATATATTTATATTAACGTGTTCCATATCGGAAATGGTCTACATTTTGGAATCGCTACCAAAGTTTGAAGACCATAGCAGCCATATCATACGGTTATACCACACCACACCACACCACACCACACCACACCACACCACACCACACCACACCACACCACACCACACCACACCACACACACACACACACACACACACACACACACACACACACACACACACACACACACACACACACACACACACACACACACACACACGCATACACACAAGCACAAATACACGCACAAACACACACACACATGTACAAAGCACACACTTATGAATCAAAAATATACTGGACACATTGTAATTGATCTGTACGACATTTTATGAGCATGACTTGATTGTTAATGATACTTTCGGATTGTCACAATATAACTTTCGGAATTCATTATTGGCACGGGGCAGTTGTACACCCCCACTACTGTCAGTCCTCTTCCCGTTGAATCATTGACAACTCTCCCTGTCTGTGAAACAGAGGCTTCACTTCTGTTACCCTAGCCGTATTGCAAGTTTTATGGGTCAAAAATTGAATAACGAATCACGAAGAACGCCAGTGGTTTCAATGTAGCGCATGACGGGAATCCAACAAGAACGCCGCAAGACTGGGGAAACGTAGTGACAATATTATTTCTTACAAGTCCATCTGTATTATTCGTGCTACAATGCGCACATAAGAGCATGCCCGAGGAAACATTAATAACATGCCACAGACGAGTATATAACGTTAGGCGGAATGGGATATTCTAGTGTCCTTAAATAAATGTAACATAGTTTTATATTCTTCTGTGAACTATTGATGTCATGTCATGTTTCTCTCTTGCGATCTGGTCTCGCTATGATATATTACTAGACTTGTATGAATATAACATATGTTATGGACACCGCAATATGGCGGTCTTACTTGTTAATTATTTTAGTCAGCTTTGGTGTTATGCATCACACCAAGCCGGTCTGGTACGCTGACACTAAGGGTAAACACAACTAGAGTGCATTCTGGCTTCAATAAACATTTACAAAGCTCCATTTAGAAGAATGCTTGAAAGTAGTTGTTGTGTTTACCAACCCCAAGCCTCACACTTAATAATCTGCGGCATTGTGTTAGGAGGCAGTCGTTTTGAAAACACATCGACTACCATTTGTGTGTGCATTTTGGATTATCTGAAGTGTATTTGTCACCTTTGATGGTACCTGATACGGTACGCGACAGAGTTGTGGAAGAGAACATTAGCTCAAAGGCCAAATACACATTTCTTACATGCTTAGTTGAAGTTACAACGATACTATCAGCACATTGTTAATTGCTTAATTTGTATTTTTTATCATTGCGTGTTCCAAGTATGTTCATCTCGCAATTCCACAGCAAAGCGGAATCGTGTCATTTGTGAACGATGGCACTTCTGAAAATGCTATAAATAAAGTGTATGCCAAATTCTTTTGAATAAAGGCATAACAAGTTATCTTATGTTATCTTAGAAGACTAATCTGATGATTATTTACAGCATTTTAAGAAGTGCCATCTTATTACAATCATATGACAATAAACATTTCTCAGCTTGTCAAACATCGACATAATCACCCGGCATTTTCTTATAAGTAAATCCCTGACTTCAACAATCACACAATTAATTATACAATTTTTACAACACAAATACATGGATACAAAACATCGCATGCACAATATCGTAATTTCTTGCATATTTTCTGAGTCACAACATCTCCATCAAACTCGAAAAACCATCCGACTTAAAAACGTGGACAATAGGTGATCTCTGTCGTTTATTACCGATTTTCCTAAGTGGCTTGTCTGTCGCATGTGTCGACGATCATAGCCCTCCAAACCGCACGGTCGTTTGTAATTTGTTGTAGTCCTGTTGCGCTCCTTCCACACAATGCTGACAGACACTCTTCTATTGTTATTACCCGGCTTCCTCTGCATCTAGTCCCTTCAATGTTTGCTTCGATTACTGGAGGTCAATATTTACACTGAACTGGCTGTGCATGATTCATATCGTATCACACTAAAATATTAAGGAATTTATTTACTAAACGAACAGTTGTATAGTTATGTTAACTTTTCATTGCGTTCTTCT
This sequence comes from Paraescarpia echinospica, assembly GCA_020002185.1. Classification (NCBI taxonomy): domain Eukaryota; kingdom Metazoa; phylum Annelida; class Polychaeta; order Sabellida; family Siboglinidae; genus Paraescarpia; species Paraescarpia echinospica. The sequence continues at coordinate 19,967,844 of CM034533.1, read as the reverse complement.
AACTGCGCTTCCTCTTATAGCTTATCAAACGATGACGTTATAATGTAAGATTTAGATCTAACTCTCAAATCGGTCACATTTGTTTTGCAACGCTCTCGTTCCATGTCTGTAACACATAAACACATGTTATTAACTATAAGAAAATGACATAATAACACAAATTATATTATATAGAAAAACATATTATGTTTTTTCAACATACAATGCTCGCAGTAATTTGGAAACTACTTGAAAAATTGTGCTAACATTTTAAGAAAAGTGTGAAAAAACAGTATTTTCAGCTCACCTCTTTGAACGCGCGTCTCGTGCTTCCGGCCGATGTTATCTATAACACATGATGAGTTAATTACCAGTGCAACCACACATTTACCGTTTTTGGCAGGGGTACCATGTGCACATTGTTCCACTACTACACACAAGCATACAGCTACGTACACTCTAGATATATGTACACGTATATACATATTATTTTGTATGTAATGAGTGATTCCTATGATAGCAATATATGTGTCTTAATAAGAATCATTTACCACTTTTTACTGTTTCTTGTTTTACTATATATTTTCAATTATTCATTATGAGCAAACGGTAAGTCATTACAACGATTCTCACTCTCAGCGCCGCGAAAAACCTAGTACAGGAGAAGTTTTGTAATTTCGTAGATTTGAATGATGTAAATAATAATATTAACAAAGCAGTGTGGTATCGATAGAACGATCTTGTATGGAATATTGATCTCAAATAGCGGGTTATTTTCACGAAATTTGCCTAATGGATACGATGGATAATCTCCATCAAACGTTCAGAAGCCAATACCTTGAAGTTGAAATGTCTCGAGCGGCTTTCTACCGATTACGGCCACCTTTCAAACGGTTAATAAAGCACACGCAGAGGCGTCAATGTCTGTTTTTTTTCTTCAAAATCAACCACTGTTTTGGTTAATATGAGCGATGATGCCTCCATGGTCAATCTTGACACCATGGACGGAGACAAAGAAAATAAAGTACCGCATTTGGCAGTGCCAAGATGTGGAGTAGGAGGGAAGAATAGTCAAGAAAATAAAGCAAATGGAGGTGAAGGTAACAAATGAACAATTAGTGGATACTTTCGTCAAATACATTGCCGACTTCTGAGCACACTGTGATACAGTGAAAACGCAGTATGCACAAGCGAAGTTGCTCAAGCAGGCCATGATGCCTAACACGAAAATCACTGCGCAGTTGGACTAAGCGAAAGTACTATCACAAGGACAGGGTCACACTTCTTCCGATGGTGGTACACTATGAAGATTGCAAGGATACACTGATCACCAAAAGGCGTATCAAGCGTGACGACACATCCTGTACCAACCTCCTTCGCATTCATAAAGTCCTTGTTGAAGAAATTCGAGGAAATCACCCCCACCCTGACGACTATTCATTGTTACAGTAATTAACCGTCGTCACAATACCGGAATCGTTCATTCTGTGTAATTATTGCACGTTTCGAACACATGATCAATGGCATCAAGGTATCATTGTAATGGCTTGAGTCTGGTCACGACAAAGGGTCATGCGACGGAGTAGGGGGAGCCATCAAAAAGAAGGCAGATAACCGGGTCAAAAGCGATAAAATAATCTCAAGCAGCAGAGACTTCTGCGATGCAGTGGGAGAAGGCGACGGTTCCGTGACAGTCTTGGAGGACAGCAAGATATTGGTCAGCAATTGTAGCGATACGGTGAGAAAAGGTGACGGTTCCGTGATAGTCCTCGAGGGCAGCAAAAAAATTATCAGCAGTTGATAAGGTGAGGTGGAAGGCTGGAATGTGCCCGCCGTACGGGGCGTTATGCTAGCACATGTTATAGTACCAGCTGGCCTCGGCATGATGATACGGAGCGCATCATATTTCAAGCCATGCTACTACTAGAAGGGCGGCGTGTTTTACCCGACATGTGAAGGATGGCAGTAAAAATACTTAGTGAATGGGTAAATGGAACTGGAGCCTAGATGATCACTGGTTAGGGACCTTTAAGGTAACTGCGATCAAGGTCTCATCTTCCCCAGAACAGTTGGAAGTTAATGGCCATGCTTCCTGATGAAACGGAGAATATATGTATTGTTGGGAAGTACATAATCTATGTTGTTAAGTGAATGCAGAACAAATTGTAAACTACATTTTTATTGCTATGATATATAATAATGTCATGCCGAATATATAAAATATAACAGTTTGAAAGTTTGATGAATACTGAATCCACATAATATAAATGCCAAACAACTGAAAGCGGTTTTCTCTATTGATTCCTAAGCAAAAATACGTTTCGTAGCAGCATTGTAAATTTAATAAATGATATCCATTAGTACAGTTACACGCCGTGCATACTTACTGTTTCGTTAAGCACTAAAAGGGTGGGTTTTAGGAGTTATAGAGTTCCCGCATTCTTCCTCAATATATACTCATCGTACGATAGGAAGTGTGACGTTCTATGAACCCATTTAGTTTTGCCCCCCATCAGAACCATATTTAACAACGTTTCATGAGAAATGACCATGTACACACATACATACACAAACACATTCATACAAACATGCACACAAACACATACAAACACACACACACACACACACACACACACACACACACACACACACACACACACACACACACACACACACACACACACACACACACACACACACACACACACACACACACACACACACACACACACACACACACACACACACACACACACACAGACACACACACACACACACACACACACACACACACACACACACACACACACACACACACACACACACACACACACACACACACACACACACACACACACACACACACACACACACACACACACACACACACACACACACACACACACACACATACAAACACACACACACACATAAACGTACATATTAACATCGAGGCCTCCACGCGTGAAATATATATGCGTACACGTATAAAATATGTTGGAATACGTGATGTTTGCTAAACTATACAAGCGTGCACTTAAGTTTGTGAAGCATTTGGTGTCAATATGTGTGCATCCTCCTTCAATTTCACCATAGCGATTAAAGATTAAATAAATATCGTTACCGTGGCGCAATATATTATTGCATGTACGAATAGAGTTGACTTGACTTGACAAACGAGCAACTTGTTTTGTATTTACATTTCAGTGGAAAGCGCAGTTAACCCCACTGTCGTCCGTACTGAAACGAAACGTTTGATCAAGGTTTTCGTTTCGTAAAGAATTTCAACGAAATGATTTTTAGAAGTAATTTGAATTGTATAAAACACAAAAGTGCGTGTCCAACCAAACGTACATGTTCTTCTTAAAACCTGTGTATATATTTTATATAAGATATATTTACATATCCTCATAACAGTTCATTTTCACAGTTATCACATTAACACAAATACCAAATATTTAATGTGACACATTTATTTACCTTATCAGGGCTTTTTAGGGTTATTTACTCTTCTTTATATGTACGAATGTGCGTGTATATGTGTGTATGTATGTATGTATGTATGTACGTACGTACGTACGTACGTATGAATGTATGCATGTATGAATGTGTATGTACATACATGTATGTATGTATGTATGTATGTACGTGTGCATGTATGTATGCATGTATATATGTATACATGTATGTATGCATGTATGTGTATCTATCTATATATATATATTAATTATGATGAATATGGAATAGATGTGTTGTTCGACACATATTTTGTAGATGTGAACTCAAGAAATTCTAAAACAATAACCAGAGTTATCTTGTTGATAAAGATGATATGCTCAATTTCTAGTATTATATTTCGTAGTACCTGTAGTAAATATAAAACCGTGACTATATGGTCAAGTAGTATTGCTAATTATGGACGTTCCGTTATGATAAATGGACACATCTAACCCACGAGTCTATTTCAGAAGTAGTGACGTCATCGGACTGCGTGGAACGTTGTGTCGAGTTCAACGTCCTGAATACAATCATGACGTCAACATTTCTGGTAAGGGTAACGTATTACCATGGTTCGGGTTTGGATACTTTCGTGACCAGTTTCGCCAGAAACTTGTCACAAAACGTAACCGCATTAGTACGAAATTGACAGTAATTATATTATAATTAAGTCTAGTTGAAACAAGTTATGTACATATATACATACTAGGAATTGAATAACCACTTGACGTAACAAGATGACATCACACTGCTAAACACTCTACCTTGTATGTGGTCATGAACGTCAACAGTTTATCGCGAGGACATACTTATAAACCCACACGTCATCCACCTGTGTCAAATATATGACAAATGTATGACAGTATATTTAAATGACTAGATAGTAAATTATTCCCCAGTCAATCTATCATGAAGCATTCTGAGTGATGAGTTGATATACTATTATACTATCATGACCCCCGTGGCATTTTGTGTATTTAGTGTAATACCCTCTTTATTGTAATATAAATGCGATAATCATTGTTTTAAGTTACACAGTTTGAAGGACATTGGGTGCCGTGTGCTCAGTTTTGAGCACAAATGTTTATATACATACGTTGTTCTAGCCATTGTTATGTTCCACCCCCGCCCGTCTGTGTGTGTACTTTCACATGACATAGCTCCTTGCCTTGTTCCGGTCTATCTCTTCCTTGCTGCGGAAATGTCACTGGATAAAAAGAGCATACCAATGTTATCCAATTGAAAGTTAACCAAGATTACTTGTGTCCAACTTTTCTTTGTAAGGTTTTCTTGTTTGTCTGATCATGCATTGTACTCTTTTTCATTTCCCTACTGTTTAGATAAATGAAATGAGCCACCTTGTTTCCTTTAACGACTTCATGACATGTGGCATTAATATTGCGCTTATCTTGAAATCAAAATAATTAAACTTTAATATTTAAATGTTAGTTGAAATCAATTTGCAAACAAAAACAATTAGGGATCCCGCACAAATGTGCTGACACAGTCAACGTGATGGCTGGGCATATTTATTATACTAATAGTCCAGGAGAACCAGAGGTGAACCGTGATATGGAGTGCAAGTAAGGTTTTTTGCTAACATTTGTCCACCAAGCTGTCCTTTTTCAGAAACTGATGCATGCCCAGCTGGTAGGGTTGAGCATTTTTTATAATTGCGATACAAAGATGTTCAATGATCGGCATAATACCGTTCACTAAAATGCCATTTTGTGCAAAGCAAAAGAACAACATTGTAACATTTATAACATGCTAAATAGGTTTCTGATTAATGTTGATATCCATATATATATATATATATATATGCCCGATCATTTATGAAGACTTTACAGGAAAATAATGAGTAAATTACATTTAGCTTTAGTAATTGTCACATATCCAAGCATTGACACTGCTTGGTGAGTCTGTCTACAAATCGCAAGTTTTATAATAAGGCAATGGTGTAATTAATATAGTGATTTTCACATATCCAAGCGCCAGATCAGTAAGCCAAATAAACTATTCAGTCACTATCAGAGCTATCCGATTCACTATTAGATTCACTGATTTCCACAGACGAAGATGTGTACGTATTTGCGCACCTATCGTCTGCTGCATACTGACATGCGTGACAGTCCCGCTAAATGGCAAGTGAATCTGTTACATGGGTTGTCTAATTTACAAGAGCACGCAACAGCTTGGAGAACAGTTGGTGGAACAACTGTAGCTGTGCCATAGATTGGGCATAGTTCCTGACCATCCTTGAGCTCCAAACCGAACTTGGTGGCATCTACATCTGGAGGATGATCTGCTGACGCTGCACACCAGATTAAGACCTGCAGGCGTGAACGTTTGACATGTTTGAGAACAAAAGGTAAACTGACTGTGACATCAGTAAAATTAGCACTCATTTGAGCCACCCAGTCTGATGAACCTCTTCACTCAGACACAACCTGTCGGATAGCACTACTGGACAGATTCAGGGGATCACCAGCTGTAACCTTGGCAGCGTAGCTGACGTTTCTTTTTGCTACAAATGAAGTGTAAACTGCACCAAAAATGCGAAGGCGAACCTGGCTTGCAAGGTCATCTCCTCGATTGGCACAAGTCTTGAGCAATTTCTGTTTCAGTTGATTGGTTCTGCACTGAACTACACTTCCACATCTCTTTGGGTTCTCTGGGTCTTTTGGTTTGCATGTCTCCCCACAAATAAGGCAACAGGATGTAAAATTTAAACATCAACTACATGTTACATGGAATGACATCAAACTTGCGACCACAGCAACGCCAGTGTATCTTGGCATCCATATAGACAGAACACTAGTGTACAAAACGCTCATCTGTAAAACGAAACAGAAGGTATACGCACGGAACAACATCATCCGCAAACTTGCAAACTCGAAATGGGGAAGCAGAGCACCGACCCTAAGATCTAGTTTCCTAACTCTTTCCTATTCCACCGCCGATTACGCAAATGCTGTATGGGAGAACTCAACACACGCAAACAAGCTCACCCCGACCACACACGACTGCTGCCGAATTATAACGGGTTGCCTGAAACCAACCAACACTGAGAGCATATACCTTCTGGCTGGCATAGCCCCATCGGATATCAGGCGGACTGTTGCTTCAAAACAGAAAGAACACGACAAGAAAGTGACATAAAATATCAACTATACACAACCACGTGCATGCTACGCGCCGATTGAAGTCACGCAAAGGCTTTATGAACAACACGACACCGCTCAACTCATCGCCCAGCAGCACCAGACTAGACATGTTGGAAACGCGACTGCAAGAAATACCAGCAGTCGTCAAAATGGGATTACGACCAGCTGAATTCCTACCAGCAGGGTCTGACCAACCATGGCTCTGCTGGCGATTACTCAATGCGCCTGCGCACCTGAGTTGGTCGCGCAAAAACAACCATGAAGAAGTGGGGCTACATTGATGAGACGCAGTCAACAGAATATGACTGCGGAGAAGAACAGACAATGCCTCACCTACTCAACTGTCGACTGCTGGGAGATCCGTGTACACACAAAGACCTGGCTGTCGTCATGGACCGGGCTAAGACATGCGCCAATGTATGGCAAGACATCGTGTGAGGGATACGACAAGAAGAAGAATTTGATTGAAGATTGTCGTTATAGTTGGGGGTAGCTTTTGCAAAAGTCGTGAACGTAACCGTTTCTGTTAACAATACTAACGTAGAACTGTGATAATGTGCATGAGAGGGATAGATATATTGACAATCCGACCAATAATATATATGAATAATGTGTACAAAACTGTTCTTTTCAGATGTGCAATAAACAGTACGATAACAAATCAATCGGTTCTTTTATTAACAAATTGTGCCTCTTATTTCCAGATATATCGGTTTCCAAAACGGCATGCACCATGTTCCATTTATCCCCCAATGCGTCCGTTTTAACACCTGCCGACCTTTCAACCCCTTTGGCATACGCCACGTTACAACGTCTCTCGTTAAGTATCACCCATCAAACTTGACTATTAAATAAATATTTGTTGTGTTTTTTGCAGATTCGCATCGCAATCTTCTGCCTCGCATTTTCATCCGTTAACGGATGGTTATTCGCAAAGAAATCGCTCGATTTGGAACTGTGTTTGGAACTATGTAAGACGTTTTTTCTGCGTTGTATGCAGAACCGTTATGAAAAATGTCCAACCAAGACGATAAAGAACAGGATGGCCATTGCTAAGGATTGCAGCCAAAGACGGGGCATTTGCCACGGTCGCTGCAATAAATCTTACGGAACTTCCTTCTGGAAATCTTTGGATTTATGGTAGACGAAGCGATATCGGAGCTGTAATTGTAGCCTTGTGTTTGGTTTGGCTTGACATCAACAATACACGGTGTTACCCAAGAAAAGACGATGTTGCGCAGTCAGCAATAATTGCAGAAATAATTTCAAGTAAATATTGCTGAAGGATAATATGCCCGATAACCTGTTAAGCACTGCTGATATTAGATATTAAACAATAAAACTGTAAGCAATTAACGTTACAGGGGGCAATTATATCATGTGTTCATTCAACAGCTAGCTGCTTTATTTTACTTGCATTATGTCGTTGACGCAAACACGTGTTTCCAACTTGTATATAGGAATGCATTCACATTTGTCAAATAAACAGGTTACATAATGTATCAACATAGCGTGACAGTTCGAAGTAAATTAAAATAACAATACGAACAATAACACCAACAACAACCATTCAATGAATAAAAATGCCATTTATCAATGGAATTATATCCGCCACATGCAATGCCGTTCCTGCGTCATGCCGATTTATAGATATCAGTTGCATTTACGGAGTTATTTTCAACAAACTACCATCAATACATATGGCTGAAACAAGTACATACATATATTTGTTATTGCATGTGTCATAGGTATTATGCATTGTATTTTCTACATTGATACAAATGTATTTAAGAACGTGTCATCGTTTCGCCTCCACCATTGTTCAAGTTTGGCGTATTATCAACATATTTAACATGCATTGAAATAATTTATATCATCATGAATATAACATTCAATGCAAGCTTCTGCACATTTGTCGTTAACGTATTTAACAATACTAAATGTTTGCTCATAACATTGCTGCTTCAAAATGTGATTACTTGTAATGATTAAAACAGATCACAGTATAATTTATAATAATGTGGGATGCACTTAATGGTTTGTTTCATGTTTTATATGTGTTGGATACGTTCATATAAAAATACTACGTCAGAACGAGTTTGTTTTACCGTCAAAACGTACCCCGGAGTGTGGCAACAACAATAAGGACATGACTGACCAGTTTACTTACAGTCTAGACATTTTAATATATATATATATGTATCATACTAGAGAGCGAATTAACTGTGTACCTATGTGTGGCCGCAGCTTGTTTGATTCAAAAATACCAACACATGACATCAGTTGTAAAGTTCGAAAAATGGCAAATTTTATTGCCGGATCACCTCATGGTAACCAGAAATCATATAACTGGATTTATGCATTATAATAACAGCATATGAATTATAGGCAGCATTAAAAATGTTGATGCTTACATGCATCAAAGGTGAGGAGCCAACTGCCGCTGCTTACATGCATCAAAGGTGAGGGGCCAACTGTCGCTGCTCACATGCATCAAAGGTGAGGGGCCAACTGTTTCACAGCAGTATCGCCATCTAGCGATCACATACTAAGACAAGACTACTTAACATCAGTGACCACAACAAAGCTGAAATACAGTTCAATAAAAGCAATGTAGCACCTCACTAATCTGGTATGACTGGTACGCCATATGATAGGCATCATAAATTATTTAAACACAGTTGTGCAAAAAACGTATAAACATGAATACGAACTATTAACGTGACTTGTCTGAAGAGGAAGCGGAGAGGAGGTGGAGGTTTGAAAATTCTTCTCTCTTAGAAATGGACTGTCTATGCTGGCGGAGAAATTGAAGTAACCGAGCCAGCTGTACTTCCCAGCATGCTCTTGCTGGACCAGTCCATTCGTTCGGGGAAGACAGGTCACTCCATAGCATCTACATAAATATAATTCTAATAAATTATAACTTCGCATTTATGTATCATACTAGAGAGCGAATTAACTGTGTTCCTGTGTGTGGCCGCAACTTCTTTGATGCAACAATACTAACACATGACAACAGTTGTAAAGTTCGAAAAAGGGCAAATTGTATAGCCGGATCACCGCATGGTAATCATAAATCATATAACTTAATCTATGCATTACATTAACAGCATATATATTAAAGGCAGCATTTAAAATATTCCTGCTTACATGCATCAAATGTGAGGGGCCAACAGCCACAGGCACTGTTCCTTGGGAATAGAGTCCCCTCAGACAAGGCCACAATAGCCAATCTCTCAGACCTAACTGATGGCAGCGAACTACTTCATGTCAGATCCATGTAACTAATATTCCCATCATCAATGATAGGCGTAAGTCAACAAGCACCGGCTGAGCAGGCCAGGGAGGAATGGTATTGTTACCACACAATATGTGATTCACAACACAGTGATGAATATATGCAGAACGAGTGAACAAACCACAATACATGAGCAACATGCGATATATCTAGGCAAGTCCACAAGCCTGACACTCAGCACCGGCTGAGCATGCTGGGGAGGAATACCATTGTTACCACCCAGTATTTGACTTGTAACACAGTGATGAATATATGCCAAACTTATGAACAGAGTACAATACATGAGGAACATGCGATATATCTAGGCAAGCCCACAAACCTGACACTCAGCACCCGCTGAGCATGCCAAAGAGGAATGCCATGGTTACCACACAATCATTGCCTCATAAAACAGTGACGAATATACGCCTAACTAACTAACATACTACAATACCTGAGCAACATGTGATATATGCACAAGCCAACAAACCTGAACTCAGCACCGGCTGAGCATGCCAGGGAGGAATGCCATTGTTATCACACACTATTCCACTCACAACTGTGATGCATGTACGGAGAACTATAAAGCAGACCACTGTATATGAATAACTGAATAACCACCAAACCTGACACTCAGCACCGGCTGAGCATGCAGGGATGGCATAAATTCTAACTAGAGCAACAGCACCTGGGCATTTAACCTGAAAGAAATGTACCTTAAGACTGCATCATTGGATGCGAATGTATCGACGAAAGGCAGGAGATTTCCATTTACCCATTGTTTGAATCTGAATATCCGTAAAACCCTTGGAAACAGCTGTCATAGCTGCCCCAATTCGAAAGGAATGACCTTTGTACATGTAGGTGTCATATCCCCCACGTACCAGGCAGGCTGCCAGCTACTTGGCGAAACTGATGCAGATATTGGCATTTTATCTGTAAAGTTGAAAAGTGGACCAGGTGTGGAACCCCGAGCCCGGAGGTATCGTTTGATGACAGGAATAGGACAATGCTGAGATAGTGATTAAATTTCAAGGACAACAGGCCTGTTGGTTTGTTGGTGCTTATAATGGCGTAAAGCAAGCTGCATGGATTTTTTTTTGGTCCTGACAGAAACTTCAGATCATCCAACTGCACAAGATTTTCTATACGAACATCTGGACGCCTGGCAATTTCTCCAATTCGAAATAAACTATGAAATGCTAACATAAACATAGCAGCTATGCAGCACTGTAAAAAGAACCTGTCAGGTATAACAACTTGTGTTGCCAAGACCAGCTGAGCGAGCATGGGGAGATCAATTGGGCACCTGGAGTCTAGAGTCCCGGCCTTCTTTTGAACCCCAATCAAAAGCTTTTAATATAAAAGCTATCCATCGAGTCTGCCAAGCCAACAACCTTACAACTGAAAGTTATTGCTGAAACGGCAGATACAATGGTTGATGCTGCATAATGCTACATCTTCTGATAAATCCTCTTCCGCTCGAAACGTCGAGACAGCAAAATTGTAGAAGACCTATGAGCGATAGTAAGTCCCGCAAAGTGACTGTACGACGACTCGCTAGACGATTTACTAACGTAGTTGCCTTTGCTACCTTGTACGCCGGCAACTGAGCTCCAATTTTTGGGTGATAATCTCAATGCCATACACAGTCTAGCAGATCGAGGGCAGACATCTCTTTCCCTTGTTGATAGGGATATCTAGATTCACCGACATCCTCGAAAGACTGAAGGTAATGGAGACAGCCCGATTCCTTAACATCCACAAATATGAAATCGTCGAGCAAATATGTAACCCTGCTAAAAGCAAAGGGGTGCTGTAACATCCATTGCGCTGCCCGACTAAAACGCTCGAATGGCTGACAGCTAATCGTAGAACACATTGATAGAACGTTGTTGTGCCAGAATTGCCCTTTCCAGGTCTTCCCCAACATATGGTAATCTTGACGATTAATTGGTATTAGCCAGAACGCATCTTTGATGTCTGCCTTAGCCATGAGGCAACTCTGTTCACATTCGTGCACAAGTTCTACAACTCTGTCTAGGGTTTCTAATTGAACAGTAGTGAATACTTTAGATGTATAGAAAGTTATGGAGTTTTGGTATTAAAGCTAGGGGGGATGATTGGAAATTTGAGAATGATAAATGCAGATAACCACTGGCTATATGATGTAATCGGTTTACTGGAACCGGCTTGTTTATGGTCAAAGCCTGCGGGGAATCAATATTGGTAATTTCCAGCGATAATCGCTGGCCTTGGTACTCCTCTAGATTTCGATCGTTTAGCAACATGTGGAGACTAATGAAGTCTCCCATCCAAATCTCTTGCTTCACTGCAATAAGAAGATTGCCCCCAGTGGTCGGTTTATGATATTGTAACATGTTGATTGGGGTGGAAACTCACCTCCCAGCACTTGCATAATGTCATCGGCCCTACCACTCACTGACTCTAATGGATGAAACGAGTATATTTCTTCGACTGGCTGAGCAACCTCACCATCCAGTGGAAGCTCCGGTCCGCTGGCGTGTGCTAAGCTGGCAGCAAACATCCTGACGCTTCCAGTTTTGTCATCATTGTGGTCACAATGGCGTTTGCCGCCTCAACGATGGCATCTGGCTCGGGTGCGTTGGTGACAGTAGTGCAAATGGCCCCATTGCAACGTGTCGCAGGACGGCTGCTTGTGACAGTTGTCACGGCCGGTCCTCCGATTGCATAGGCGGCAACAGTTTAGAGCTTCTGCAGGATTCAATACATGACAAACTTTGTAAGCATAATTATACATGCCGTACATAGTGTATTGGTATACACATGATTCAGTGACTACTCATGCTGATACACGACTGTCATCCAGTCCTGGATGACGTTCCTGAGGCGTACTGAATCTAGTTAATGACTGCCAAGATGTCGGATGTAATGCAACCAATACTGGGACTATGAATATATTCCAAGCCCGTGAAATCGTGAACACTTATGCTGTAGGTGGATGTAACTAACAGAGGAATGATCATACTCAGGATGTCATTGTTGACAGCACATGTAATTGTTGACAACTGCTGTATAATTGTTATTAATCAACATACACAATAATCATGTATGTAATCATAACGATACACCTGCAATGAGTGAATTGTTAATGGTATCCTAATTGTAAACGCAATCGCAAGCAATTGGAATTGTACTAAAGACATCCTAACGACCTACCAATTAGTGAAGGAATAGACTCATATTTTGGACAGTAGTCATAATTTTTCGGATTTGTTGTGGTATCACCAACCCGAGGTCTGGATACCCATTCATCTATGTCACCACGCAATGATGAAATTCAAAAGTATATACACGTTTTCATTAACATGTAATAGAGTTCCCATGGGTGAAGCTGAATGGATAAACACATGCACCTACCTCACCCAACAAAACTCAAAGTTAATAAGTATAGATGTTTGTTTTTACATGTAATACGAACCCAAATGGGTGAGACTGAAAGGATACACACATTTACCGACCTCGCCCAATAATGCAAAAATGCAAACAGATATGTACGTTTGGTCGAACCTGTAATACAGTCCCAAATGGGTGAAGATGAATGGGTACACCCATTCACTGACCTCGCCCCATAATGCTATAACAAATTCAAACGGATATACACGTGTGTTTGAACATGTAATACGATTCCACATGGGTAAGACATTCACTGACCTCGCCAAATAATGGAAAAAATTCAAACGGATATGCACGTTTGTTTTAACATGTAATACGATACCACATGGGTGAGAATGAATGGATACACACAATCACTGACCTCGCCCAATCATGCTAAAACACAAACGGATATGCACGTTTCTTTTAACATGTAATACGATACCACACAGGTGAGAATGAATGGATACGCACATTCACTGACATCGCCCAATCATACTAAAAATACAAACGGATATATACGTTTGTTTTAACATGTAATACGATACCACCGGGGACGACTGAATGGATACACACATTCACTGATATCGCCCAACCATGCTAAAAGTACAAACGGATATATACGTTTGTCTTAACATTTAATACGATTCCACCTGGGTAAGAATGAATGGATACACACATTCACTGACCTCACCAAACCATGCTAAAATACAAACGGATATGCACGTTTGTGTTAACGTGTAAACTGATTCCACCTGGGTGAGCCTGACTGGATACCTCACACAACAATGTTGGCATTCAACTGAATATATACACATTTGTTTTAACCTGAATAGAATCATGCATGCGTAAGACCAAATGACATATACACATTCTCATAACTAACACCTTCGTCGGATTGACAAGACGTGGAAACCTGACTTTGTATAAACCAATCTCTAACTGAAAAGGTAAACTCTGCCCTCTTACATGGGTTAACGTTGCCTCAGTGGTGTCAAACATGACTGAAATGGAGATTAATTACAACATCCGTATATATGTATCGTATGAATTGCACAAATGTGAATGGATGCCAACGAACCTGACCGTATATATCTACCGCTTTGATAGGTAAACTACAGTACCGCTCCCCGAAAGGAGCGATAATTATAGCCTGTTGCCGGCTGCCGCGATGTGTACGTCATCATCGCACAACAACGAAACCCAATCCAAGAGCATTCAACGATGCTTCCAAAAGATGATTTTTGGAAAGAATGCAATTAAGCGCCTTAGCTCCTGGTTCACCTAGTCAACTAATGAGTCATAGTGCAGGCGAAGTGGATGGCGCGAAGGCTGACCAAATTTTCTACCCAGAGCCAGGGGACTCACGCGGTAGCATAATTGGTTACCACACAATATGACAAATTGCCACGCCCGTGATGCCCTGCTGCCTGATCAAATTCCGGGCAACCGACTGAATGTCTCTGGCTAAGTGTACAGGATTGTACGCCTGTCGCCGGGCTATTCAGGTCATTACCTCCGATTGGCAGAATCACCTGCTGTGCATGGACAGCTGCTATCTCCGGAGCCCCGTCTCGGACAAACGGAACCTCCGCACCCCTTTGTACCAACGTCGAGAAATTAACCATCTCACGACGGATGCCACAATTAATATTGTTGTGACGGCTACAATACTATGAGAATCGCGTCATGAAACTGTCACCCGCAAATAGAACATGTTTGGGTGAGGAAATACATGCCTGTTTGGACCCTGGGGTGCCCGCCATTGACTGATTAACATAGCCATTCGAATGTCGAACAAACAAGAAATTAGGTCGCACGAGTAAACATCAGTAATGCGACAACACGAGGAAGAATCGAGATTCAAACTCACCGCACTGTGTGTCCCCATCGAGAGCGCCACTCGTTGAAATCAACGTGTGGTCTATACAGATAACAAGTAAGCTAATAACACGGAACTTCGCATATATATATATATATATATATATATATATATATATACGAAGTTCTATTTCATTATAATTATCTTTATGTATAGTAACCTGTCTTCCCCGAACGAATGGACTGGTCCAGCAAGAACATGCTGGGAAGTACAGCTGGCTCGGTCATTTCGATTTCTCCGCCAGCGAAGACAGTCCATTTCTACGAGAGAAGAAATTTCAAACCCTTTGTTTGTTATCCGTGTTATTAGCTTGCTTGTTATCTGTGTTGACCATGACAAATGTGACGTCGTATAACGATTTGCGAGTCTCTGTTTGTAGGTCAGCCACTGCACGAGAAACAGCAGCATCAAAGGAAGCCTTCGACTCGGCAGCCGCTGCCAACAATTAATATCCTGTGAGACAGAAGTTTGATGCCGGATGTGATGTCAATGTAGTCGACACCGATGGCATAATGGCCTCATGCCACCTCGCTGACCGCGGTTCGCAAAGTGTCGACACTTAATTTCCCTTGACAGAAAATGGTGGTCGGCGTCACCACTTCGTTCGTGAGTCCCGGTGAGCTATCGAGGGCGGCCAATAATGAGAACAGACATCTCTCGTGCGACCACTACGAGGACGATTTCTCACATCCGAGCCAACTGCAACAATATGTCTAGTTGACACACGCCGGTACACGGACTCGGATATGCTCAATCACAAACAGCGTCGATGGTCCCACAGTATATATATATATATATATATATATTGTCATATATATTGTCGCAGGACGTAATACAAGGTAAGAATGTAACTGCGGGCGTCAGTGCAGTCGCTCTTATAATTCGCGACTGCGCCACTTGGAAGATTTTAAATTAGGTGTGTTGTTCCATCGAATCTCCGGTTCGCAGCGAGGCTACACGCCCGTGTAGGGGTTTATATAGGAGTGTTATATCGCACCACCACACGGACTACATTGACGCGGAACTGAGAGCACTTATCAGGATCTAGCTCCGCCTCGCTCTTCCCTCCTTATGTCTTTTGGAGAAGACTAACGTAACCAATAGAACCGGGCCCCGCCACACTCTTCCCTCGTAATCTCTTTTTGGAAGGAACATCTGATTAGGTCTATAACACTAAAACAGCTCAAGGAATAGTTAAAATTTATACACATGTATGTGCTAGGTCGTGCATAGCATTGCGTCCATTCACAGTCAATTTCACTAACTATAATGGGTGTGGATATAGCACATTACTATTAGAACAATTAATATTACTGTTCACACATATGTGGGAAAACGTCACATGTTATCACGACGGTATCGCTGTAGCACTTTCCACGATTTCACTGTCTGCATACATAATTATGGTACTGTCCAGAGAGGGCATGCAAAATCATCACAGCGTGCTTGGTGTTGCATACTATGGCTTTGGAATATGGCACACCCGACCCCGACCCACAAGACAACAATGATGATGATGCTGATAACACTGTCTGCAACGACAATCCCACCATTTCAGGAAGAGCTATGCGTCAACGTGTTACAAGAAGGTAAGTCTTTGTCAACAGGAAGCTTTATTAATTATATAGTACCTATTATATAAATAAACAACATGCTATATTAACATCCCATAGCTTGTGACTTGCAACTTACACAATAAAGTGGATGTACCTGCAAAATCGCAATAGCATTTACGGAGATTTTATTCATTACCATCCAAGCAGAAACTCACTCAACAAAGAGCTATTTGATGATATCTTATAATCTGACGCAATGGCAAATTATATAATGAACTCACAATGCAAAATTATGTAAACGACTCTCTTGCGTATTTTTGAAGTATGAGTATACTTTGAATTTACTGACTAAGCACACAGCAATTAGTGGTAGAAACAAAGTCAGATCAAACGCAAATGATGGTATGTGGTTAACTGTAGAACTGCTATGTTTGGTTCCTGTTGTGGTCATTTCTTTTGCAGCACTTGAATTTCAAACTGAAGTTTTTTTTATATATTTTATTTCAATATCTTTTTGCAGGTAGATGGCGTAGAGATCGTCAACAGTTGATGTGGACTTATCTTCCCCTTCCTGCTCGTGGCGACTGGCGAGACGATTGAAGGCTCTCTCACCCGCAACGTGTCATTGTCATCAA
The DNA here is from genome assembly GCA_020002185.1 of Paraescarpia echinospica. Taxonomy (NCBI): domain Eukaryota; kingdom Metazoa; phylum Annelida; class Polychaeta; order Sabellida; family Siboglinidae; genus Paraescarpia; species Paraescarpia echinospica. The sequence goes on along the minus strand of CM034533.1, from coordinate 19,950,430 downwards.
CTCCCACAGGATTACTGCTGCTGCTGCTGCATGGACGATCTGTAACAATAAGTTATATGTCATGCCAAGGCATTGTGGTGGAATACATATTTTCATATTGTGTGTACTTTTTAACACACCAATTATTGTTTAACATTTATATTAACATAGACAGGATTTGCAAATGTGGTGTACTATGGTACCCACAACCTTGCGTGTCAAAGGTACTGTGACTGGAAAGAAGTTATGATTTTCACAGGGTCACTTGTTAAAATTTGATAACATATTTATTACATTTGTACATGATACAATGTGGAATTGCTTGCAACAAAAATAATGAATACTCAATAGTTTGTATAAAACAAGCAACAGTATATTTATTCACTGTCATACTAACAATTAAACAATCATTTTAACTGACACACGATTTGATGTCATCAGCAGATGTCAAAATAAATTCATAATCATGGAATGCATTAATATTTATATATGTTTGTACCTCAAATAAAAAGTTATGTATGTCATCTTATCATCGAAGTTCTCACTGGGAGCACCCCTGGTTGGAGTGACAGGAACAGCGTCGGCAATCTGCAGGGAGCTGTTCTGCTGCACCAATGACTCTGGAACATAATCATTACATTGATGTCGTGCTGTGTAACTCCAAAGCACAGGCATAGGAACATCCCGAAACATGTATACACTGATGACACAACATCAAAAACAATGACACACTATTGATGTTAAAAATCGAGCTCATCTATTGACGTTTTTTTCTTTTCTGTCTCCTTTTTCTCCTTTGTTTCCTCCACAGACAGATCAAACGTTGTGTAATTATCAGGATTGATCGTTCAACGTAATATTCAGATTCGAGATTCGCAGCTGTCACTGTTAGTTAATAGTGGTGCAACATTAAGTAGCAATACCAAGGACAGTCTAAATTGATTTAATTACGGTGTTAATCCGTGTTAATTGTGACCGACTAACGTAGTTTTCCACCTAAGACAAATCACAAAGCAATGGCGGCTTATTTTAATGGGGATTCTTGCAAAATTAAGCACAAATAAAGAAATGACATTAGCAAACCTTCAGCTTCGTCTGCGAACAGGCCGTTGTCGCCCACATCCAAGCCGCCTTCTATTCCGTCTATAATGGCCGATTCCTCTCCGAAGATGTCGGCGATAAAATCAGAGACTTTGAAACGGCGTTAAAGTCCGATGCAACCATGTCCCATGCCACCTTCTTGTCGCGGTTGGACAGCGTCGACTTGAACCGCCCTTGGAGTGTGTTTTTGCTCCTGCCATACGCCTGTATGAGGGCAATTATCTCGTCGTGAACGAAATTATCTTTCATATTTCGAATCTGTGGTTTTGCGTCCGCCATGATGAAATGAACCCTTGGAAGATTTGCCCTGAAAACGCGGTAATCCGATTATCGGTTAATTGTGCCACTAGCACTTAGCCGGGCGACGTCTGGGTGCCTGTCATGCAACGCTTCCTAAGCATCTGCCCAGCTAGGTGACATCTAGGGAGTTGGGTGTAATTCGACCGCCTAAGTTGGGTGCGTGTCATGCAACCGGCCACTGGTTTCCCTGAGTTTTTCCTCCAGTTCTTGTTTTTGTTCATCTTTTAGTTGTGTTCTTACGTTACATCTTGCTATCGTCAGTCTACTTACATTCTGTCGGCTGCTCTTATTGACCCAGATATTCTTAGCACCACCTGCACGTATCCCTAGTTGACCCGATCCGCCTCCTTGGTCACAGATTATTTCGATGCTGCTGCGGACTGGAGGCCTCGGTTTCATTGTACGTTGCATGCTGGTGTTGGTGGCCTACCCTTACACGCTGGTGCGGGTTGGAAGGGGGGCGACGTAGGGTAAACGAAATTGCCCAAGTTTTGACACGGCGGCCGAACCAGTATCGAAACATTGGTGGAGGTGTACAATATATATATGTATATATATATATATATATTAATCCACATGTACAAGATTAACCGAAATATGCTAACGATCCTTTTTGAGGGATTCCTTAGTTGTAGTTTTGTATATATTAGTTCGGTTGAATATCATTGTTAAGATCTATAATTTCGTTTTATTCCTATATATATATATGCTATGATTTTGAACGTTTGGTAGCGATTCCTAAAAATAGATCACTTCCGTTTATCGATATTCATATATATATATATATATATATAAAAGAATAAAACGAAATTATAGATCTTAACATATATATATATATATATATATATAAAAGAATAAAACGAAATTATAGATCTTAACATATATATATATATATATATATGAATATCAATAAACGGAAGTGATCTATTTTTAGGAATCGCTACCAAAGATTCAAGACCATAGCCGCCCATGATATCATACGTTTATATTATACCACACACCACATATACACGCACAAACACACTCACAAATATACCAAAAACACACGCACAAACACACACACACACGCACAAATACGCACACGCACATGTGAATCGAACATATACTGGACACATTTTAATTAAATGGGCATGACTTGATTTTTCACGAATCTTCTGGATTGTCACAATACAACTTTCACAATTCATTATTAGCATGGGAACAGTTGTACACCCCCACTATTGTCAGTCTTGTTCACGCTGAATTGGTGACAACTCTCCATTTCTGTGATACAGTAGCTTCGCTTCTGTAACACTAGCCGTATTCCCAATTCTATGGGTCAATATTGAATCACGAAGAACGCCAGTGGTTTCAATGTAGCGCATTTAACTGACTAGAATCCAACATGAACGCCGCAAGACTGGGGAAAATTAGAGACAATATTATTTCCCACAAGTCAATCTGTATTACTCGTGCAACAATGCACACATAAGAGCATGCCCGGGGAATCATTAATAACATATAACGGAGGAGCGTCTAACGTTAGTCCGAATGGGATGTTCTAGTGTCATTAAATGTAACATAGATTGTATTCTTGTGTGAAGTATTTATGTCATGTTTCTGTGTTGCGATCTGCTCTCGCTATAATATATTACTAGACTTGTATGAATATAAGTTATGGATACCACAATATGGCGGTCTTACTTATTAACTATTTCAGTAAGCTTTGGTGTTGTGCATCACGCCAAACTGGTCTGGTACGCTGACACTAAGGGTAAACACAGCTACAGTACATTCTGGCTTCAATACATGAAAATAGTTGTTGTGTTTACCAACTCCAAGAGTCACACTTAATAATCTGCTGCATTATGGTAGGAGGCAGTCGTTTTGAAAACACATCGACTACAAATTGTGTGTGGGTTTTGGATTATCTGAAGTGTATTTGTCACAGTTGATGGTATCTGATTCGGTACACAACATACTGGTACACGATAACATTAGCTGAAAGGCCAAATACACATTTCTTACATGCTTAGTTGAAGTTACACCGATATTATCAGCCCATTGATAATTGCATAATTGGTATTTTTATTATTGCGGGTTCAAAGTATTTGTGTCTCGCAATTCCACAACAAAGCGCTATTGTGTCATTTGTCAACTAGGGGATGATTTTTGTTTTCTAAGGTAATATAAGATAACTTATTATGCCTTTTGTTAAAGGAATTTGGCATACAAATCATGGTCATTTTAAGTAGTGCCGTCGTACTACAGTCACATGACAATAAACAATTCTCAGCACGTCACAGACGTGTACACATTGGCATAATCACCCGCACTTTCTTATAAGTAAATCCCTGATATCGACAATCACACAATTAATGATCTAATTTCACACAAAAAATCCATGGATACAAAACATCGCTTACACAAAATCGTAATTTCTTGAATATTGTCTGAGTCCTCTCATCTCCATCCATCTCGAAAAACCATCCGACTTGAAACACGTGAAGAATGGGTGATCATTGCTGTTCATTACTGATTTTTTTCTAAGTGGCATGTCTGTGGCAGGTTTTGGCGATCATGACCCTCCAAACCGCAATGTTGTTAGTCATTTGTTGCAGTCCTGTTGCGCTCCTTCCACACCATGCTGATAGACACTCTCTTATTGTTATTCCCCAGCTTCCTCTGCATCTAGTCCCTTATTTTTTTTGTCGATCACTGGGGGCAATATTTACACTTAACTGGCTGTGCATGATTAACATCGTATCACACTAAAATATTAAGGAATTTATTTACTAAACGAATAGTTATATAGTGATGTTAACCTGTTCTACTAACTGCGCTTCCTCTTATAGCTTATCAAACGATGACGCCATAATAAAAGATTTAGATCTAACTCTGAAATCGGTCACATTTGTTTTGCAACCTTCTCCTTCCATGTATCAACACATGTTATCGACTGATAGAAAAATGAAATAATGACAAAAAGCATACATGTTTTCCCAACGTATAACGCACGCAAGAATTTGGAAACTAGTGCTAACATTTAAGAACAGTGTGAAAAACAATCTTTTTCAGCTCACCTCGTTGAATGTGCAATTGCCTATGATGAGTTAATTAGCACTGCAGATACTACAATCAATCCAGACGGTTGAGGTTCCATTTTTGGCAGGGGCACCGCATTGTTCCACTACTACACACAAGCATACAGAAACGTACACTGTAGATATAGGTACACTTACAAACATATTATTTTGTATATATTGAGTGGCTCCTATGAAAGCAATATATGTGTCTTAATAAGTGTAGTTTTTCACTGTTTCAAGTTTTACCATATTGTTTTCAAATAGTCATTATGAGTTTAATTATAGTTGAAGTGTATAATATTTTATTATACATGTGCATTTTCTACACAGTGTAATTCAATTTGGGGTAAACAAACATATTGTCCTTCTTCTTATCCTTACAGTGGAACTGTTTTAGAATGGTATATTTGGGAATACGCAATGTATCATTGCACTGCGTTTATGTGTACGCAAGAGGGAAAGTGTAGTATACGTGTGACTGAATGACTCTGACATATTGTTATTATGCAAACTAATAAAAATGGCGCTACATATACTTAATCGGATGAAACACTTCCCCGGAGTATTCGTGAATGGCGTTTCTTATGATGCAAACGTTACACAATCACATTGTACATCGCCAACGTATTGGCAAGTTGTATACGTGGCGCGGAACAATCAGAGAAATCACGCGTTGCGTTGATAACGTCAGCATCAAACCTTAACACAGTTGAAAACCTTAACAGGTACTTTTATGAAGTTAAGGGTGTTACTTTCCTTATGAAGGAACGTAGATGAATCTCAGAATGTTTGTCGTCCGAGGTGCAAGCCGTCTTGAAGGGCAATGTTAACAACCCCCCCCCACACACATACACATATTCACATACACACACACACACACACACACACACACACACACACACACACACACACACACACACACACACACACACACACACACACACACACACACACACACACACACACACACACACACACACACACACACACACACACACACACACACACACACACACACACACACACACACACACACACACACACACATACACATATACATATACACACACATTCACACGAGTACTTTTTGGTGCGATGATCAAACAGAGTCACCGTCAAGTGATATAAGTTCGAAATTACCTCATCCCGCAACCGTTATGCCATATCAATGGTTGCGTATATTTACGTTTCCAACAAACACATGACCATGTCATACATCTTTGGAAAGCCTGCTGTCTTTGTAGAATTAATAAAAAAATAATAATTTCCTTGTGTTTTGTTAACGTTTCGCGGCCAAATTCCATCGGGTGTAAACGCCTTAATTTATATTCTTTGCGCTGCGTCAAGGAGGTTCTACGCAAGCTGTTGTTTTCGACTTGTCACGCCTTCTGCACGTGGTGTGACTTTCCGCAGACTAGATGCGGCTTGCGACAATCGAGGTGCTAATCGAAATAGGGCCCCTGTGAATAGGTATTCACAGGGGCCCTATTTCTTTTGCAGTCCGCGGAGTCGCCGGAAGCGGAGAAAGCGGAGAGGGTCAAATAGAATAGACTTCGGCGCACATCGGAGATGGTAGCAACCGCCTTGTTATCGCCCATAAACAACATGGAAGCAGAATCACTAGTCGAGTCATTTTGTTAGTTATTTTTTCTTAAAATACGATGATGCTTACAACATTAAATATGTTACATATGCTCACAAGTTCACATCATGTGCTGTATGTTATTAGTCAATCATTTTTACTAAAAATATGCATTAATATTGTAACAAAAATAAACACTATGTCGTATGTGTAACGCCTGTGTCTGTGAGGCTGTGTCAATGCCGATGCGTTCATGTGATCTGTGTACGACATACACCGCATTGTTGTTGCTTAATTTGCAGTGCCTAATAACGCAAGTGTTCGCCACGTATAGCAAGCAAATAGGGTAGAACAAATGGATACCCGAACAAATAAAAACATTGAGTATTGCAATATTTACGTTAACATATGTATTTATTCGTGTAATGCGTATAATTGGAAGGGCAAATTGTAAAAATAGTGTGTAAACCTACTATCAGACCCGGGTTCAATTCACTTTTGTCAATTCCAATTCATGTGTATTTACCAAGGATCAATTCCAATTCAATTAATTTTATTCATGTCACTTGTTAAAATCATGTTATGCTGTAGGTACCACGGCATGGTACTTACACATCAAAGATGGGACATATGTGTTGTGTTTAATGATGTAACTATTAGAAATAAATAAGAAAAACATTCTTATCCAATAAAATCATGCATGGTATTGCGTGATGTAATCCCACATGTTCACATTACATGATTGTACATATTTTTACAAGACACATTGTATATGTCCCACATCCATTGTACGGTCCTTCAACAAGCTGCAATGCTGGGTGTATTAAAAAAAATTGTTGTATTTGCAAGGCAAACAGTTCCCTTTAACACATTCCAATACAATAAGTATTGTTTAATTTGCATTACACTGATTCACGGAAACTGTTTGAGAGTAGCTGCCTAACCTGAAGGAGAAGAGAAACAATCTTGGATCATCATCAATGTCATGATCATAGTCAATGCAACGTGTGTTTTTTATGATGTTATTTTTTTGCAATGGAGAAATAAAACAGTTGAATTGCATTATGATGTTACCCTTAAATAAATGTATTTAATGTATGTGCAAATAATTCCATGCAATAAAGGTGCATGTTCATATCAGTATGTAGGCATTTTTTATGCAAGAGATACATTTTGACTGTCACAGGAGTGATATTGAGTAAAGAATAAAAAATGAGCCAAGTGGCCCTGAAGTCCTTTGGACTAATACGTCTGTAAGTGACCCCGGCTGACCAAATGAGTGATAAGTCGGACAAATTGTAACATTGTTTTCTTACATCCTTGTAAAGGTTTGTTAGGGTGTTTTACACGGTTTCAAAAATTATATGACTGCTACAAAAATTGGCGAAGTTATGGAGCATTGAACATGGTAGGGGTCAAAAAGTGAAAATGAAGAAAACGGCTGTTGAAATTATATATGCAAATTGATTGCATGGAAATATTACATGCGCAACATTCAAATGTGGCACACAGTATGTAATATGAATGTTATGTTGCAATGATACACTGGAAGTACTAATGTGCTGCTACAAAGACTTATCAAGTTATGCCAGATTATGTCTTTATGTGTAAAACTAAGAGGACAGATTATTTGAGAGCAAAAGATAGAATCACTGTTTGACACAGTTTAAAACCTACAGGCAACTGTCCAGTTTAACAGGGGTCTAGTGGCTTAATGCTGTCTGTTGACACAAGCTTCTGCCAGTGACCAATTACAGATTAGTCACAGTTTCCATCAAACAATAGCAGGCAGAGAATCTTAGCTCCACAGCTGGGTGTAATACACAACAAGTTATAAATATAGCTACTCTGAGGTAGACAATTAATTTTAGTTATCAAATTTAGCATTTTAGGGGACCTTTGGTGCCCTTAGAATGAATCAATCCAATACAGATTTATTGTGTATAGTGGCACTACCACATGAAATGTCTATGAAAAATTAAAGAAAAAGTTACTGAAAAGTTTTTGAAAAAAAAAAAAATGGGTCAGTTGGACGGTGATAGACCGTTTGAAATTGAAGCATTTGTAAAACTTTTGTCTCGACTTCACCGAAGGCGGTGTCCTGCTGTCAGAACTTCGAAGGTGTTACTCACCTAACTTACAAATATATAGGGAGCTAATGGAGAGGCCCATCATAATCCATAGCACTACAAAATGAAGTATCTGAAAGTCACACTTCATATACTGAGTGACACATCTCGTACTGTCTCTCTGCACTGTCGCAATGTCCAATAGTTTCCTATCACAACCCTCGTGTACAATATACCAAAGCTATAACCAACACCACAACATATGTATTATCATTGGATAGGTAATTGAATAATCTTTCAGATGAATGCAACTTGTAGCAGCAGAAAATGAAGCATACAAAAGTTACACCGCAAACAATGACATGCATTCTCAAAATGTGATTCATTCAAAAATTAGTGCTATATAATAGTAGTTTGTCAAAATGTAAACAAACTCAAAGACAGTTGCAACTTACTGTCCACCAAGCAGTAGCAGAGCAGTTTTATAATAATAATAATCCACAAGTTAAGTGGCAGTGATCTTCCTTTTATCATTCATGTGATGTTTATTGTGAGCAGGGCGGACAAATGGTTATCATACGTAGACAGGTACAGAAAGAAACTGAAATTTTCTATAAAAAGAACACGTTTGCCTATCAATGGCATGTATTTCCTATTGTTGCTGTTTCTGCCGGGCAGAAACAGTTTATGCCCGGCATAAATCAAACAACCCTGTAGGTAATTATTAATCAAATGTTTTTTGGTGAATCATAGTTACAGGTCATTAAGGGTTATGATGGAAGTAAAATGTTTACATGTTTACTGTTCACTGAAAAAAACAGCTCCACAGAACTAATTATAGTTATTGTTAAGATGTTTAACCTAGTTCCATTATCTGACATTGTGCCAACAGATTAGTGTATTGGGATCATTAAGCCTATATAATTATTATATAAACATAGCAGCAGACACTGGGACAGTGTGACTGCTGCCTGGCTAAATGGATGCAATGGTGCTTTGAAGTTAGTTCTTCTGCCAACTATCCTTTTTACACAAGCCTATAGGCTTAGTAGCTGCCAGCACACTACTGAGCCTAAACTACCACGCAGGTGTGAAAAACGTGCTGATGTATTTGAACTTGATCCACTAATTAACTGTCCACCAAGCAGTAGCAGAGCAGTTTTATAATAATAATAAAGTTAAGTGGTAGTGATCTTCCTTTTATCATTCATGTAATGTTTATTGTGAGCAAGGCGGACAAATGGTTATCATACGTAGACAGGTACAGAAAGAAACTAAAATTTTCTATAAAAAAACCACATACCTAAACAAAGCGAATGTAATAGGTGAAGAACAGGCAGTGTTCAGATAGGGGTATTGGTTGAATTGTATTTGTCTTGACACAAAAGGCTTTATTGTGCCTTAACTATGTCAACTCTTCTAATGGTTGACATTTGGTTGTTTCTGGTGTCAACTATATTGTGAATCTGTAATTATTAGTCTATATTGATACAATTGATTTACACAGTATCATGTCTACACAAGGCATGGCAAGCGTAAACAGAACAGTAGAATGCATTTGATATAAATAAGGTGCAGGATAGTTCACTCTGTAGTTGTCCAGAATATTAATTTTCTATGTTTGTCACCTACAGGTGACAGAATATTAATTTTCTATGTTTGTCACCTACAGGTTTCTACAGACAATACATCTTTAATCAATAGACACCACAGTCACACCATTTTATAATAATTAAATGAACATCAAAATAAACACAACTTGCAATTATAGAAAATCAATAGTTTTGAAGATACAGTTCAAAAGTGTTAGGCAACTGTTCAGTCTAACAGGGGTCAAGTGTGTCTACTCTGCCGGTGCTGTGACCAATTAAAGATTAGTCAAGGTCTCAATGGACTGGGATGTAGAGATTAGTCACAGCTGTTGATTTTGTGGAACAATACACAACATCTATTGTTGGGGGTGGTCTCAAGGGCCCTTCTCAAAACCACATCACTAAATAATGTAAACCTTTTGCACTTTGGGGGCCCCTTAGGTGCTCTTAGAATGATTCAATCCAATACAGATTTCTTGTATATAGTTGCAGCACCCTAAGATACATCTATGCAAAATTAGAAAAAAAGTTGCTGAACAGTTTTTAAAAAAATAGGCCAAATGTTACATTTTTACCAGTTTTGGGGTCCTTGGAGGCCCTAGGGAGCCCTTAAAATGATTCAGTCAAATACAGATTTCTTGTGCATAGTGGCAGTGCCCCAAGATATGTCTATACAAAATTAGAGAAAAAGTTGCTGAACGGTTTCTGAGATACGGCAGCTAACGGCGGATGGCTGACGCAGAGTGATGGCAATAGTCCCTTGGACTTTCGGCCAAAGGACTAAAAATACTTATACAATCTCTTCAGGGTTCAACATAAATCTTCAAATACTGTATGTGATTGATTTGTTTATATGTTTTTTATTAATCACTTAAAATACATCACTTCAGATAGAAAAGTGGTAGGGGCGACATCAAAACTACATTACATATGCTGAAGGCAATTAATGGAATCAGTGGATGTGCACAACCAGTACTGTTTTGTATGCAACATTCAAACACCAGCAGGAATTGAACCTGCCACACATCACTGGACCACTATGAACCCCACTGCTCTGACGTGTGTTAACGTTGCATGGATTACAACATAGAAAATAACATTTTTGATAAATATTAAACATTATGTGCCATTTAATTTATGAAAATAATACATATTAAACTAAAAATTGGTACCTGTAAATAATGTAATGAACATTTTAATTTAATTTTGTTATTAATATTACCCTGCATTTACTCAGTTCCCTAATTCCAAGAATGTTATGCTGTGCAGCAAACAATCACACTACTATAGTGGTATCTTATGGCTCTGTTTTATAGGGTACCAAAACATAACAATACGAGAATGTTATTAAATGTACATTCATTGTTTTGATAATGCATCAAGACTGCAATTGACAATACAAACAATTCACCACGCCACTAAGCTCTGTTATACAAAGACAACTTGGATCATCATTTTTATGCTGATAATACTCAGATCTACATTTCGTTGGCTACCCCGGATACAAATCACTCCCTTAACCAACTTAGTGATTGCCTTCAAGATATCTTCCAATCGATGACTGACAGCAAGTTGAAATTAAATACAAATAAAACTGAATTGATCATTATTGGTAATCCAATGCAGCGTAGTAAACTGCATGGTTTTTTCAATATGTGTATTTTGAATCACTATATCACACCACAACCTTGGTGCAGAATCTAGGAGTGGTCTTTGATAGTAACTTCAATTTCCGACAACGCATATCTCAAACATGTCGCTGCTGTTTTTATCATATTCGTGATCTTCGCCGGTATATGTCATTTTCTGTTAACAAAACTATTGCAACAGCGCTTGTTAGCAACAGACTTGACTATTGCAATTCCTTCCTTTATAATATCGCTAGCAAGGATATCACAAAACTTCAGCGTGTCCAAAATTGTCTAGCAAGAGTAGTTACAAGATCTCCTCGTTTTTCTCGCTCTGTACCACTTTTGAAGTCTTTGCATTGGCTTCCTGTATGATATCGTATAATATTTAAGATCTATACCATTACATACGAGGCACTGTCCAGTAAGCAACCATCTTATTTGCATTGATTGCTTACTCCTGTAAGAAAACCTATCCAGCTTCGATCATCTAGTTCTGACCTACTTTTTGTTCCTAGAGTCAGCACTAACATCGGAACTACGGGGTAGGACTTTTTATGTTGCTGCACCAACTCTTTGGAATATGCTCCCTCTTACTGTTAGATCAGTTGAAAATATTAAAAAATTCCATCGTCATTTAAAAACTTATCTTTACAACCTTGCTTATCCACCGTAGCTCCCTAGTGCCTTGACCCATCTGTTGACAACTGGAATGCTACTTATGAATTTTAAGATTGACCAATCCTTTTGTTTTGATGCACCTCTGAGCTTGGTTTCCAAGGATTCAGGCGCAGTAGAAGTTATCTTATTAGTAATATTTAAATAAGGCGCGCGATAATGTTATGGTTAGCACATCCGCCTGACATGCCGGCGCCCCTTGTTCAATACCCGGACGGGGCAGGTACGGTATATTTGGTGTAAAACATGGCTCTCAACATTGGGGACTGTGTATCCCTCGTGACTTGGAGATCACGTTAATGTCGGTCCCATCTCAATTTGGGACGTAAAAGAACCACTGAGGACGACAAGCACCCTGGCAGTGATCACTCTCAGTGCCAGCATACAAAGGTCGGCTTGGCGATAATGTTCTGAAAAAGGCTGACTAGTTGAATGAGACCTCATAAGATCATAATATTGTAACCACAAAATATACAGACTAGTCAGTTAATAGAACGTTGCCGAGTGCTGGAAAAACTAGAACTAGGCATACTCTGCATGTTTATGACTTACCGGCTATGTTACGTAGACCTGTTTCTGTATCATGCTATTTCAACAGAATGGATGCAGTATCATTCTCATCTAGACATCTGTATTTGCAGAGTATACACACGCAGGTTCCTTATTTGACATTTCTCGTTTCAATCATTATCTGTATAGATACAGATACAGAAATGTTTTGTCATCATTGCGATAATACAGAAAACCCTTATTTCACTTAGTTGAATATTCCAAATACATATTTACACGCTTCATCGTGTATATTGCTCAAGTAAAATGTATATCATTGCGTTATCACATGTACAAAGCAAACTGAAAACTACATATTTCAGTTTATATTTTGTACAATGCTACTTACCTTTCGTTTATATTCCGCCATGTTGAAAGTCACGTGGCCGATTCAACCGGAACCTTTCCGCATGCGACATGCCCTACACGCGGAGAAATCGGAGCGGTCCGGAGAGCCTCTCCGGGCTGTTCTTTTTAACGCGGAGTGATCACGTGATCTCTCCGTGTCAAATAGAATAGCAAATTTCTCTCCGCGGACGTCCGCGGACAGGTCAGAGAGACAAAAGAAATAGGCCCAGGGTAAACTTGCGACGCTTGTATTTCTTGTCAACAGAACTGCGCCAACTGTCGTTTCTTTCGAAGACAGTTCTGTAAATTATTGCCTCTGTTTGCACTGCAGGCTCCATAGGCTGTTGTATATATTCACCTGTGCCAACTTTCGAAGACAGTTCTGTTGTCTCTTTACACAGCAGCCTCCATTGGCTCTTGTAAATTATTGTACGTTTGCACAACAGCCTCTATCGGTTTTTGTAGCTATCCACATACTGTGAAGTCGTGTTACACTGCTATTTGTAAAACGTTGCGTCTTGTCTTCAGAAGAAATCATCAACAAACACTGTTCATTTTGTTCCACCACCGGACTCGACAATTACATTCTTTATTTTCTAATGAATATACACTGCATTTGTTACAGTGTTCGAGAATCAATTGTGTAAAGAGGGGAATTAGAATCTGTGCATTTGGCACTTACTTTAACAATTCTTCAGACATGGCGGACAGTAACATAAACACTGAGTGGCTCTAGGATAGAACCAGTAATGCGAATATCATATCAGACCGCCAGTTCAATATACTAGCCACTATGATAAATAAAATAGACGCTCCGGTGGTGTTGGGAATTAACAGCATGACAATTCAGACGATTACAGTACAAACAGTGTAACCACGTACCATGACTCAGGAAATACTCACGACAACGGTTTCAGCGACATTGCTCGTCGAGATCCTGACGGAGAGCACTATCAGCCGGGTCTCGATGACAAGGTTGACATTTGCTCACTGAAACAGCCACTCAGCATTGGAAACAGTTCTGAGTTGAACATAAGGAAGAATGCTGTGACAACCGTTGTTAAAAGCCAAACATCACAAGCTACATTATGTATACATATAAAGTGACTCTGAAGAGCAAGGCAACACAGAAAGTGACGATGTATTGCTTCACGTGTGGTAACCAAGACCATAAATCACGGGATTGTACAAAAAGAAACAGGGCTACAACTACATTACGACTCGGCCTACAGCATCCAGCTACTGCATGAAAGTTTCGCAGCTAAGGCTACATCACTGTATTCCAGCTTCAGCGACTCCGATCGGGGCATGCTTACTGTGACGTCATTTAATGATTGTCGAGTGTCTGTTTGTAGTTTCGATGACAAGAACCCGTGAGAACACCGGCCAGCTTCGTCACTGAGTCGTACAAGCGCACGGACAGGACGGGTGTGATTGCGGGGGAGAGTCGGACGACAGCGTCCAGCTACTACAAGAACACAGTGCAGTTACATCGTCGGCTTCCTCCTTGAGTGATTCAGATCTAGACATGACAAAAGTGGTATCGTGTAACGATTGCCGAATATGTGTTTGTAGGTCAGCCACTGCACGAGAAAAACAGCATCAAACAAAGCCTTCGTTTCGGCGCTGCTGCCAACAACGAATGCGCTGGGAGAAAGATGCTTGATGCCGGATGTGATGTCAATGCTGTCGACACCCCGGTGGCATAATGATCCTATTCCACCTCACTGAGGCAATTCTCCAAATGTCGATGCTGAATTTCCCTTGACAGAAAATCAAGAAAAATTCGTCTTCTCACACCCGAGCCAACTGCAACAATATGTTCAGTTGACACAAGCCGGTAAACGAATTCACATATGTTCAATCACAAACAGCGTCGATGGTCCCACTACTTTTGTTGTTGGCAACTCCGCGTGTTTGTGACCCCGTACAAGTGGACTAGGACAACATCAGAGCATCCACAGTTCGGTGGAGTCGCCCCAGAGAGAGGTATCGCTTGCGGCATACCTCGCATGTGCAGCGACCTCTGACGACATAGAGCCACAAATCGCCAGTACTCGTCGGTACCGTGCAAACTCTGGTAATAGGGAGCAACCAATCGCCAGTACTCGTCGGCCCCGAGCAATTTCTGACATCGTCAACCAATCGCTGTCACCACGATGTGGAAATCGCACACGTCACCTGCGAAGACACTCGAGAATGTGACCATACCGTGGAAGACATTGTGAACTATCTTGCCTCAAATAGTCATCTGTCCACGCTCTACAAACCCGACGTCACCTGCGAATGCATGTTGGGACGTCGCCGTATCGTGGAAAGTGCTACATCGATACTTTAGCGCTTTGAACTTATGTCAACGATACTTGGGAAAGAACCGCAAGCAGTAACATTAATTGTTCTAATAGTAATGTGCTGTAGCCACACAAGGAGAAGAGCCGGACCAAGTCACACAATAGTTAGTGAAATTGTGAATACATATTAGGCACTATGTTCAACCTGTTGAGTGAAATGTTTTAGTGTTGTAGACATAATCAAATGTTGCACAATTTTAGAGATACTATTCATGTTAGCCCCTTCCAAAAAGACATAAGGAGGGTGTGGCGGGGCCAGGTCCTGATAAGTGCTATATGTAGTCCGTGTAGTGGTGCGAAATTACACCCCTTTATATACCCCTACACGGGCGTGTATCGTCGGTGCACACCGGAGATTCGATAGAACAACACATCTGATTCAGAGTCTTCCATGAAGCGCAGTCACTCTTATAATTCGCAACTACACTGACGCCCGCAGGATTGAATAAACGCCAATTACATTCTTACCGTGTATTACATCCTGCGACAATATATATATAATATATATATAATATATATATATATATATATCTAACCCTCATCAGTACATCAGGGGTCCATGCTGACCCTAAGTGTATTTTTAAAAATATTTTCTGATCAGTCAGTAATTGTTTTCTCTGTTTTTAGGTAGTTGTCTCCTCCACACATGCCATCACCAGGATCAAAGATTATTTGATTTGGTACAGCCGTATAGGATCTGTTTATACAATTTTCGATTGCGATCCGCACGGACCCCAAGCCAACTGAGTGCAGAACGCAAGATTAACTGTTTCGTTTAAATGTTCCAACATATTATCGCAATATAATTTTTATAAATACACTATTATACCAATCTTGTTTATTTCAGATTGGATTCTGACTGAATTATGGCACGACCTCAGGCAATATATACCGCACGTCAAGCCCTCTGTATGATCCTTGAGGGTGATTCTGAACCTTCAAATGTTGACATCTCTGACAGTGATGATGATGGTGACTATATTGCTGGTCCTGATGTTGACTCCGAAATTGAAGACCATATGTCTGAACCAGATTCAGATCTATAAAAAGTGGATAGTCAGCCTGTCCCTACAGGTGATCAGACAGTTCCTGCAAATCAACAGCATTTAGAGGCAAATGGTAGAAAACCTGAACAAAAAGCAGATACTGCTGTAGCAGCAGGGTAAGAAGGATCAAAAGCTGAGGAAGGCATAGAAGGAAGGGGAAGGGGAAGGGGAAGAATAGGTGATGAAAATAGAGTAGTGGTTGAGGCAGAAGTAGAGGGCGGGGTCGGGGGTCATGGCCGATGTGAAGATCAGCCGCATGATGACATCCAGGAACAGGTCAATCCCCAGAGGCACGAGGTAATATCAGAGAACCAAGATCACCCAAGACCACAGGTAATGATTGGAAGAAATGTCAAGGTATGGAACATGAATGGGCCAGCAATCCATAGGAGAGGTCCTCAAGATGTCATCCGTAATAATGTTGGGGTAACAGCTGAAGATAGAATTGAAGCCTCAAGGGTTCCTTTGGACTGTTCATAACAAACGACATCCTGGATATTATTATGCGTGAGGCGAACAGGGAAGCCAATCGAGTGTACACACACTGGAATGCTGACCATCCGGAGAAGCAGAAGACCTGGACATATGTGTCTCTGATTGAACCGGAGGCCTTCTTAGGTCTCTTGATTTTCGCTGGTGTTAATCTTGCTGCTCATGAGTCTCTGGGGGGAACTGTGGGGGTTAAAGACTGGAAGACCCATATTTCGTGCCACAATGAGTTTGAACAGGTTCAATATAATTCTCCGTTTCATGATGTTTAACAACAAGGCTACAAGACCTGAGCGTAAGGCACAAGATAAGCTGTCTGCTATTCGCGATGTGTGGACAATGTTCAACGCTCAATTTCCCAATTCTATATTCCTGGCACTGACATGACTGTTGATGAATAACTGGTTCCCTTCCGTGGTTGATGTCCATTCCGTCAACACGTTAAGAGTAAACCAAGAAAATATTCTTCTATGCACCATGACCAAGTTTTTGAGGATCAGGCACACAAGCCAGAAATAATTACCCACTACAATGCTCACACGGGAGGCGTCGACAACATGGATCATCTTGCTGGTATCTACTCGGTGAAACGGAAAAGCAACAGATTGCCCCTGATTATCTTCTTCAACATGGTAGATGTTGCTGCAATAGCAGCATACGTGGTATGGCTCTGCAAATTCCCCAACTGGAGAAACCAGAAACGCCTCAGCCGTCGCCGCCTCTTTCTGCTCCAATATTGTGTTCTTGTGAATTTGACATCCCCTGTGAAATTCTTACTTCAGTTCGTTCAGTTAGAGAATCTTTATTATTGCTGACATTGCAATAGTATTCTTGGGTCCGGTTGGACCCCATTGTTTAATTACGTACTTTGGGGCTAAATATCCCAAGAAGACTTGCACGCCTGGATATAATATGTTTTGTTTCAATTATATCATTGTAAATGTAAAAGGAAGTATCCCTACCTTTGTTTCACCAAGATAGTGGCGTAAAAATAAATAAAGTCACTCAATTAAAATATTTTTGTACCAGAATATTAGTATTTCTTTTTCGTTATCATATGAGTGAGTCATAATGATCATATCAATGTATTCTGAGAGAAAAGTATCATGAATAGAAATCAGAAGGGCATGAACTAGTGGTGGGGTCCAGGTGGACCCCAGGTGTACGGATTAGTAAGTTCTGGCAACTGTACTGATGAGGGGTTTATTCACAAAACGCGTTATCCGCCAAAATGGCAACATTGAATTGATATCCGTTTTATGCTATCATCTAGCAGATAATCATGGAGGCAAACGCGTTTCGGCGCATATCGCGTTGTATCCAACGTTATCGCCGATTGAAATAACGGTTTCGCCGCAAAGGGCATTAAGCAACAATGCATTTTTGTCGCAGGTCGCGTTACATCCAATCCGCCATTTTGTTCGGTTGTATGAGTATATTTTTCCTTTCGCTAATCAATGTTCATCCACTCGATCATACGATAATTTATTTCGAAACAACATCAATTCGTTCGACGGATTATCGGTGAGACTAACAATATCTCGATCGAACTAAAAATAAAAAGGGGTCCGGGTCACCGGTAGATTGATAAGAAGCGTCGTCATTCCGGTAGTGGGAAAATCCCACAGATAGCCTTCGGCCACACTGCCGAGGGCAGTTATGAATTGTGCCATGCCACCCTTCTGTGTCAAGATCTCACAGTACTCAAGATCATCTCACTTCAACGTGGAATACGCGATGGAAGAAGCCATTTTCAACCGCTCAGATAGAATTCCATCCCAGATGAAGTTTGATATTCTGATGACCCGAACACAAACTTGTCACACAAGTAATACTAATTGATGTGTCCAGAGTAGCTGATAGATAATGAGGAAACACTGACTTACAGGTGGTGCGCGGTGGTGTGGGGATAGGACACTGATCCAATGGACGGTTATTAGTTATCCATCTGTCATCGAAAATTTAAATACATTAAAATGAGCTAATCCTTTATATTTGGTGCTTCTGTCAGAGGAAGTAGAAGATCCCACACACGAAGTAAATGTGTATCCTGTCAGGGACTTAAGAGTGGTGGCCTTTAACACACTGATTCCTGCCCCGTAAGGACGTTGCTGCTTTCCTGTCAAGCGTGTGTATGTCAGCAATATCGTCGCTGACTCCATACATTAGTATACAGCAGTAACATAATCGTCTAGTTCGTCTGTCTACCGTCTCGCCGGTTTTCCTCTGGATCGGTTCCCTTCGTAAGGTCTAGATGTGCCCTTCCCAGGTCCACATCTGTCTTCTGATTTGTTTCATCACACCTATGACCTTTGTCTTCTTTCTTACCCAGTTGTTTGTTTTTCTCTCCCGATATGTGATGTTTAACAAACTTCTTTCCATCTTTGTTTTTGTGGCTGCTAGCTTGTTCTTTGCCTGGATGGTGAGTGTCCATGTTTCCGCGCCGTATATAATCGCTGAAAGTTCGCATGAGTTGTAGACTTGTCTCTTCATGCTGTTTCCAAAGTTACCTTTGAAAATGTCGCGGTGTTTGGCGAATGCTGTCCAGCCGGCGGTGAATCTTCTTTGAATCTCATTGTCTTGGTTTTTGTCTCTGATACTGTATCGCATTCCCAGATGCACGTAGCTGTCAACGTTCTATATCTACGTGGTGTTGATTTATATTAGAGTGTCATTTTCTAGCATCACTTTGGTTTTCGAAATGTTAATCTTCAGACCTTGTTTTTTCACTTTAATCAGCTAGCAGCTGCTGCATTTTTTCTCAAGCTTCTGATTTCCCAAGTCAGTCTTCGGAATATGATTTGGAGTATTGCCGTAAACAGCTTGGGTGATATGGTGTTACCCTGTCGTACTCCTCTCTTCTTGTTGATCTTTTTGCTGTTTTTGTGTAGGTGGAGCTGTTTTTGTAGATGTCTTGTAAGAGTTCTATGTACACGTCTTCTACCCCCTGTTCTTGAAGGGAGGTCAGTATTGCTTGCGTTTGCACCGAGTCAAAAGCCTCCTCGTAGTCGACGAAAGCGAAGCAGAGCGGGATATTATATTCTCGGCAAACTATGGAATCCCTCTAAAAGGATGGTTAGCATATTTCGGATAATCTTGTATATGTGGATTAAAATATATATGTATATATATATATATGTATATATATATATATACATACATACATACATATATTGTACACCTCCACCAGTGGTTCGGTACTGGTTCGGCCGCCGTGTCGAAACTTAGGCAATTTCGTTCACCCTACGTCGCCCCCTTTCCAACCAGCACATATATATATATATATATATATATATATATATATATATATATATATTATATTTGAGTGCGTGTGTGTCTTCCGTTTATGGACCCACACTATATATATATATATATATATATATATATATATATATTAGCATATTTCGGATAATCTTGTATATGTGGATTAAAAATATATGTATATATATATATATGTATATATATATATATATATCTATACATACATATATTGTACACCTCCACCAGTGGTTCGGTACTGGTTCGGCCATAAATGTCGAAATAGGCAATTTCGTTCTACGTCGCCCCTTTCCAACCAGCACATATATATATATATATATATATATATATTATATTTGAGTAACGTATGTGTCTTCGTTTATGGACCACACTATATATATATATATATATATATATATATATTAGTGTAGTCCATAATACTCAAATATAAATATATATAATATATATATATATATATATATTAGTGTGGTCCATAAACGGAAGACACACACGCACACAAATATAAATATATATAATATATATATATATATATATATATATATATAGTGTGGTCCATAAACGGAAGACACACACGCACACGAATATAAATCAAACATATATTGGACAAATTTAAATAAAATGAGAGTACATGATTGTTTACGATACTTCTGGATTGTCACAATATAACTTTCATAATTCATTATTGGCATGGGGACAGTTGTACCCTCCCACTACTGTCAGTCCTGTTCCCGCTGAATCGTTGACAACTCTACCTGTCTGTGAAATAGTAGCTTCGCTTCTGTAAGCCTAGCCGTATTCCCAGGTCTATGGTTCAAGTTTGAATAACGAATCACGAAGAACGCCATTGGTTCCAATGTAGCGCATTTAACTGACGAGAATCTAACATGAACGCCGCAAGACAGGGGAAAACTAGTGACAATATTATTTCCCACAAGTCATTCCGTATTATTCGTGCTGCAATGCACACATAAGAGCATGCCCGGGGAAACAATACCAACATACAACGGAGGAGCATCCAACGTTAGGTCGAATGGGATGTTTTAGTGTCGTTAAAGGTAACATTGTTTTATATTTTTCTGTGGAGTATTTATGTCATGTCATGTTTCTGTCTTGCGATCTGGTCTCGCCATGATATATTACTAGACATGTATGAATATATGTTATGGGTACAATAACGCAGTTTTATTTATTAATTATTTTAGTCAGCTTTTGTGTTGTGCATCACGCCAAGCCGGTCTGGTACGCTGACCCAAAGGGTAAACACAGCTAGAGTGCATTTTGGCTTCAACAAACATTTACAAAGCTCCATTTAGAAGATTATTTGAAAGTAGTTGTTGTGTTTACCAACCCTAAGCCTCACACTTAATAATCTGTGGCATTATGGTTGGAGGCAGTCGTTTTAAAAACACATCGACTACAAATTGTGTGTGCGTTTTGTATTATCTGAAGTGTATTTGTCACAGTTGATGGTATCTGATTCGGTACACAACATACTGGTACACGATAACATTAGCTGAAAGGCCAAATACACATTTCTTACATGATTAGTTGAAGTTACACCGATATTATCAGCACATTGATAATTGTTTAATTGGTATTTTTATTATTGCGGGTCCCAAGTATGTACGTCTCGCAATTCGACAGCAATGCGGTATTATGTAATTTGTCAACTAGGGGATGATTTTTGTTTTCTAATCCATTTCCTGTGGAAATGGAGAACGTTCACACTTCACACTGTATAGACTAACTTTTATTTAGCGTGCATATACCCAGATTATTAATTAAACATGGCTAAGCACAATATATATGTATTGATGGGAAGTACATAGTCTATGTTGTTACGTGAATGCAGAAAAAATTGTAAATTACATTTTTATTGCTATGATATATAATAACGTCATGCCCAGTACATAAAACAAACCAGTCTGAAAGTGTGGTCAATACTAAAATCCGCATAATATTAATGCCAAACAACTGAAAACGGTTTTCTCTATTATTCCGAACCAAAATTACCTTTCATATTGACAATCAACAAAAACACATCTGCGTATATTATTCATACCCGTACCAGCATTGTAAAGTTAATAAATGATATGCATTCGGACAGTTACACGCCGTGCGTACTTACTGTTTCGCTCAGCTCTAAAAGGGTGGGTTTTTATTATTCCCGCATTCTTCCTCAATATGTACCCGCATTCTTCCTCAATATGTACTCATGGAAGTACGAAGTTCTATAAACCCATTTAGTGTTGCACCTCTCCCTTCAGAACTCTATATGACAACATTTTGTTCCGTTTGATACATTGACACATCTAACCCACGAGTCTGTTTCAGGAGTAGTGACGTAATCGGACTACGTTGAACGTTGTGTCGAGATTAATCTTCGGACTTCAACAACGTCCTGAATACAATGATGACGTCAACGTTTCTGGTAATGATACCGTATTATCATGGTCCCGGTTTGGGTACGTTCGTGACCAGTTTAATCAGACACAGTCCATTGTCTAACTATATTCTCATGTAACAGCATTAGTACAAAATTGACAGTGATTGAATGTTTCTACTTGTACATTAATTATAACTACGTCTCGTTGAAACAAGTTATGTACGTATACCGCATACTAGTAAGTGAATAACCACTTGACGTAACAAGATGACATCACACTGCTAAACACTCTACCTGGTATGTGGTCATGGACGTCGACAGTTTATCGCGAGGACATACATATAAACCCACAAGTCATCCACCAAATATATGACAGTGTAATGAAATGACTAGATAGTAAACTATTCCCCCGGTCAATCTACTATGAAGCGTTCTGAGTGATGGGTTGATATACCATTATAGTATCATGACCCCTGTGGCATTTTGAACTCTATTTAGTGTAACACCCTCTTTGTTGTAATATAAATTCGATACTCTTTGTTTTAAGTTACACAGTTTGAAGGACATTGGATGCTGTGTGCTCAGTTTTGTGTGCAAATGTCTATATACATACGTTGTTCCAGCCATTGTTGTGTTCCACCCGCCCGTCTGTGTACGTACTTTCATATGACATAGCTCCTTGTCTATGTTCCATGACCATTAAGAAAGATTAATTGTGTACAACATTTCTTTGTAAGGTTATATGTTTGTCTGATTATGCATTGTACTCTTTTTCATATCCCTGCTGCTTAGATGAATAAGATGAGCCACATTGTTTCTTTTTAAGGACTTTACATGTGGCGTTAATGTTGCGCTTATCTTCACATCAATGCAATGAAACTGTAACATTTAAATGTTACTTGAAATCAATTTGCAAACAAAAACAATTGGGGATCCCGCATACATTTGCCGACATAGTCAATATCTATCAACATATTGACTGGTTATTTAGAATATATTTATAATACTATCAAAAAACAAATTAGGCAGTCGTGTTTGTAGCTATTCGCATATTATTTTAATGCATGGTCGTTTTCTTTGCTTCTTGTTCTAGTTTAATGTCCACTTTCAATTGATTGAATATGGCGAAGACAAAGAAACGGTCTTCCCCAGAGGACTGTGGTGGCACCAATGCTGTTCAACGTATATACAAATGACCAACCAATCCACTACGAACCGCGCAGCTTCATCTATGTAGACGACTTATGCATATTATCCCAGCACAAAATCTTTCTCAACATCGAAATGACACTCACATCAGCGCTGGGAAACAAGACAACATACAACAAAGGAAACCTACTAAGCACAAACAAGTTTCATGTGTGTGCCTTCCATCTGAGGAACAGAGATGCAAGACCTCAACTAAATGATACATGGAATGACATAAAACTTGCGAAAACAGCAACACCCCCTAGACAGAACACTATCCTACAAAACGCACATCTATAAAAACGAACCAGAAGGTATAAGCACGGAACAACATCATCCGCAAACTTCCAAAGTCGAAATGGGGAAGCAGAGCACCGACCCTAAGATGCAGTTTCCTAGCTCTCTGCTATTCCACCGCCGAGTACGCATATGCTGTGTGGGCGAGATCAACAGACATAAACAAGCTCAACCCGGCCCTTCATGACTGCTGCCGAATCATAACGGGTTGTCTTAAACCAACCGACACTGAGAGCATACACCAGCTGGCTGGCATAGCCCCATCGGACATCCGGCAGACTGTTGTTAGTAACACAGAAAGAACAAGACAAGAAACTGACATAAACATCAACTACACAACCATGTGCCTGAACCGCCCCGATTGAAGTCACGGAAAGGCTTCATGAACAACACGACACCGATCAACTCATCGTCCAACAGCATCAGACTAGACGGAAACACGACTGCAAGAAACACCAGCATTCGTCAAAATGGGATTATGACCAACTAAATCCCTACCTGCAGCGTCTGACCAACGATAGTTCTGCTGGCGATTACTCAGTGGCCTGCGCCCCGGAGTCGGTCGCACAAAAACAACCATGAAGAAGTGGGGCTACATTGATAAGACGCAGTCAACAGAATGTGACTACTGAAAAGAACAGACAATGCCCATCCTACTCAGCTGCCGACTGCTGGAAGATCTGTGTACACACAAAGACCTGACCGTCGTCACGGACCGAGCTAAGACATGCGCCAAAAAATGGCAACACATTGTGAGAGGGATACGACAAGAAGATGAATTTGATTGAAGATAGCCGTCATAGTTGGGGGTACTTTGCAAAATGTGAATGTAACCCTTTCCGTTAACAATACAGACGTAAAACTGTGATAATGAGCCTGAGAGGGATAGATATATTGACAATCCGAACAATAATATATATGTGTAATGTGTACAAAACTGTTCTTTTCAAATGAACAATAAACAGTACGATACAAAATTCGGTTCTTTTGTTAATTAACAAAGTGTGCTTCATATTTCCAGATACGTCGGTTTCCAAAACGACATACATCATGTCGCGATTTATCACCCACTGCGTCCATTTTAACACCCACCGCTCATACCACACTTACGGTATACTTCACGTTACAATGTCTCACGTTAAGTATCACCCATCAAATTTAACTATTCAATAAATATCTTTGGATTTTTGTAGATTCGCATCGCACTCTTCTGCCTCGCATTTTCGTCCGTTAGCGCATGGTTATTCGTAAATAACTCGGTCGAAATGGATCTGTGTCTGGAACTGTGTCAGACGTATTTTACCCGTTGTATCCAGAAACGTCAGGAAAAATGTCCAACCAAGACGTTAAGGAACAGGATGGCCATTGCTTCGGATTGCGGCCGAAGACGGCGTATTTGCCACGATCGTTGCAAGAAAGCTTTCGGACATTAACACTATACGGTGTTACCCAAAACATTACGAAGTTGTGCAGAGTCAGCAATGATTGCAGAATTAATTTATGATCGTTTCGCCTTCATCATTATTCACGTTTGGCGTATTGTGAAC
Source organism: Paraescarpia echinospica (assembly GCA_020002185.1). Classification (NCBI taxonomy): domain Eukaryota; kingdom Metazoa; phylum Annelida; class Polychaeta; order Sabellida; family Siboglinidae; genus Paraescarpia; species Paraescarpia echinospica. Next base: position 19,924,956 of record CM034533.1, on the reverse strand, counting down.
ATATTTAAGATGCATTGTAATAATTTATATAATTATGAGTATAACATTCAATGCAAGCATCTGCAAACTTGTGGTTAACGTATTTAACAGTACTAAATGTAACATTGCTGCTTCAACATGTGATTACTTGTAATGATTAAAACATATCACAATATAATATATCATAATGTAGGTGGCATTTAATGGTTTGTTTCATGTTCTATATTTGTTGCATACGTTCAAATAAAACAAAATACTACGTCAGAACGAGTTTGTTTTACCGTCAAAACGTACCCCCGGAGTGTAGCAACAACAATAAGGACATGACTGACCAGTTTACTTACAGACGATACATTAAACAAATTATTATTGTATTAATTAATTAATATATATATATATATATATATATTGTAAAGGCATGCATCGGTCATTAATTAATACAAAACAAACACGTATATATATATTGTAAAGGCATGCATCGGTCATTAATTAATACAAAACAAACACGTACAAACACACACACACACACACACACACACACACACACACACACACACACACACACACACACACACACACACACACACACACACACACACACACACACACACACACACACACACACACACACACACACACACACACACACACACTCACACACACAACCGCAAGCACACACACTGTTGTGTTGTGCAATTTTGCAATGCGTCAGTAGTATAACGAATTTAAAAACAATGTCGAGCGTTTGCAATGATATTGCCAAATTTACAAGGATCACTTAATAACATTTCAACTGACAGACGCGACATCCAACGACCACCTATATACTAACTTGTCACCGCAAACATTTTCTAGCTACAAATGTTCCACTAAGCCGTACTTGTAATTCGCGCATTTTCGGGGGGGGGGAGGGACACAATGATATTATATTATGAATGTTTCCGTAATTTATGTGTCACTCTTACGCTGTTGTGATACGCCACTTTGAAAATATATGATGTGGAAATAATAATGATAAAATAACGTACAATACTGAAAGTAAGATGTTCCTGTAAGTCTTAGAGCATATGATCAAGCCACGTTCATGTGTTTGTATGTGCGTGTGTGTGTGCGTGTTGTGCGTGTTGTGCGTGTTGTGCTTGTTGTGCGTGTTGTGCGTGTTGTGCGTGTTGTGCGTGTTGTGCGTGTTGTGCGTGTTGTGCGTGTTGTGCGTGTTGTGCGTGTTGTGCGTGTTGTGCTTGTGGTGTGTGGTGTGTGGCGTGTGTGTGTGTTGTGTGTGTGTTGTGTGTGTGTTGTGTGTGTCGTGTGTGTCGTGTGTGTTGTGTGTGTTGTGTGTGTCGTGTGTGTCGTGATTGTTGTGTGTGTTGTGTGTGCTGTGTGTGCTATGTGAGCTGTGTGTGCTGTGTGTGCTGTGTGTGTTGTATGTGCTGTGTGTGGTGTGTGTGTGGTGTGTGTGTGTGTGTGTGTGTGTGTGTGTGTGTGTGTGCGTGTTGTGCGTGTTGTGCGTGTTGTGCGTGTTGTGCGTGTTGTGCGTGTTGTGCGTGTTGTGCGTGTTGTGCGTGTTGTGCGTGTTGTGCGTGCTGTGTGTGCTGTGTCTGCTGTGTGTGTGGTGTGTGTGTGTGTGTGCGTGTTGTGCGTGTTGTGCGTGTCGTGCGTGTCGTGCGTGTCGTGCTTGTTGTGCGTGTTGTGCGTGTTGTGCGTGTTGTGCGTGTTGTGTGTGTTGTGCCTGCTGTGTGTGTTGTGTGTGTTGTGTGTGATGTGTGTGTTGAGTGTGTTGTGTGTGTTGTGTGTGTTGTGTGTGTTGTGTGTGTTGTGTGTGCGTGTGTGTGCGCGTGTACCATATGCAAATACATATTAATATATAAACTGTCGAGTATATGGACACACACACACGCACGCACGCTCGCACGCACGCACACAAACACACACACACACACACCCGCACGCGCACTCTGTTGTTTTGTGCAATTTTACAATCCGTCAGTAGTATAACGAAAAAATGTAGAGTGTTTGCAACGATATTGCCAAATTTACAAGGATCACTTAATAATATTTCAATAGCAGAGGCGACATGCAACGACCACCTATATACTACCTTGTCACCGGGAACATTTTCTAGCTACAAATGTTCCATTAAGCTGTACTTAACATGGAGTGATAACCCCTTGTGGGTAATTCGCGCATTTCGGGGGGGGGGGACACAAGGATGTTATGTTATTGACGTTTCAGCAATTATGCCATCACTACAACGCTTTTGTGGAACGGCACTTTGAAAATATATGATCACTACAACGCTTTTGTGGAACGGCACTTTGAAAATATATGATGTGGAAATACGTACCAGAATTTAACAATGATTAATACTGATAGTAGGATGTCCCTGTGAGTGTTGTGTGTATTGTGTGTGTTGTGTGTGTTGTGTGTGTTGTGTGTGTTGTGTGTTGTGTGTTGTGTGTTGTGTGTTGTGTGTTGTGTGTTGTGTGTGTTGTGTGCGTTGTG
>CM034533.1:19913580-19921478 GCA_020002185.1 Paraescarpia echinospica | reverse complement strand
GAATTTAAAAACAATGTCGAGCGTTTGCAATGATATTGCCAAATTTACAAGGATCACTTAATAACATTTCAACTGACAGACGCGACATCCAACGACCTCCTATATACTACCTTGTCACCGCAAACATTTTCTAGCTACAAATGTTCCATTAAGCCGTACTTGTCATGGGGTGATAACCACTTGAGGGTAATTCGCGCATTTTCGGTGGGAGGCACACAATGATATTATATTATGAATGTTTCCGTAATTTATTTGTCACTCTTACGCTGTTGTGATACGCCACTTTGAAAATATATGATGTGGAAATAATAATAATAAAATAACGTATAATACTGAAAGTAAGATGTTCCTGTAAGTCTTAGAGCATATGATCAAGCCGCGTTCATGTGTTTGTATGTGCGTGTGTGTGTGCGTGTATGTTGTGCGTGTTGTGCGTGTTGTGCGTGTTGTGCGTGTTGTGCGTGTTGTGCGTGTTGTGCGTGTTGTGCGTGTTGTGCGTGTTGTGCGTGTTGTGCGTGCTGTGCGTGCTGTGTGTGTTGTGTGTTATGTGTGTGCTGTGTGTGCTGTGTGTGCTGTGTGTGCTGATGTGTGTGCTGTGTGTGCTGTGTGTGCTGTGTGTGCTGTGTGTGTGGTGTGTGTTGTGCGTGTTGTGCGTGTTGTGCGTGTTGTGCGTGTTGTGCGTGTTGTGCGTGTTGTGTGTGTTGTGTGTGTTGTGTGTGTTGTGTGTGTTGTGTGTGTTGTGTGTGTTGTGTGTGTTGTGTGTGTTGTGTGTGTTGTGTGTGTTGTGTGTGTTGAGTGTGTTGTGTGTGTTGTGTGTGTTGTGTGTGTGTTGTGTGTGCGTGTGTGTGCGCGTGTACCATATGCAAATACATATTAATACATAAACTGTCGAGTGTATGGACACACACACACGCACGCACACAAACACACACACACACACACACACACACACACACACACCCGCACGCGCACTCTGTTGTTTTGTGCAATTTTACAATCCGTCAGTAGTATAACGAAAAAATGTAGAGTGTTTGCAACGATATTGCCAAATTTACAAGGATCACTTAATAATATTTCAATAGCAGAGGCGACATGCAACGACCACCTATATATTACTTTGTCACCGCGAACATTTTCTAGCTACAAATGTTCCATTAAGCTGTACTAAACATGGAGTGATAACCCCTTGTGGGTAATTCGCGCATTTCGGGGGGGGGGACACAAGGATGTTATGTTATTGACGTTTCAGCAATTATGCCATCACTACAACGCTTTTGTGGAACGGCACTTTGAAGATATATGATATGGAAATACGTACCAGAATTTAAAAATGATTAATACTGATAGTAGGATGTCCCTTTCTGTCGCAGAGCGTCTGATCAAGCCATGTCTAATTGAAACGTCGACGCTCCTACTTAACGATGAACAAGGAGAAAGATGAACCAGACATCACTTCAGGACGCAACGGTGAAAACTGAATAACTGAGATTAAGCGCGGTTACTTTTGGGCCTGGCCGTTTTAGTTGCAGAAGTGTTAGCAAACCCGATATTTTTCGTGCTTCAATATAACGAATCAACACATAGTCAGGTATTCCCGGAGGTATACCTTGCTTTTATGATATAAAATTATTTCTTCATAGATTCGGAATAATTAATCCGCTTGTTTCCCAGGTCAGTCTTCGGAATATGCTTCCGAGTGTTGCCATAAACAGCTTGGGCGATATGATGTTACCCTGTCGTACTCCTCTCTTGATGTTGATCTTGTTGCTCTTTTTGTGTAGGTGGAATGTAACCGAGCTGTTAGTGTAGATGTCTTTCACGAGATTTATGTACACATCTTCTATCCCCTGTTCTTGAAGGGAGGTCAGTATTGCTTGAGTTTGCACCGAGTCAAAAGCTTTCTCGTAGTCGACGAAAGCGATGCAGAGTGGGATATTATATTCTCGGCACTTCTCTTTCAGTTGGTTTACGACGTGTATGTGTTCTGACGTTGAGTACCTGCTTTTGAATCCTGCTTGCTCTCGTGGAGTGTTTTCGTGGAATGTCTTCTCTAGCCTATTCGTTAGTATCTTTGTGAGTAATTTGTAGGTGTTTGATAACAGACATATCGGTCAGTAGTTCTTTAAATCTTTGTTATTTCCCTTCTTGAAGATTATCACAATCTTTGCGTTCTTCCATCCGGTGAGTATTCGTGTTTCTGAAAAGCATTTAGTATACAGCTTAGCCAGTGTCTTCGAGATGGTATCTTCTCCTGCTTTTAATGTTTCAATGTTTACATGGTCTTTGCCTGATGTCTACCCGTTATTCATATCTCTTAGCGCTACTTCCACCTCCCGTGGTGTTATCTCTGGTACCTCTTCCGGGTCGGTGTGAATTATAGTACTCTGTTCACTGTCGTATAGCTCGGTGTAGAATTCCTCTTCGTTCCATGATCATATCATGGTCTTGTATTTCTCTACCCTACTTGTCTAGACGTGTAATCAGTATGTCTCAGCTTTGTGCTTGTGTTCGTCTGGCTTTCATCACGCTCTTTGATGCCATCATCGTTTCTCTATAATCTCTTTTGTATACTTCCTGATGTCCTCCTTCGGTTTTTTATGATGGTTTTGCATATTTCTGCGTACTCTATTTTTTTATAAAGTCGCTGTTATCCACCATTTCTCGTCTCGTCGTTTCTTCATCAGTGCTCGTGCCGGTGATGATAATCTCGTCTTTACATGACTGTTGATTGCTTTTGCTACATTTGTCGCAATTAGTTGGATCATCACAGTAATATTTTCGCTCATCGTCTAGTTCTTGTAGTGTCTCGAATATATTTTCTCCTATCACTATCGTGTTGTGGATTGGCTTTTCTAAGGTCTCATCCACGTCGTTGTAGAAGTTGTTTGTCTCTTCTTCCGAGTATGATGTTTTTGGTGCATATACTTGTACTATCTTCATTTTGTAGCATTGTGTTATGCATAGAACAAGTTATGCTACTCTAGGGCTGATGCTGTTAACCCTCATTATATTGTCTTTCCATTTCTTGTTTAAGAGAAAGCCTACTCTTCATTGGCCGTGAAGTTTTGAGTGTGGGTAAACATGAACTCATGACCTGGCTTACCTGTACTAGATGAATTTCGTTTTGCCGAGAATGTCTATGTGTGTCACTGAATACACATACGCATATGCCACTTGATTTGATGCACGCTTCTTACATGTAGCTCAAGAAATTGACCAGTATAGATAAACACTGAGAGGGGGAGATCCAACGAGGCGAATAGACAATTATAGGGAGATAGAAATTGGGTGAAGAAAGCAAGCCGGACGTCTACTTTGAAACCATGAACAAGACATTTATTGTACGTATATCGTTTGGACTCATACAGCAGCATATACATATCTCGTTTGTTGTAGCAAAGTCGTTCCGATGTCATATCAAATGGTAATTATATGCCAATGCCTTCAATACCGCGATCAAATATATCGCGAACATCGCTCAGCCATGCGAAATGTTCACATGGGACATAATGTGTTAGTTATAAATACATAATGCATAGAAATAGTATCGTCACACCTGTGATATGATTACGAATTGTACCCAGCAGCAGTGGTGATTTGTAAGTTTAATAATAGCATACATTTTTCGCGATGTTTTCGTGACATTACCATTGATATGACGTTGCGTCTTTTCCCACGCAGTTGCTGGCAGTGACGTTCGTTTCCGTTGCAAATTTCAACGACGCAGTCGTAGCAGCACGCTTGAAGAAAGGCGAATGCATCAAACTCTGTAACAGCTTGTTTAAGCGTTGCATCAGGAATATCAACGAATGTGTGTCTTGGACCATTACTAAGACAGAGGCACTAGCTATATGTGGGAAGAAATTCGCCAATTGTGAAGAGTTATGTAACATCGTACTACGTCAGCGATTATTACGGGGCGTGGCTGGCAATAAACGCCAATCATGAGTCAGTTGCACTAAGTACTTTGTAAATGACACTATTTGACGACCATATTGTCAGTTTTATATGCTTGCGTTAAGGAAAGAATACATCAAACAGCAGCGGCATTTGAACATGCTCTTGCTTTAATCAACATTACAACGGACGTCTTATTGCAAACGTTGCGGATGTGACGTAAATTTGTATATAACAAACATATACTGTCACAGTTGTTGTTTACAAATGTATGTAGTGTTGAGGAAACATTTCAGCACAACGTGTGTAAGCGCTTTGTAATTTATATTTATTGCACGAATATAATATTTGCATTCAGTACATTTGCGTTTGTCAGAGTCAGAACAGTATTTGAACAACACATACTGAAATGGGACGTTGTAATACGAACGCATTGTATTTCATTCTTACATGTTGTGTTGGTTATGCTTGACTTGATCGCCGCTTTCGACACCATTGACCACGGCATTCTATTGAACAGACTCACTCACAGATTCGGTGTCACTGGCGCTGCGCTTGAGTGGTTCAGATCTTACTTGTCCGGTCGGCATCAAGTCGTTCGTATTAGAAGTGTCAAATCCTCCCCAACTGCTGTACCGTCTGGTGTACCGTAAGGCTCCGTACTAGGACCATTGCTGTTCAATGCATATGTCACACCACTTGGCGACGTCATCAAGACATTCGGCTTGGATTATCACCTAAATATGACGACACGCAACATTATGTTTCGTTTTGGTCCTGGTGAAGATGGCCAACTGATCTCAATGGATCGACTGTGCTGTTGCCTAGAAGAAATTGGTGAATGGTCTCGGGCCAATTTACTGAAGTTAAATGATCAGAAGACGGATGTCATGGTGTTCGGTATTAAATAGAAATTGCCACTGCTAAAGGAGAGTCGTATTTTTGACTCGACTTAGACTTCGTCTTCAAGTGCGCGCAACTTAGGCGTTGTATTTGATCAATCCCTCAACATGTTTGACCACACAAGTGCCATTTGCCGAACAGCGTATATGCCCATCCACAACATCAGTCGTATCAGGCGGTACCTCACGACAGATGCGACTAAATACTTGTGCACGCTTTCGTCATATCTAGATTGGACTACGGGAATGCGCTACTGGTTGGACTATCACGTGACCACATTCACAAACTCCAGCGAATCCAAAATATGGCAGCCAGAATCATCACGTTCACAACTCGCCGTCACCACGTAACTCCGGTTCCAAAAGAATTACACTGGCTGCCAATCAAATGCCGAATCGAGTTTAAAATACTCCTTTACGTGTCGCCGTATCTTGCCAACCTGTCAACCAGGCACTGCCCGGGACGCACATGTTCATCTGAACAACTTTTGCTTGTAGTTCCACGAACGAACCTGGTCAGTTTCGGGGACAGATCCTTTTGTGTGATAGGACCTCGACTATGGAATGCACTGTCCATTGCTATCAAATGCAGCAGAACTCTGTCGGCGTTCAGAAAGACACTAAAGACGCATATGTTCAAAGCTCAATACTGCTGACATTTTAAATATTTATTTCATTTGAGGACATTTACTGCATTTCTTACTTTTATATACACACACACACGCACACGCACACACACACGCACACGCACACGCACACGCACACGCACACGCACACACACACACACACATATATATATATATATATATATATATGTATAATTTTGAGTGCATTATCAGTATTTATTTATGTATGCGTGCGTGCGTGCATGTGTGTGGGTATGTATGTATAGGTATGCATATACGTCAATAGGTCTAATTAACCGAAAATCACGTTTAGATCTCGCCGCCAGAGGCATATCAAGGCTATTTGAAAACAACGGGGAACGCGAGAGTTGGCAACGTAAAAAGATGAACGCAGGAGTTCAAAACCGCAAAAATTTAAAAGAAAAATTACATTTAATCAAGAATGTGATTATATAATCTGATACATAATACAACGTATAAAGCGTGCGTGATGTGTATATGCGTATAACAGCGTCTTTCTATGCTTACTTGATAATAATTCGTTAATGGGCTGGTGCGCTTTATAGTATTAAGCCACGTGATACAACATTACCTTTTATGAAATATCTACGGTACGCCTGTCTTGTCACAGAGGCTGGACTAATTGTAACGACCTGCTAAACACGTGAAATATATGTAATATATTAATATTATTTACGCACTACCAAATATAGCGCAGATGTATGTAAAGTATGTATGGCAGGCCTGGCTTGTCAAAAATGGTGGAATAATGGAGAAAATGTGTGAAATTAATGTATTAATTTTTTTTAATAATTTTTATACATTACAAACTAACACAATATCAGTATGTCTGTATTTTTAGCAACCCATAAAAAGACCAGCTACCTACATAGAGAATTATACCCCTGGTCAACTAAAACATGCATATGAAATGTGCAAAGAAGAGTGTCAGTCCGTAGGGCAGCAAGGACGTGTGGCGAGCTTGTAACAACTGAACGCCATAAAACATTAGGCCATTCTGATCCTGATGAACATAAATATAACAAAAAGATTAGCAGTTCTGAAGAAGCAGCTTTCGTGTCCCATGTGAAAGCAATATATGTGGATACGGATATACGCGCATATAATTAGCAGATCTTGCTGGTGAAACCGTTTTCTTCTTGCATAGGAAAGACACTAGTAGCCCACCAAATGATATATGGGTGTATCGCTTGATAAAGAGATAGCCAGACCATAAGATGACCAAGCCAAAAGGCTTGTCCATGGTTAGAGCACGCAGTGCAACGAGGGAAACGTTAGATAAGTATGAAAAGGAGTTACTGAGCATGCTTCAGAAGTATGATCTGTTGGAAGTACCACATAGGATTTTCAATGTTGATGAAACTGATGTCTACGGAACATGTGCCGCCTAAGATAATCGCCGAAACAGGTCGGACATCGTTGGCCGTAGTTTCACCAAGATAGGCAACAACCACGATCATAAGCTGTATAAATGCAATAGGTCAGAGCTTGTCTCCCTTCTTAATATTCAAGGGGAAGCGGATAACTGAGGAGTTAATGAACGGTGCGCTGCCAGGAACACAAGGGACTATGTCCGAAAGTGGATGTTCCACAAGTAAAATCTTCCAGGCCTACTTGAGGAAACATGTTCTTAAGTAAGTGGCTACGAACCCCTTTTGTTGTTGTATGACGGGCACAGTTCGCACATCAACGTGCTATTACTAGAATGGTCGCACAAACACAACGTGATCCTCTTCCTACTCCCGGCCCATACGAGTCACGTCCTACAGTCTTTGGATGTCGGAGTCTTTGGCCCGTTTAAGGTTGGTTACTACAGCGAATGCCGCAACTTTATGAAAGAGAATCCTGGGCGGATCGTTACACGCAGTGAAGTTTTTCGCCTTACAGACAAAGCAATCCTTCGTACTATGACTCCATGCAACTTAACTGGAAGTTTCCGACGTTCGGGAATTTTCCCGTTCAATGCCAGTGTGGTCACAAATCAACAGCGTGCACCAAGTAAAGTGGTAACTGATGATAAGCAAGCAATAAACGACGCACCAACTGTAGACGTGCCTGCAGCGGGAGGCAGAGTACATCACCAAGCAATAAACACTACTGCTGAGTTGTCTGTAGTGGGTATACTTAGCAATGTGGATCATCAGCCCGCGAACACATGATGATTTCCTAGCCCCGAACGCTACAGTTGTGGACATGCATGCACCTGGTAGCAGGGTAGTTCACATAACAACGAACACAACAACACACACAAACACACTGCACAACACCACATCTCCCGATTTTGAAACGTTCCTTAACTGGAATAAACCTCCTTTTGTGCCACCGTTTAAAAAAGCATACAGTCGACACGGAATGGTCAATGGTGGTCAAGCTATCACAGAAAGCCGCAGGGTGGACCAGGTATTTTAGTAATTCAAACCAAAAAACAAACCAACAAGAACAAAATTAAACT
>CM034533.1:19903580-19911080 GCA_020002185.1 Paraescarpia echinospica | reverse complement strand
AGTAGTAGAAAGCCACAGTGTCGGAAACTACATGCAACACACAGCCGAAGACGACAGTTCGGCGTGTGAGGCTAGCTGAACCTGTATATTGCAGATGTCGGGTTTTATTGATACAGAGTTTAAGTAGTTGAGGGTTATCTTTAGCAGTTCTACTTGTTTGTGCTTAGCGTATTTAAAATGCTAATTTTACAAAATGTTCACGTTTTCGTGCATGACTGCAGATATATGTGAAATCAGCAGGCAAAAATAGTTTTAGATTGCTGTAAGAAAACTACTTTATATTATAAACAAGGTTCGGACCAATTTAATACATGTGACTCCCGGACCAATATGTATTGCTTATCGAGCAAATTTCGTTTGTATCAGAAAGACAACTCAATAAAAAGGCTGTTTGCTCTCTCGAAATTGTTTACCATAGAGTGCCACGAACCCCAAAACTCTCAGTGAATGTGAGACGGTTGGATCCAATTGCAGTGTCCTTCTCTTCCATATGGACGACCGCCTGTTATCATGGAGACTACGGTTCATCGTGTATTTGAATTATGGTGAAAAATCATTATGTCTCTGGAAAGGGGAGAACCGCTACAGTCCAAAATTTCCGATGACGATATCAGACAGATGCAATACAATTAGTATAAAGCTGGGCTCTACATTTGTTGTGAGATGAATTAGGTGAAACTCACACAAGAAAGGAATATGGCTAATATTCTCACAGATCAATGCAAGGTTGCCGGTAGCTCATTTCATATATCAAGTTTCACCAGTATGAAGTTCAGGCAAATGAGGTACCATGTTCTCCAAACTATCAGCGTCTCTTTAAAGGAACGAAAAATAGTGTAACCTTGCAGATGTTATCATGCTACACATACCTTCCCTGGAAGAGGACACTGTTGGTCATTTTTGGACCTGGATCTCTGTGAGAAAAATGCGTGGATAATTGTACTTTTAGTGGAGAAGGAAGGAGTCATCAAAGACTAAATATGACTTCGTTGGCTTATGAGAATATAGCGCGCTGTCAGAAGACTTCCAGGATTCTGATCTGGTACCTTTTGAAAAAGGCTGGTGGTAGGCGAGAGTTAGAACCATCTAACAGACCGACTTAAGTGCCCCCCTCTACACACACCCATATGTAATATAACTTGAAATCTCTACAACTCGCCATCCTAACGAGGCCTATTGTAGAGCTGCCAGGTGGTGCTGTAAGCCTGAATCCTAGGTCAAACCTTGTCACTCTCAAATGATGAATTTTCAAAATATCACGCTTCCGCAAATGTCTTAACATTATAGTGGTTGCATATCTACTGTAATTATTTACAAAAGGACCATGTCAAATATTTTTGGAAAAATTATTGGGCAGCTAAGGTCAAACAAGTCGTGAAATGATGAATATTCGATTTTTTGCAATACCGTGAAAAGTCATAAGATTACAATTACTCCGTATATGCTTCATACATATATATATATATATATATATATATATATATACTTTATCAATTGACATTTCCATATATATATATATATATATATATATATATATATATATATAACATCAATGTTTCTCCGTCGAAATGAGATATGACATGGAAATGTCAGTTGATAGAGTATGTGTAGAACCGTCATGCAATAAAGGTTCAAAATTACCCCATCCCGCAAAGTTATGCGATATCAATGGTTGCATATATCTACGATTCCTACATGCACATGACCATGTCATATATCTTTGGAAGCCTTCTGTCTCCCCGTAACATCGGGATATCACGGGGAACTATCAAATGGTGCAATAGGTGTAAAGTGAAGGTCAAACAATGTCACCATCAAATGATGAATGTTCAAAACTGTGTCATTCCGCAAAATGTTGTACACTTACAGTGGTAGCATCTCTACTTTCTCTGCTTACACTACGATTTGCTATACAACTTTAAGAAGTGTATTCTATCCTAGTAGAAATGACATATGGCGTTGTGTCAAAAGGTGGTGCTATATAAATATTTGAAGGGAAATCGAACAATGTTCCCCTCTGTGCAGTTAGTATTTATAATAGACCAGTCAAATATTTAAAAGTCATCTAGAGTAGTTTACGGCATTGTTTTGTTAATAGAGGACATCTATGTTGGATCACTTAATTGTTGGATGAGGAGAACGATTAGGGCGGAAGTCATCCTCGTACCTGAAACTAAAAGACATTTTGAAGGTCACAAAATCAACTATTGTCAAAAATATGTTTTTAGTTGTTAGATGAATTGTTATCTACTTGAGCACATGTTTGCATAGAACAAATAATTTGATATTGTGCAGATATAATGTCTATATTACATGGTGTTGCACGTTGGATTTACATACACACTTGTGAGGCATAATCCTCCATAAAATTACTATGTGATTTTCTCGATATGTGGTTATTGTATATATCAATGTTATTTGATTCAGAGTTTCCCATGTGGCGCAGTCACTCTTATAATTCGCAACTACACTGACGCCCGCAGTATGCAATAAATGCAAGTTACATTCTTACTGTGTATTACGTCCTGCGACATTGATGTCATTATGATCGTGTCCACGCCTGGACAGTCGTGAATGTTGGTCAAATAATGGCATGTATTTAACAACGGTGGCCGTGGTTGTTGCAAAACTACCGCGTGCGTTAGTCCACTGCCGCTGCGCTAGTAACATGCCCCTAACGTAGGCAGTGGTCGTCTTTAGTTAAACCAGGGTTAACCTGAGAGGTAAAGACGTACCCCTAACCAGACTTCTGCAACATTCCTGACAACACCTACGCCTAATGATTTCATGATTGTTTCACGAGGTTTTTAGTGTCTTCGAAATTCTGCAATTGTCTTTCCGCCACTTGCAAAGACAGATTTATCATAGTGAACATCCACCAGAAATGTTCACAGTTTTTTAATTGTAACGTTAGAACTTAATAAAATGTGTAGCGTTAATAATACATTAATCATTTCCTTGTGTTTTGTTAAATTTTCGCAGCCAAATTCCATCGGGTGTAAACACCTTAATTAAAATTCTTTGCGCTGCGTCGAGGGCGGTCTACGCAAGTTGTTTTTTTGTGACTTGCCACGCCTTCTACACACGGTGTGACTTTTCACAGACAAGGTCCAGGTTACATCTTCACAAGGTAAACCTGCGACACTTGTAGTTTTTGTCAACAGAACTGCGCCAACTGTCGTTTCTTTAGACGACAGATCTGTAAATTATTGGCTTTGTTGGCATAGCAGACTCCATAGGTTTTGTAGGTATTCACCTGTGCCAACTTTCGACGACAGTTCTGTTGTCCATTTGCACAACACCCTCCGACGGCTGTTGTTGCTATCCACCTGCTGAGAAGTAGTGTTACACTGCTATTCGTAAAGCTATTCGTCGCGTCTTGTCTTCAGAAGATATCGTCAACAAACACTGTTTATTTTGTTCCACCATTTTCAGTTCAATTAATTGCCGGAATCGACAATTCAATTATTTATTTCCGAATGAACATACCCTGTATTTATTACAGTGCTCCAAACAATTGTGTAAAGAGGAGGACGTATAAGCTGTACATTTGGCTGACACTTACCATAGTAATTCTTCAGACATGTCGGACATTAACATGAACACTGAGTGGCTCTAGGATAGAACCAGCAATGTGAATCTCACATCAGTCAGCCAGTTCAATATACTAACCACTATGATGAATAAAATAGACGCTACGTTGGTGTTAGGATTAATAACATAACAAATTAGACGACTACAGTAGAAACAGTGTAACTACACAGCATGACTCCGGAAAAACTCACGACAACGGTTTCGCCGACATTGCTCGTCGATATCCTGACGGTGAGCACTATCATCCGGGTCTCGATGACAAGGCACACGGCAGCAGCCACCAAGCATTGGAACCATTTCTGACCTGAACATAAGAAGAGGAAGAATGCTGTGACAACCGTTGTTAAAAGCCAAACATCACAAACTACATTATATAAAATGCGACTGTGAAGAGCAGGGCAAATCAGAAAGTGACGACGTATTGCTTCACGTGTGGTGGCCAAGACCACAAATCACGGGATTGTGCAAAGAGGAACAGGGTAACAACTACATGTTATAGTTGTGATGGGATTGGGCATTACTTGTTTGAATGTTCAAACCGTCTGGGTTGCACATCATCACGGAAACGATCGCGCGCAGTGTCAGAAACTACATGCAACAGACAGGTGAACACAACAGCTGGGCGTGTGAGGTTGGCTGCACCTGTAAATTGCAGATGTCGGCTCCTATTGACCTAGAGTTTAAGTTGTCCCCCTGGCGGTCACAAACTGTGATCAATGTGGCAATATCTAATGTTTCCTTAGCCTCTGATTGTAACTGCGATGACGCCAAACTGACAAACGTCCAGCATCGTCATTGCAAATGCAGTACCAATACACGGACAGAACGAGTGCGATTCCCATGACGACGTGACCTACAGCATCGAGCTACTGCATAAAAGTCGTGCAGCTAGGGCTACATTATCGGATTCCAGCGTCAGCGACTCAGATCGGGACATGACTACTGTGACGTCATTTAACAATTCTCGAGTCTCTGCTTGTAGTTCCGATGATAACAATCCGTGGGAGACACCAGCCAGCGTCGTCACTGCAAGAGTCATACAAGCGTACGGGCAGGACGGATGTGATTGCGGTGGTGAGTCGCACGACAGTGTCCTGCTACTGCAAGAACACAGCGCAGTTACATCGTCGGCTCCCACCTTAAGCGATTCAGATTTAGACATGATAAATGTGGTGTCGTACAACGATGTTTTCGAATCTCTGTTTGTAGGTCAGCCACTGCACAAGAAACAGTAGCTTCAAACGAAGCTTTCGTCTCGGCAGCCGCTGTCAACAATGAATGCGCTGTGAGCCAGAAGTTTGATGCTAGATGTGATGTCAATGCAGTTGGCACCGATTGCATAATGGCGCTATACCACCTCACTGACCGCGGTTCGCAAAGTATCGACACTGAATTTCCCTTGACAGAAAATGGTCACAACCGAGCCAACTGCAACAATATGTCCAGTTGACACACGCCGGTATACGGACTCAGATATGCTCAATCACAAACAGCGTCGATGGTCCCACAGCGACTGTTTGACGATGTCAGAGATTGCTCGGTGCCGACGAGTACTTACGATTGGTTGCTCTATATCGCTGCGAAGTATGCCATAAACGATACATCGCTCGGGGGCGACTCCACCGAATTGTGGATGCTCTGATGTTGTCCCAGTCCACTTGTAAGGGCACACAAACAAGCGGAGTTGTTGTTGGCAACTCCACTTGGCTGTTGTTCGGCGTGGAATGGTACAGTAGGTTGCAACTTTGTAAGGTAGTGAAGCATTCATCGCTTCTTCTGACTTCTCCGATCCCGATCACATCCCATACCAACCTGGTTTCCCTGAGTTCTTCATTCAGTTCTTGTTTCTGTGCATCTGTTAGTAGCGTTCTTACGTTATATGTTGCTATCTTCAGTCTACTTACATTCTCTCGGCTGCTCTTATTGACCCAGACATTCTTAGCACCACCTGCAGGAATCCCTAGTTGACCCGATCCGCTTCCTTGGTCACAGATTATTTCGATACTGCTGCGGACTGGAAGCCTTGGCTTCATTGTACTTTGCATGCTGGTGTTGGTAGCCTACCCTTCCATGCTGGTGCGGGTTGGAAGGGGAACGACGTAGGGTGAACACAATTGCCAAAATTTCGATACGGCGGCCGAACCATTACCGAACAACTGGTGGAGGTGTACAATATATGTATGTATGTATGTACATATATATATATATATATTATGCATTCCTTCCCCCCCTCTCCAATGTCTGTCTGGGCGCTTGAAAATATGGGTTCATGTGTGTGTGCGTATGTGTGCGCGCACGTATGTGCCCGTGTGTGATTATACTGGTAATTGCCCTGTATTACACCTAGTTAAATAACATATGTGATGATGAAATTGTTCCTGTACTGATGGCTGTGATATGTAAGTGTAAATTATGTTTCCTAACAACTGGCTGATTGTTCTGTGCTATTTCATTTTAATCATATGTAATTAATTGAATCAGTGTTCTCAGTTACACATGTGTACTTATTTATTCATTTATTGCGTTCTTAAATAGCGAACAACACAAGAGAATTTCACCATGAGGGACAATATATATATATATATATATATATATTAGCGTGGTCCATAAACGGAAGTGATCTATTTTTAGGAATCGCTGCCAAAGTTTCAAGACCATAGCCGCCCATGATATCATACGTTTATATTATACCACACACCACACACACTACACGTACAGACACCCTCAAAAACACACGCACAAACTACACACATAGACACAGACGCACACATATATAAATCAAACATATACTGGACAAATTTAAATGAAATGAGCATGACTTGATTGTTCACGATACTTCCGGATTGTTACAATATAACTTTCACAATTCATTATTGGCATGGGGGCAGTTGTACACCTCCATTATTGTCAGTCCTGTTCCCGTTGACAACGCTCCCTGTCTGTGAAGCTGTAGCTTCTCTTCTATAACCCTAGCCGTGTACCCAGTTCTATGGGTCAAGATTGAATAACGAATCACGAAGAACGCCAGTGGTTTCAATGTCACTTAACTGAAGAGAATCCAACATGAACGCCGCAAGACTCGGGAAAAGTAGGGACAATATTATTTCCCACAAGTCAATCTGTATTACTCGAGCTACAATGGCACATAAGAGCATGACCGGGGGAACAATGATAACATGCCATGGAAGAGCATCTAACGTTAGGCCGAATGGGATGTTCCAGGGTCATTAAATGTAACATATTTTGTATTCTTCTGTGAAGTATTGATGTCATATCATCTTTCTGTCTTGCGATCTGCTCTCGCTATGATATATTACTAGAATTGTATGAATACATGTTATGGATGCCACAATGTGGCGGTCTTATTTGTAGTTATTTTAGTCAGCTTTGGTGGTGTGCATCACGCCAAACCGGCCTGGTAAGTTGACACTGAGGGTAAACACAGCTAGAGTGCACTCTGGCTTCAATAAATATTTAGAAAGCTACATTTAGAAGAATACATAAAAATAGTTGTTGTGCTTACCAACCCCAAGCCCCACACTTAATAATTTGCGACATTATGGTTGGAGGCAGTCGTTTTGAAAATACATCGACTACATATTGTGTGTGCGTTTTGAATTATCTGAAGTGTATTTGTCACAGTTGAATGTACCTGACATGGTGCACGACATAGTGATGCACGAGAACATTAGCTCAAAAGCCAAATACAAATTTCTTACATGATTATTTGAAGTCACACCGATATTATCGACACATTGTTAATTGCTTAATTGGTATTTTTATAATTGCGGGTCCCAAGTATGCGCGTCTCGCAATTCCACAGCAATGCGGTATTGTGTCATTTGTCAACTAGGGGGTGATTTTCGTCGTCGAAGATAATATAAGATAACTTATGATGACTTTTTG
>CM034533.1:19853580-19898580 GCA_020002185.1 Paraescarpia echinospica | reverse complement strand
TTCGTTGCTGCGGAAATGTCACTGGATAAAAAGAGCATACCAATATTATCCAATTGAAAGTTAACCAAGATTACTTGTGTCCAACTTTTCTTTTGTAAGGTTATGTTTTTGTTTGATCATGCATTTTTCATTTCCCTGCTGCTTAGATCAAGAAAATGAGTCACATTGTTTCCTTTAACGACTTCACGGCATGTGGCGTTAATGTAGCGCTTACCTTGAAATCAATGCAATGAAACTTTAAAATTTAAATGTTACTTGAATTCAATTTGCAAACAAAAATAATTGGGGATCCCGCATACATTTGCAGACAAACTCAACATCTATAAACATATTGACTGCGCATATTGAATGCATTTATAATACTATCAAACCACAAATTAGGCCGTCGTGTGTGTAGCTATTCTCATATTCTTCTAATGCATGGTAGTCTTCTTTTGCTTCTTGCTCTGGTTTAATGTCCTCTATCATTTGATTGAATATGGCGAAGACAAAGAAGCGGTCTTCCCCAGGGAAGCGTACTGGCACCAAAGCTGTTCAACATATATACAAATGACCAACCAATCCACTACGAACCTCGCAGCTTCATCAATGCAGACGACCTATGTATAATATCCCAGGATAAAAACTTTCACAACATCGAAATTAGACTCACATTAGCGCTTGGAAACATGACAACATACTACAAAGTGAACCTACTAACTGCAAACCCGTACGAGACCCAGGTTTGTGCCTTCCATCTGAGGAACAGACATGCAAAACCTCAAATAAATATTACATGGAATGACATCAAATTTGCGAACACATCAACACCAGTGTATCTTGGCATCCACCTAGACAGAACACTATCGTACAAAACGCACATCTCTAAAAACGAAACAGAAGGTATAAACACGGAAGAATATCATCCGCAAACTTGCAAACTTGAAATGGGGAAGCAGAGCACCGACCCTAAGATCCAGTTTCCTAAATCTCTGCTATTCCACAGTCGAGTACGCATGTGCTGTGTGGGCGAGATCAACACACGCAAACAAGCTCAACCCAGTCCTATATGACTGCTGCTGAATCATAACGGGTTGCCTGAAACCAACCGACACTTGATAGCATTCACCAGCTGGCTGGCATAGCCCCATCGGACATCAGGCGGACTGTTGCTAGCAACAAGGAAAGAACAAGACACGAAACTGACATAAAAGATAAAAAACACAAGCATGTGCCTGCACCGCCCCGATTGATGTCACGGAAAGGCTTCATGAATAACACGACACCGATCAACTCATCGTCCAACAGCATCAGACTAGACATGTGGGAAACGCGACAGCAAGAAACACCCGCTGCGTTAAAATGGGATTACCTGCAGGGTCTGACCAACCATATCTCTGTTGGCGATTACTCAGTCGCCTACGCACCGGAGTCGGTCGCGCAAAAACAACAATGAAGAAGTGGGGCTACATTGATGAGACGCAGTCAACAGAATGTGACTGCTGAGACAAACAGACAATGCCCCACCTACTAAGCTGCCGATTGCTGGAAGATCCATGTACACACGAAGACGTGGCCGTCGTCACGCAACGGGCTAAGACATGCGCCAAAAAATAGCAACAAATAGTGTGAGGGGTACGATAA
Organism: Paraescarpia echinospica; assembly: GCA_020002185.1. Taxonomy (NCBI): domain Eukaryota; kingdom Metazoa; phylum Annelida; class Polychaeta; order Sabellida; family Siboglinidae; genus Paraescarpia; species Paraescarpia echinospica. The sequence goes on along the minus strand of CM034533.1, from coordinate 19,896,957 downwards.
TAGTAAGAATTTGATTGAAGATAGTCATCATAGTTGGGGGTAGCTTTTGCATAAGTCGTGAACGTAACCTTTTCTGTCTACAATACTGAAGTAGAACTATGACAATATGCATGAGAGGGATATATATATTGACAGTTCGACCAATTGTATATATATATATATATATGTATATATATATATATATATAAATATATGAGTAACGTGTACAAAACGGTTCTTTTCAAATGAACAATAAACAGTACGATACAAACTCGGTTATTTTGTTAACAAAGTATCCTTCTTATTTCCAGATATGTCGGTTTCTAAAACGGCATACACCATGCTCTATTTACCCCCCCCCCACTGCGTCCATTTTAATACCCTCCGCCAGTTCAACCCTTATGGCATACGCCACGTTACAACGTCTCACGTTAAGTATCACCCATCAAAATTAACTATTAAATAAATATCTCTGTTTTTTGCAGATTCGCATCGCAATGTTCTGCCTCGCATTTTCGTCCGTTAGCGGATGGTTATTCGCAAAGAACTCGATCGACATGGAACTGTGTCTGGAACTATGTAAGACGTATTTTCTCCGTTGTATCCAGACGCGTCAGGAACAATGTCCAACTAAGACAATAAGGAACAGGATGGCCATAGCTGCGGATTGCGGCAAAAGACGGCGCATTTGTAATGATCGCTGCAAGAAAACGTTCAGATATCCCTTCTGGAAACATTGGGATTTATGGTAGACGAACTGTAATTGTAGGTTTTTGTCTGGTTTAGCTTGACATCAACAACACACGGTGTTACCCAAGAAAAGACGATGCTGCGCAGAGTCAGCAATAATTGCAGAATTATTTTAAAGTAAATATTGCTGAAGGATAATATGCCCGATAACCTGTTAAGCACTTCTGATATCAGATTGTTTATGATCAATAATAAAACTGTTAGGAATTAACGTTACAGGTAGCAGTTATGTCATGTGTTCATTCAATAAATGTTCACCTGCTAAAACACATCATACTACAACAGCTCGCTTTTTTATTTTATTCGCATTATGTCGTTGACGCAAACTTGTGTTTTCAACTTGTATATAGGAACACACTAATATTTGCCAAACAAACAGGTTACGGATATGTATCAACATAGCGTCACAGTTCGCAGTCAATCAAAATAACAAATCGAAAAGTAACACCAACAACAACCATTCAACAAATAAAAATGCCATTTATGAAAGGCATTATATCCGCCACATAACTCTCTGTAAAGCATATTTATTAATATCATTTGCATTTACGGAGTTATTTTCAACAAAGTACCATCAATACATATGGCTGAAATAAGTGCATACATACATTAGTTATTGCATATGTCATACTGCATTGGTATTATGCATTGTATTTTCTACATGGATACAAATGTATTTAAGAACGGGTCATTGTTTCGCCTTCACCATTGTTCAAGTTGGCGTATTGATTTAACATGCATTGAAATAATTTATATAATTATGAATATAACATTTAATGCAAGCTTCGGCACACTTGTCGTTAACGTATTTAACAATACTAAATATTTACTCATAACATTGCTGCTTCAAAATGTGATTACTTGTAATGATTAAAACAGATCACAGTATAATTTATTATATAATAATGTGGGTTGCACTTAATGGTTTGTTTCATGTTTTATATGTGTTGACTACGTTGATATAAAACAAAATACTACTCAGAACGAGTTTGTTTTACCGTCAAAACTTACTCCCGGAGTGTGGCAACAACAATAAGGACATGACTGACCAGTTTACTTACAGACGATACATTTTAAAAATGTATTATAAATATGTATGTATGTGTGTGTGTGTGTGTGTGTGTGTGTGAGTGTGTATGTGTGTGTGTGTGTGTGTGTTTGTGTTTGTGTTTGCGTGTGTGTATGCGTGTATGTGTGTATGTGTGTATGTGTGTATGTGTGTATGTGTGTATGTGTGTATGTGTGTATGTGTGTATGTGTGTATGTGTGTATGTGTGTATGTATGTATATATGTGTGTGTGTATTGATACAAATGATACAATATTAATAATGCGGCTATGGTAACACATTCGTATTCCAATATTTGTCTACAAATAACGAAGGTGTGTACCATATGCGAATACATATTAATATCTCAATTGTCGAGTGTATGGACACACACACACACACACACACACACACACACACACACACACACACACACACACACACACACACACACACACACACACACACACACACACACACACACATACACACACACACACACACATTCACACACACACACACACACACCCGCACGCACACACTGTTTTGTTGTGCAATTTTACAATCCGTGAGTAGTATAACGAATTCACGAGCATTTAGAAAAAAAATTCGAATGTTTGCAACGATATTGCCAAATTTACAAGGATCACTTAATAACATTTCAACAGACAGAGGCGACATCCAACGACCACCTATATACTTCCTTGTCACCGCAGAAATGTTCTAGCTACAAATGTTCCATTAGGCGATAGTTATCATGGGGTCGACGCTCGTCCTTAGCGATGAAAAGGAGACAGATGAACCAGACATCACTTTAGGACACAACGATGAAAACCGAATAACTGAAATAAAGCGCAGTCACTTTTGGGTCAGGCCGTTTTAGTTGCAGAAGTGTTAGCAAACCCGATATATTTTTCGCGCTTCAATATAACGAATCAACACATAGTCAGGTATTCACGGAGGGATACCTTGCTTTTATGATATAAAGTTCTTTTTTCATTGATTCGGAATGATTTTTAGGCGCTGAATCCAAATCTGATTGTAGCCAGACGTTAAACCCTGAGCATTTAAAAAAATTGAAAACTAGCAATAAAACTCGAATGTTCCCTTTCAATACGTTGGCACCGAGCCACGTGCAAGCCGTTAGGCGACATTTAAAAGTTGATTTAATTAGCCGTGATGTTAATGATATAATGTTATGTCAAATAACACAAGTGTAAATTATAGCCAGTTATGGAGTAGCTTAAACACACTGATTTGTTTGTTTTAAGCAGGTTTGTGAAATTTTGAAGCATGGACGCTCGCGCACTAAATACAACCAGCTTAGTCTGGGAACAGTCATTTATACAGAGTCTGGCGTTTTGCAACTGTTTCTCTGTTTGTTTTGAATTGTTACCCGTTTCCAATTTAGATGTTTTGCTAATCTTTTAATACGGTCATCTGCGGTCTTGTGTGAGTTTGAAACAGTTTTACTTGATTAAATCAAAGATATCTTTAGGTCGATATTTAAGTAAATTTATTAGAACCACCTAATAGACCGACTCAAATGCCCCCCCCCACACCGAAATGTTATATCATTTGAAATCCCTACATCTCGCCATCTCAACGAGCCCTATTGTAGAGCTGCCAAGTAGTGCTGTAAGCGTGAATTCAAGGTCAAACCTTGTCACCATCAAAATAATGATGAATTATCGAAATAGTGCCCTTCCGCAAATGTCTTAACATTACAGTGGTTGCATAATTACAAAATGACCATGTCATATATTTTTGAAAAGCGTGTTGACTCCCCGTCAAAGAAGTGATGTATGACTTGTGGTTGTTGCCTTGTACAATAATTATTGTACCGCTAAGGTCAAACAAGGTCAATCTGTAGCGCCGTGGTGCAGTGGCTAGAGCTTCGGACTTTCAACCGAGAGATCCCGGGTTCGAATCCTGTGCGGCGGTGTCGAACCTTGAGCAAGTTCTTTCACTATACGTTGCTCCAGTTCACTCAGCTGTATGAATGAGTACCTGGCTATAGACAGTGGTGGATATTTGTGTACGAATAGTCTTCGCGCAATAATTGCAGCGTGGCTGGATGCTTCCCAGAGAAGTCGAGATGGTGTTCGATTAAGCAGGTTTGCCAGGGAGTAAAGTGTAAAGCGCTTTGAGCACTCCTGAGGACTGGATACTGCTCTATATAAGAACTTACCTTTAATCTGAAATGATGAATATTCGATTTTTTACAATGCCGTGAAAAGTTATAAGATTACAATTAATCCGTATATGCTTCATATATATGTAAACATCAATGTACCTCCGTCAAAATTAGATATGACGTGGAAATGTCAGTTGATAGAGTATGTGTGGAGCGATGATCAAACAGAGTCTCCGTCAAGAGATAAGGGTTCGTAATTACCCCATCCCGCAAAAGTTAATCGATATCAATGGTTGCGTATATATATGTTTCCTACATACACATGGCCATGTCATATATTTTTAGAAAGCCTACTGTCTCCCCGTAACAACGGGATACCACGGGGAGCTATCAAATGGTGCAGCATCTGTGAAGTGAAGGGCAAACAATGTCACCATCAAACGATGCATGTTCAAAACTGCGCCATTCCGCAAAACGTTGTACACCAAGACTTGTTACACGACTTTAGGAAGTGTATTATATCCTCATAAAAATTACATATGGCGTTGTGTTAAAAAGTAGTGCTATACAAGTATATGAAGGGAAATCGAACAATATCCCCATCTGTGTAGTTAGTATTTATAATAGACCAGTGAAATATTTAAAAGTCATCTAGAGTAGTTTACGGAATTTTTTTGTTAATAGAGGACATCTACGTTGGATTACTTAATCATTGGATGAGGAGAACGATTAGGGCGGATGTCATCCTCGTACCTGAAACTAAAAGTAATTTTGAAGGTCACAAAAACAACTGGTATAAATAATTCTAGTTTATTTGTTTGATGAATTTATATCTACTTGAGCAAATTTTTGCATAGAACAAACAATTTGATATTGTGCATATGTCATGTCTGTATAACATGGTGTTGCACGTTGGATTTACTCACACACTTGTGAGACATAATCCTCCATAAAATTAATATGTGATTTTCTCAAGATGTGGTTATTGTGTATATCAATGTTGTTTGCTCATCCAATCTTTCAATATGAGCAACTATAAGCTCCAGACAGCATGCGGACAACGAAGCCTTTGAATTATCGAGAGTCCAACACTTTTCCACCTACGTATAACAGCTAGCTATACATTTTATTTTTGAACATATTCACATTGCTAGCATTAACACAATCATCACATACTTTGTTCCAGTCATTTATTGTCCTCAGAGAATGAGTACTTTCTCATAGCTTATATATGTTCTTCTTACGATATGGCCTCCATGCTTGTATACAATATTTCACAAGTGGCCTAACTATTGCTTTGTACACTGGTACCTTTATATGTTTCTCCTTATATGTCATATGTCTCCTAATTAGCCCTAGTATTTGGTTACCCTTTGAAGCAGCAATTCAACATTGCACCGAAACTTTCATGTCAGCACTAACTGTTACTTCTAAGTTATTTTCCTTTACAGTTTTACCTTTTTAATACGTTTCCCTTCGTGGGGTCTTCAGGTTGTGATACTCGATGTCCATCTGTTATCTCGTAATATGCTGATGTGCCCTTCCCAGGTCCACTTTTGTCTTCTGATTTGTTATATCACGTCTATGACCTTTGTCTCTTACTCAGATGTTTGTTTTTCTCTCCCGATATGTGATGTTTAACATACTTCTTTCCATCTTTATTTTTGCGGCTGCTAGCTTGTTCTTTGCCTGGATGGTGAGTGCCCATGTTTCTGCGCCGTATGTAATCGCTGGAAGTACGCATGAGTTGCAGACTTATCTCTTCATGCAGGTTCCAAAGTTACCCTTGAAGATGTCGCAGTGTCTGGCGAATGCTGTTCAGCCGGCGGTGAATCTTTTTTGAATCTCCTTGTCTTGGTTTTTGTCTCTGATACTGTATCGCTGACCCAGATAGTCGTAGCTTTCAACGTTCTATATCTGCGTAGTGTTGAAATATATTGGTGTGTCATTTTCTAGCATCACTTTTATCTTCGAAATGTTAATCTTCATACCATGTTTTCTAATTTCATCAGCTAGTTCCTTCCTGCAGCATCTTTTGTAGTTCTTGCGGTGTAGTAGCGCATATGAGTATGTCGTCGACGAAGCGAAAGTGACTTATATATTCTCTGTCTATCCTTAAGCCGTTGGTTTCCCAGGTCAGTCTTCGGAGTATGCTTTCGAGTGTTGCCATAAAGAGCTTGGGCAATATGGTGTTACCCTGTCGTACTCCTCTCTTGATGTTGATCTTGTTGTTCTTGTTGTATAGGTGGACTGCTACCGAGCTGTTAGTGTAGATGTCTTTCAGGAGATTTATGTACACATCTTATATCCCCTGTTCTTGAAGTGAGGTCAGTATTGCTTGAGTTTGCACCGAGTCGAAAGCTTTCTCGTAGTCGACGAAAACGATGCAGAGTGGGATATTATATTCTCGGCACTTCTCTTTCAGTTGGTTTACAACGTGTATGTGTTCTGACGTTGAGTACCTGCTTTTGAATCCTGCTTGCTCTCGTGGAGGGTTTTCGTGGAATGTCTTCTCTAGCCTATTCGTTAGTATCATTGTGAGTAATTTGTAGATGTTTGATAACAGACATATCGGTCAGTAGTTCTTTAAATCTTTGTTATTTCCATTCTTGAAGATTATGACCATCTTTGCGTTCTTCCATCCGGTAAGTATTCGTGTTTCTGAAATGCATTTAGTATACAGCTTAGCCAGTGTCTTCGAGATGGTATCTTCTCCTGTTTTAATGTTTCAATGTTTACATGGTCTTTGCCTGATGTCTACCCATTATTCATATCTCTTAGCGCTACTTCCACCTCCCGTGGTGTTATCTCTGGTACCTTATCCGGGTCGGTGTGAATTATAGTACTCTGTTCACTGTCGTATAGCTCGGTGTAGAATTCCTCATCGTTCCATGATCATATCCTGGTTTTGTATTTCTCTACCATACTTGTCTAGACGTGTAATCAGTATATATCAGCTTTGTGCCTGTGTTCGTCTGGCTTTCATCACGCTCTTTGATGCCATCATCGTTTCTCTATAATCTCTTGTGTATACTTCCTAATGTCCTCCTTCGGTTTTTTATGATGGTTTTGCATATTTCTGCGTAATCTATTTGGGTTTTTTTAAAGTCGCCGTTATCCACCATTTCTCGTCTCGTCGTTTCTTCCATCAGTGCTCGTGTCGGTGATGATAATCTCGTTTTTACATGCCTGTTGATTGCTTTGGGTACATTTGTCGCAATTAGTTGGATCATCACAGTAATATTTTCGCTCATCGTATAGTTCTTGTAGTGTCTCGAATAGATTTTCTCCTATCACTATCGTGTTGTGGATTGGCTTTTGTAAGGTCTCATCCACGTCGTTGTAGAAGTTGTTTGTCTCTTCTTCCGAGTATGATGTTTTTGGTGCATATACTTGTACTATCTTCATTTTGTAGCATTGTGTTATGCATAGAACAAGTTATGCTACTCTAGGGCTGATGCTGTTAACCCTCACTATATTGTCTTTCCATTTCTTGTTTAAAAGAAAGCATACTCCTCATTGGCCGTGAAGTTTTGAGTGTGGGTAAACATAAACTCATGACCTGGCTTACCTGTACTAGATGAGTTCCGTTTTGCCGACAATGTCTATGTGTGTCACTAAATACACATACGCATATGCCACTTGATTTGACGCACGCTTCTTACATGTAGCTCAAGAAATTGACCTGTATAGATAAACACTGAGAGAGGGAGATCCAACGAGGCGAATAGACAATTATAGGGAGATAGAAATTCGGTGAAGAAAGCAAGCCGGACGTCTACTTTGAAACCATGAACAAGACATTTATTGTACGTATATCTTTTGGACGCATACAGCAGCGTATACATATCTCGTTTGTTGTAGCAAAGTCGTTCCGATGTCATATCAAATGGTAATTATATGCCAATGCCTTCAATACCGCCATCAAATATATCGCTAACATCGCTCAGCCATGCGAAATGTTCACATGGGACGTAATGTGTTAGTTATAAATACATAATGCAAATAAATACTATCGTCACACCTGTGATATGATTACGAATTGTACCCAGCAGCAGTGGTGATTTGTAAGTTTAATAATAGCATACATTTTTCGCGATGATTTTCGTGACATTACCATTGATATGACGTTGCGTCTTCTCCCACGCAGTTGCTGGCAGTGACGTTCGTTTCCGTTGCAAATTTCAACGACGCAGTCGTAGCAGCACGCTTGAAGAAAGGCGAATGCATCAAACTCTGTAACAGCTTGTTTAAGCGTTGCATCAGGAATATCAACGAATGTGTGTCTTGGACCATTACTAAGACAGAGGCACTAGCTATATGTGGGAAGAAATTCGCCAACTGTGAAGAATTATGTAACATCGTACTACGTCAGCGATTACTACGGGGCGTGGCTGGCAATAAACGCCAATCTTGAGTCAGTTGCACTAAGTACTTTGTAAATGACACTATTTGACGACCATATTGTCAGTTTTATATGCTTGCGTTAAGGAAAGAACACATCAAACAGCAGCGGCATTTGAACATGCTCTTGCTTTAATTAACATTACAACGGACGTCTTATTGCAAACGTTGCGGATGTGACGTAAATTTGTATATAACAAACATATACTGTCACAGTTGTTGTTTACAAATGTATGTAGTGTTGAGGAAACATTTCAGCACAACGTATGTAAGCGCTTTGTAATTTATAATTATTGCACGAATGTAATATTTGCATTCAGTACATTTGCGTTTGTCAGAGTCAGAACAGTATTTGAACAACACATACTGAAATGGGACGTTGTAATACGAACGCATTGTATTTCATTATTACATGTTGTGTTGGTTATGCTTGACTTGATCGCCGCTTTCGACACCATTGACCACGGCATTCTATTGAACAGACTCACTCACAGATTCGGTGTCAATGGCGCTGCGCTTGAGTGGTTCAGATCTTACTTGTCCGGTCGGCATCAAGTCGTTCGTATTAGAAGTGTCAAATCCTCCCCAACTGCTGTACCGTCTGGTGTACCGTAAGGCTCCGTATTAGGACCATTGCTGTTCACTGCATATATCACACCACTTGGCGACGTCATCAAGACATTCGGCTTGGATTATCACCTAAATATGACGACACGCAACATTATGTTTCGTTTTTGTCCTGGTGAAGATGGCCAACTGATCTCAATGGATCGTCTGTGCTGTTGCCTAGAAGAAATTGGTGAATGGTCTCGGGCCAATTTACTGAAGTTAAATGATCAGAAGACGGATGTCATGGTGTTTGGTATTAAACAGAAGTTGCCACTGCTAAAGGAGAGTCGTATTTTTGACTCGACTTTGACTTCGTCTTCAAGTGCGCGCGACTTAGGCGTTGTATTTGATCAATCCCTCAACATGTTTAACCACACAAGTGCCATTTGCCGAACAGCGTATATGCACATCCACAACATCAGTCGTATCAGGCGATACCTCACAACAGATGCGACTAAATCACTTGTGCACGCTTTCGTCATATCTAGATTTGACTACCGGAATGCGCTACTGGTTGGACTACCACGTGACCACATTCACAAACTCCAGCTAATCCAAAATATGGCAGCCAGAATCATCACGTTCACACCTCGCCGTGACCACGTAACTCCGGTTCTAAAAGAATTACACTGGCTGCCAATCAAATGCCGAATCGAGTTTAAATATTCCATTACGTGTCGCCGTATTTTGCCAACCTGTCAACCAGGCACTGTCCGGGACGCACACGTTCATCTGAACAACTTTTGCTTGAAGTTCCACGAACGAACCTGGTCAGTTTCGGGGACAGGTCCTTTTGTGTGATTGGACCTGGACTATGGAATACACTGTCCATTGCTATCAAATGCAGCAGAACTCTGTCGGCGTTCAAAAAGACTCTAAAGACGCACATGTTCAAAACTCAATACTACTGATAATTTTAACATTTATTTCATTTGAGGACATTTATTGCATATCTTACTTTTATACGCACACGCACACCCACACGCACACCCACACACACACACACACACACACATATATATATATATATAATTTTGAGTGCACTATCAGTATTTATTTATGTATGTGTGCGGGCGTGCGTGCATGTGTGTGGGTATGTATGTATAGGTATGCACATATGTCAATAGAGTCATAATAGGTCTAATTTATAATTTAACTAATTTTATTTATTTAAAGTCTTTAACTAATAGTTTTAATATAACTAACTTAATTTGTTCTACATTTTATCTGAAATTTATTTTTTGCAGTTTTTATTAGTATACATTGAATCGCATGATTGAATTTTACTGTACAACCTTACACAAATTGGTCACTCACATCAATTGGACCGAAAATCACGTTTAGATCTCGCCGCTAGAGGCATTTCAAGGCTATTTGAATACAACGGGGAACACTAGAGTTAGCAATGTAAACAGATGAACGCAGGAGGTCAAAACCGCAAAAATTGAAAAAGAAAAATGACGTTTAATCAAGTATGTGATTATATAATCTGATACATATTACAACTTATAAAGCGTGCGTGATGTGTATATGCGTATAACAGCGTCTTTCTATGGTTACTTGATAATAATTCGTTAATGGGCTGGTGCGCTTCATCGTATTAAGCCAAGTGATACAACGTTACCTTTTATGAAATATCTACGGTACGCCTGTCTTGTCATAGAGGCTGGAATAATTGTAACGACCTGCTAAACATGTGAAATAAATGTAATGTATTAATATTATTTACGCACTACCAAATATAGCGCAAATGTTTAACGATGTATGTAAAGTATGTATGGCATGCCTGTCTTGTCAAAAAAGGTGGAATAAGGAGAAAATGTGTGAAATTAATGTATTAAAAAGTTTTAAAATGTCTTATACATTACAAACTAACACTATATCAGTATGAATGTATTTTTAGCAACCCATAAAAAGACCAGCTAGCTACCCAGATAATTATACCCCTGGCCAACTAAAACATGCATATTAAATGTGCAAAGAAGACGGAGTGTCGGCCCGTAGGGCAACAAGGATGTGTTGCGTGCCTGTAACAACTTTACGCCATAAAACATTAGGCCATTCTGATCCTTATGAACATAATTATAACAAAATGATGAGCAGTTCTGAAGAAACAGCTTTCGTATCTCATGTGAAAGCAGTATATGTAGGTACGGATATACGCGCAGAGAATTAGCAGATCTTGCTTGTGAAACAGTTTTCTTCCTGCATAAGAAAGATAATAGAAGCCCAACAAATGATATATGGGTGTATCGCTTGTTAAAGAGATGGCCAGACCATAAGATGATCAAGTCAAAAGGCTTTTCTGTGGTTATTGCACGCAGTGCAACGAAGGAAAAGTTAGATAAGTATTAAAAGAAGTTACTGAGCATACTTCAGAAGTATGACCTGTTGGAAATACCACATAGGATTTTCAATGTTGATGAAACTGGTGTATCTACGGAACATGTGCCGCTTAAGATAATCGCCGAAACAGGTCGGACATCGTTGGCCGTAGTTTCACCAAGATAGGCAACAACCACAATCTTAAGCTGTATAAATACAATAGGACAGTGCTTGTCTCCCTTCTTAATATTCAAGGGAAGCGGATAACCGAGGAGTTAATGAACGGTGCGCTGCCAGGAACACAAGGGACTATGTCCGACAGTGGATGGTCCACAAGTAAAATCTTCCAGGCCTACTTGAGTAAACATTTTCTTAAGTATGTGTCTACCAGCAAATGTGTCTACGAACCCCTTTTGTTGTTGTATGACGGGCACAGTTCGCACATCAAAGTGCCATTAATAGAATGGGCGCACAAACACAACTTGATCCTCTTCCTACTCCCGGCCCATACGAGTCACGTCCTACAGTCGTTGGATGTCGGAGTCTTTGGTCCGTTTAAGGTTGGTTACTACAGCGAATGCCGCAACTTTATGAAAGAGAATCTTGGGCGGGTCGTTACACGCAGTGAAGTTTTTTGCCTTACAGTCAAAGCAATCCTTCGTACTATGATTCCATGCAACTTAACTGGAAGTTTCCGACGTTCGGGAATTTTCCCGTTCAATGCCAATGTGGTCACAGATCAACAGTGGGCATAAAGTAAAGTGGTAACCGATGATAACCAAGCAATAAACGACGCAACAACTGTAGACGTGTCTGCAGCGGGAGGCAGAGTACATCACCAAGAAATAAACACTACTGCTGACTTGTCTGTAGTGGGTATGCTTAGCAATGTGGATCATCAGCCCGCGAACACATGATGATTACCTACCCCCGAACGCTACAGTTGTGGACATCCATGCACCTGGTAGCAGGGTAGTTCACATAGCAACAAACACAACAACACACACAAACACACTGCACAACAACACATCTCCCGATTTTGAAACGTTCCTTAACTCGAAGAAACCTCGTTTTGTGCCACCGTTTAAAAAAGCATACAGTCGACACGGAATGGTCAATGGTGGTCAAGCTATCACAGAAAGGCGTAGGGTGGACCAGGTATTTCAGTAATTCAAACCAAAAACAAACCAACAAGAAATAAATTAAACTGAACAAACAAAGCAAAACACAAACGAAAAAACCAACCAACAAAAAACAAACAGGGTACCCCGACAAACACACATACAAACACAATGACACATTCGCGGACAAACAACGCACTACTTCAAGAATTTGTAATAGATGATGTGTGTTGCGTATGCAAAAGGGAAACACCACCCAATGTTCAATGTGATGTAGATGTATGGAATCGTTCGGGCGCAATGCGAGTTTCTTGTACAACCGAGACGCCGATGCAATCACTCGGTGCACCTCATCTGATGTACCCAGGTTGCAGAGGTGTCACTCAAGGAACATTTCCACTGCCCCTGTAGTGTGACAGGTAGTCAGGAAGAGTAGTGTTTCAATATTTATTGAAAATAAATGTTCAAAATGTTAAGCTAAAATATAAGATTGTGAACACCGCATATAAAAAGCAAACATTGTCAATATTGGTGTCATAAATTTACCATTAAATGTTTTCTTTTAAACAAACCGTGTCGTCATTAAATAACTTACAATTGCTCAAACACTCATCAGAACTTAGCATCAAATATTCTCAGTGAATTATATTATTTACAAAAATAACGCCAGGAAAGCTAACCATAAACAACAACGCCATGCAGCGGGCGCAAGCGGTCCCGTGACGTAATTAATTCAGTTTTTGCCGGTACGGCTTGCCATAACAGCCATGACCAATTTGTGTGATATCGTCGATTGCTTTTCTGATTTTACAAATGTAAGTATTTCCCTTAAAACAACATGTCTAACATATTGTTTGCATATTATTGATTAACCAACGGCTAGTGATTTAGAATACTGAAACTGTTCGTAAAGACGTGATCTGGTTTTTGTGCAAAACGGCATTTTCTGTTAACTATCAACAATTCGTGTAACACCAGTATAATAATTGCAACTATAATGTTGGTATAGCATAAACAGTCCATTGCAAACAATTTTATTTTTAATACATTCACATCACATTACACTAATCAATTTACTTGCAGCTTACTGGGGAAATCCCCTTTATACTCGGCGACATGCAGAACACGTCGCTTGGTGCCTGACAGGCTCTTGACAAACCACACACACACACACACACACACACACACACACACACACACACACACACACACACACACACACACACACACACACACACACACACACACACACACACATTCTATTGTACTAAATAACAAATACATTATAATTAAACACCCTAAGGAAGGCCATACATAAGAATTGTTTATAAAGGCATGGGAACCGTTTCGCTATGATATTGAGCTCATAAGAAAAATCCATTAATAAAGATAGCACGTCGCTTAATTTGAGGGAGTTTCAAATTGTACTTTTCATTTTACAAAATCGCAGAGAGCGTCAACAAACGAAATTGTGTTGTCGAATATAGTAACAGGAAGGTCAGCAGTGCGCATCTAAAATTAGACGCAGCTTAAACTTTGTTCAAAATTTATCAGCAAATGTGACAATAACGTTGACCTTCGCGCAACCTTATACCGCTACTCACATCTTACCGGGTCGCGGCACGACACATGTAGTGCGGTATAAAGAGGTCATTATTTAGCAAGCTTTTCAAAGCTATCATTTTGAAGACCTATTTGGCTGTGAACAACTGCATCTCTGCGTGAAGCTTGACTCGCGATATTATGCTGTTAGTTAAAGTTAGATGTTTGTGATGGTTAAAGAGTGGTGTAAAGTTGTCCTTAGAAATTAAAATTTCTGGGACCGTTTCTCAGATCGTTTCGATGATGGATTGTTAATGAAATGCATTTTTTTGTTTCGACCATAGGTAAGATGAACAACCGATTATACAGGGCGAAACCAGGCTTATGTGCTTTTAAGAATGAAAGTGAAACGGGTCTCTGTCACACTAAAATGCTTTGTTACTATCGCACACAATTGTAACCGATATCGGTAATATAAAGCATTCTTCACCTTTTACATATTGCAACATCTAGTGTAACAAGCGAACGCCACACACCATAAGTAGGCCTAAATATATGCGGCTAGCGGTGAATGGAAATTATAGAATGTGTCATCCACTGAAGCTTCACCAGGAATAACCTTGCCTTGGAAAAAAATTGTTCAACGTGGCACGATTGATGTTTGGACTGACGGGTTAATCCAAGCACAGATGGAAGGCAAACTGATAATAATTAATAATAATAATAATATTATTATTATTATAAGGCAAACGGATCTAGGCCTACACAGGGGGACTACCCACTGCGGCAGAGAATATACATTGTGGTTTTGGCAGGCATTTTAAACATTGCCGAAATAAAATAAAATGGCTCAAGTACGAGAAAGAGCACTTCACTGACAACAATAACACATGTGTTATTCAATTAAAATGACTGTATTAGAAAATAAGAAAACTGTTATATTGTATATGTGTACTAGCATTGCAATTATCTAAATGTGCATGCTGGATTCTCAGCATCAATAAACGCGTGCATGCACGTACGCACAAATACACACACTCGTCTCGGGCTCACGGTCGCACTCACGCACGCACGCACGCATGTACGCACTCACGCACGCACACAAATAAATGCATTGCCTTGTTCTTACATGATTTATGTTAGGTTAATATGTGCATACTGTTTGATTGTAACTAATGAAATGGAAACAAACGGCAATCATTTGGGTCTATACGCATAGAAGGTTTTAACACAAATAAAACAACGGGCGGATCCAGACTGGGTATTCTGGGGGGAGGAGAGGGGGGCAAACAATCCAATTGCACCCTCCCTTCAAGTCGCCAAAATACCAACCTTGTTACTCGCTAAAATTACCAACATTTGAGGCTCTCCAAAAACCTTCAGTTGCATCTGCTCCCGCCGAAAAAAAAAAACAATAATTGACGTTATCCAAATACCACCAGTTGCACCACCCCATTGAGGCTCGCCAAAATACAACAGTTAAAGGTTTGGGGGCACGTCACGCTAGCGCGGGCACATTCCAAATGCTTTACTCAAAATGTATTCTCAACATGGCGTATTCTGGTGAAACACCATAGTTGTTAAAGGCTGACATATTGGGACACAACTCCAACGACTCCGACGTTGCGGCAAAGCTATAATCAGTAGGTTCTTGTTTTGTTCGACGTCTATATATTAATACGCAAAATATGTGGCATTACAAGTGTACATTCTCCCAAGCTCCGAGGTCACGTCGCCTCTCTCTGTGTTTATTTACATCCTTAGACCAGTGACATCTGAACAACCTACTGGTGATGTATTTAAAAACACAAATGTAGGTGAAAGGGTTTAAAATTACACATGTACAACACATAACCGTGGTAACTACCAGAATTGACGATAAATAAATATGCAGCAGGCAGAACTGTCTAAAAGCCAGAAGAGGACATGCACAAACACAAATGCCCTACCTGTGTTGCTGGTTTACATTAGGTATTACATATGAATACGCGAACTCATATATGCTAGTTTCTCGTATTCCATTTGATTCAGAAGTTGCGTTACAATTCCATATCAATGTACAATTATTATAACGCCAAACGGGTGGGACGTAATATGTTACAGCGACAAGGCAAACACGGCGATTAAAATCGTCGTCCAATAGCCGGGTGTGCTGTAACGGTTATGAACACAAACGTCACAAGTACATTAACCACAACTTACATCCCCGAAAGTGGCACAATCAGCTGACAAAGTATACTTAAAAACGCTAACAAACAGCCGAATTATACGGTTTAGTTAGTATCGCAAACTAGACTCGTGTTCTAAATTCGGCGAGGGGCGAACTGGGACGTGTATGACACAATGACGTCAAGATCTCTATCATAATGGCTCTGTCCGTGTGTCTTCAACAAGATTATTTAAGTAAACTACTGACATAACATTGTTGGTTGTACGTGCAAATGGTTAGTGTTTATTGACTAATTAGATGCACTGTTCCAAATATTTCTTTTTAATAGTTTGCACTAACTTATGAGCACGTGCTCAATTGCAATATACTGAACACATAATCTACAGAGAGACAATATGTTGAATCATTAAACAATAATAACGCAATGTTATTATGCACATATGTACAGCAAGGAATCATTTTAACAAAACGCTCTCCAGTGTTTGAATCGGTATTTGTTTAATTCCATATATCATACACATTTTGCACAATACATTGAAAACGCCTTGCATTAGATCAGTATACCCCGTGTACATTGAATGCTGCCAGCAGACTACACACATCACCTGCTATGTATACGAAAGTTAACATGTGTGTTCTTTTGAAACGAACAGTTGCAATAATACCGCGGTAATACTGGAAATCATTGTTATTTTCTAGCTTACTACGCGCACGAACGCGTTGATCGACTGTTCAGTGTTTAACCTAATGTCAGTCTACCGAAGACTTTCCGACAAGACTGACCGCACATTGTGTGTTTGCGCGCGCACTCTCCCATCGCTTTCTTTACCTCCGCCATTGGATTTGATGGACAATTGTTGACTTTGTCCAGGCATTTATGTAGCAAAGTCTTGCACAGTTCCACGCACAACGCCAGGTTAAGTTTACGCTGATCAGTACCAGAAGTAGCAGCGGCGGCCAGTGAGGGACCGATCGTCACCACCAACAGCTAATGAGGAAAATACAAAGACGAACAACAGCATCAGTTCTAAGACCCAGGAACAAACGAACACAAACACACGTGCCCACGCACGCACGCACGCACGCACGCACCCACGCATACACATGCACACACACGTAAACATATATACGGGTACTTACGTACACACGTACATAACATCTATATTCACACACACACGCACAGGCACACGCGCGCGCGCACACCCCCACAAACACGCACACGCACAATCACCCACTCACATATGCACACACACACACATACACCACTCACTCAGTCACGCACGCACGCGCGCTCGCACACACACACAAACACACACACATACATACATACATACATACATACATACATACATACATACATACATACATACATACATACATACATACATTCATACATACACACATAAATACCTACATACCTACATACGTACACACATACATACATACATACATACATACATACATACATACATACACACATACACACATACATGCAATCATTATTATTTCATGTTGTAGTTAAATCTGGCCTTCTAATTTCATATAATTAGTATAAAATTATTTTATTTAAAAGTGTGTTTGTAATAAATTGTCCCCACTGTACCGTTGGGCTCGTGCTAAAATAACTCATGGGTAATCTAGACGGCTGTGCCTATAACTGAAGTACTTACAAAAAAGACTGTGTACATTTTTATATCGCCTTCACTTCTTTCTCCGGTTGCAATCAATGCCAGTAGGTCTGACGCTCGGAACACAATGGCGTATGCCCAGACACACTTCACTACAATGTCCTCCACTGCCAAGCCGAACCCAGCATTTGTAAAGAGGCCAACGGCTTCAACGAAACACGTTGAGTACTGATACATCGGAATGTGTTCTCATAATTTTGTGGAGAGGTGAAGCTTTGGCGTGAGAAGCCACACTACATTTCCATTAACAAACGCTGGCTGAGTACTTCGTTTAGTGGTCTAGCACTTATTTCAACATTAAGATGAAGTGGAATCTCCAGAACCTACTACTTGACCCGAGAAGTGACATTTGTGAAATTGTTGGCACACGATGAAGTAGATTATTTTAATAAGATCGTTGTACTCAATTCACTTTATAATCATAAAACATTATGTTGAATACTGAGTAGGTCGTTGTAATGTTACCTAACATCGCTTTCTAAATAAAAATAATGTAACCTGGCTGGAACGAGCACATCTTCACAACCAAAGCGGTTTAGCAAGATAAGCTTGTTGAGCGGGTTGTAGGTGTCGCCTTTATAATATTGAGAGGTAGTTCGTCAGGTGGACAACAAGGCAACATTCTGTGTAAACATCGACGATACACAGAAAGCTACGCTTGGTTGGATCAGCGAGGTTAAATGATTTACGTACCTTTCGGCGGACGGAAGTTCTTTGTCGGGTTTTCTTCGTGTATGGTGTATGAGTCATCGCGAATGGAACTACCAGCACCCGGGGTCTAATATGGGATTTCTCCAGGGTACTGTGACTATTGTCAAAGATACGACTTATTTCTAAACAATAATTAAATCAGTGTTCCTTCCTTGATTTCGTTAGAAGTTGTGATGCTATGTACGTTGTCGTTTGATGATTATTGTATTTTGTTCGTCGACATATAAATGTAAATGTTTATTGATTTCTTTATACAATAATATTGTATGGTGCTGTACAGTACAACAAATGTCATAGTAGACAGTTAAAACAACACAAGCATTCAACATAATACAAATATTGATATAAAAAGGTAAACAAATTAAATGATAAAATAATTTCAATAGAAACATCGAACATATTTTATATAATTATCTAACAAGTGTAAAACTATTTAAATTAGTAAAATTAATAAGTCAATTGTTTGCAATTCTAAAAAGTGAGTCTTCAGTTTGCTCTTAAAAATACTGACATTGTTGCAGTTGCGAATATCTTTGGGAAGGGAGTTCCACAGTTTCGCTGCATCAACTTTAAAAGCACGAACTCCCAGAGTTTTCCTTTTTGTCCTAGGTACATCAAATTTAAGATCATCCTGCAATCTTAGACCGTAATGGATGCTACTAGGAGTCAGCATTTCCAACATATATTCTGATCCATGGCCATGTAATGAATTAAATATCAGTAAGCAAATATTATATTTAATGCGAAATTCCACCGGCAACCAATGAAGTGACTTTAGTACTGGAGTGATATGGTTATATTTGCCGATTCTGCACAACACTCTGGCTGCGGTGTTTTGATCCATTTGTAATTTCGGTATAAGGTATTTTGGTAAGCCGATCAAAAGGGCATTACAGTAGTCAATGTGGCTGTGGACCAGAGCATGTACCAGTTTCTCTGTACTCTGTTGATCAACATATTTTCTGATTTTTCCGATGCTATAAAGTTGTGCATAAGCTGCATTTGAACTTGACATGTTCTTCCATAGACATGTGTTTATCAAAATAAGCGCCCAAATTTCGCACACAATTCAGTGCATTTACCTTATAGCCCCCGATGTTAATGGCCGTGTTGGTGCATTTTGCTAGTTGTTGCGGAGTGCCAATTAAAATGTACTCAGTCTTGGAGTTATTCATTTTGAGTTTCATGCCTTGCATCCAGCTATTAATTGTCTCTGATGCATCGTTCCATGGACTCACGGTTACTGTCCATAAAATCAGGATGGAAACCACAGTAAACCTGATGATCATCAGCGTAGGCATGCCCCAGCTTCCCATGCTGATCAATGACAAAGAAAACAGGGTTAGAGTACTCTGTGAATTCAACAGGGCCTAGGCATGAGCTTTGCGGTACTCCCTGGTCAAGTTTAAAATGCTCAGACACCGTACCATTGATAGAAATACGCTGCGACCTTGATTGGAGATAAGAAGAAAACCAATCTAGAGCTGTGCCTTATACTCCAAAAGAGCGATTCATGATATTTAACAAAATGTTGTGGTCCACTGTATCAAAAGGCGACGACAAGTCAATTAAAATCAGTTGTGTTACCTTCTGTTGATCCATGTTTAGAAGGATGTCAGACTGGACCTTAACTAGAGCGGTTTCTGTAGATTGCCCTGCTCTATAAGCAGACTGACAAGGTGGCAAAGGAAATTCACAGTCTGAATGAAGACAAAGTTGGTTTACAACAGCTCGCTCAGTTAGTTTTTACACATACTGGATATTCGATACAGGACGATATTTTTTTGGAATATGATCCAATCCTGCTTTTTTAAGAAGCGGCACTACAAGTGCAGTCTTCCACTCGTGTGGGAATTCCCCAGTAGCAATAGAGAGATTGATGATGTGCATGAGGAGTGGCAGTAATTCCTCCATATACTCTTTAACCAATTTGGTTGGCATGGGGTCAAGAGCTGGTTGTTTTAGATTTCATAACCAACTTGCGCACATCATCTTCGGAGACCACCGCAAATGTATCTAAGTTAGCAAACACACCCTCTCTGATTGGTATATATGGTGGCTCGGTAACACTAATGTTCGTTCGAATATCATCTATTTTATCACTAAAAAAGTTGCCAAATTCATTTACAATGTTTTCCACAGAATCATGATCAGGTAGTGGAGTACTTTGCTTTTTATCACACAGAGTGTTTATGGGGGAAAATAATTTCTTCGAATTACGCTTAGCTTCTAAAATTAAGAGATATGGTCAGTTCGTTTGGTTTTCAGTGCATTGACGTATTTGTTCCGAGCACGGTGGAATGACAGCAGAGTTTCACGATTTTTATCCCGCGTCCAGATTAATTCAGCTTTCCGTCTCTGCGACTTTAGTCATTTGAGTTCATCGTCGAACCATGGTACTAATGGCCTCACAACAATAGTTTTGGATTTGATGGGTGCGTGCCTATCCAACAACTGGCTCAGTTCCCAATTTGAGTCACCAACTAGCTGTTTGATATCCGTGATATTTAATAGTGAATTAGTGATATCCTTCAAGTCATTACTAAAAGCACTATTATAAATTTGTTTCAGTTTCCTGTATGATGTTGTACGTGTCTCTAAGGGAGGTCTGGGCATGTTTACTCTATAACACACAAACATATGATCCGACAACATATAATCAGCCACGGGGTAACTAAGCAGAAGTTCATGATTATACCTAGTAATACTTAAATCTAGAGTGTGACCAGATATATGCGTTGGAACTGTAACATGCTGCGTTAAGTCATACATACTAAGTACATCACACATTCTAAATGCATCAGCGTCTGTGCCAATATCAATATGAATATTAAAATCACCAGCTATCAGGAGTGAATGAGGGGTTTGAACTGTATGCGACAAATATGTGTGAAATTCCTCAAATAAAGTAGCAGTTGTAACACGATGTATTTGTGAGTATGGTGGTCGGTATATGACATGCACATCAACTTCCGTCTTTTGACACAATAGCTCATAATTACCATACTCAAATGAATTGAGTTCGCCAGATGATAGCACTTTACACTGACTACCAGTCTTGAAAAGAATACCAGCCCCTCCACCAGTTCTGCCGGACGGTCTCTGATTGGGCGTCAGTTCCGCACGTTTAACCGCTTCACCAGATGTTAGCCAAGTCTCTGTCATCAGAACGACGTCAATGTCATTAGTCACTACATAGTCACTTTTGTCCGCTGTCTTATTCCGCACAGAACATGGATTACCAAGGGCGAATTGGAGGTCCCTTGTCCGGCGTGAAGCTGTGCTCACTCGCTCAACACGGATCAGATTGTCCAGATTAACGCCAGTTCGATGTACGTCTGTCTTGGCATCGCGAAAGTTAAACACATCGCCGTTGCTGGTGTTGTTGCTGCTGCTGCCATTGGTGCTGTCGCCGCTGCTATTGCCGTTGATGTTGCTGCTGCTGCAGCTGCCGCCATCGCTACTGTCACTGCTGCTGTTGTCGCTGGTGTTGTTGTTGCTGTTGAAATTGTTGCTGTTGCTGCCGCTGGTGAACTTGCAACACACGACGTTGCGTAATCACGGTGCACACTTGAAGATGTGCAGCGTAACAAATCCATGTGGGGGGCAGTCATACAATTGGCACATAGGTTGCGTCTGAAGGCAGACATTAGAGAGTGTCTGCAAGCATACCGATCTCGATTCCCGTCCCTATCCCTAACGCGCTACGCAATCGGTGTCGATTGTTGGAGATACGTAACCGTCAGAAGTGTCTGCATCACGGCGTTGCATTCGCCAACGTATCGGACGTGTATGCCTTTTTCAGCTGGATGTGTGATCCTAATCACAAGCTCAAATGGACAGACCATAATGCATCTAAATCATTTTGGAATTATGTATAAAAGCACATCACAGCGAAGATAGGATGCGCGGTTTTTAGCGCCTTCTATGAGATTTGGATTTGCCTGTTTATAATCGTAAGTACTTCACCCAAGACAACTTTTGTAACAGTTTATTTGCACAAATATAATGGAAAATGTGTTAGAGATTTAGCATATAGATATCTTACTGAAGAATTTGATAATGTTTTGTGAAAACTACAAAAACGATTTGTGCCCCTACCGTTATATATTTCATGCTGAGATAGGTCTTAAAAATCATTTGTTCTTATGCATTAAACACAACTGCAATTAAACCGAGGCGGCTAATCAGTCAAAAACAGTTGTATGTACAATGCTGTCATATTGTTTACTTTGATTCATCCATAATTTGAACGTAAAATGGATAGGGATTGCGCTTACCGATCACCCCTGCCGGTTACGTATTTACCTATCCGATCGACACTTAACCAATTGCATAAACACAACAAGCGATGACGTAGTACGCACAACGCGTTAGGGATAGGGGAGGGAATCGAGATCGGTATGCTTGCAGACACTCTCTACTATCACTGCAGTCGGTCTGCATAAATGCGTTCCGCCTCTTTGGCCTCGAATTGTCGGCTGCACTCTTGAAATGCCATTGGTAGTCAATGCATGCCACAATGGTCTGCTGACTGGCTTTACGTGGCATATACTGGTTGCCCGTGACACAGCTTATTGACAGCGGTCATTTTGACACGGCAATTGACATTAAAACTGCATCGTCACAAACAATTAACCATGGACTAAACCGTTGCTTCCTCAAGCACATCTCGAGAATGTATGTTGTCTTTCGAACCGTTGGAGCAACCAATGCATTATACAATATGTCACTGTTTCCGACAGGCATATGTGTACGTCGTGAATGATATATTTATCATAAGTTATGTTACTGGTCGCGACGGTTCGTACTTTAAGGAACATTTAGGCAGTATTTTGTTATGAACATAATGTCAGTGACATTTAGCTCGCTAACTTTACTACATTTTCGTTTTGTTTGGATGCAACGATCGACACCAAAACCGTCATATTACATGCTATTCAAACCAAAAACAAATAAAAAATGCAAGGAAACATAAATTGATGGTTACATCTCACGAGTGTAGTTTTGGAATGTTCACAGATCAGCCAAGTGGACCTTAGCGATCCGTCATACACGCGTGCATGCACGCACGCACGTACGCGAGCGAGCGCGCGCGCGCGCCCGCGCACACACACACACACACGCACAAACACACACACACACACACACACACACACACACACACACACACACACACACACACACACACACACACACACACACACACACACACACACACACACACTCACACACACACACACACACACACACACACACACACACACACACACACACACACACACACACACACACACACACACACACACACACATACGCACATATACACATACACACACGCATACTGCAGTACTATGTAGTTTTGTAGGTTGTTAGTTATTGTGTGTAGAGATGCATAATAAAAATCCAATTAACCAAAAACGACAAGCGAGCAAAAAATATAAACATCAAAAACACGTACAAAACACTTAATTAAACGGTCGCTAGCACTCTTACACTCGTTCCGACGATTTTTGGTATAATTAGAAAGCTTACACTTTCTGTTATTTGTTTCCAGATAACCAGTTCTAAAAGAGCATAAAACGGACCTATGATCGTGTCGTTTTTGGCATTCTATACATTTTCGAACGATGGCAACATCGGGTATAGAGTACACTTTTGAAGTTGCATAGGTTTACGACACACGTGTTTCATCTGTCTTGATTCCATGCTATATATGACACTTCCACGCTGAGGCTCCACATGACATTCTCATCATATCGCCACTGCCACTGATTTCATATCAATTCAACATAGACGGTAGCTACCGGAAGTTGAGAGTTGTACAATATTTTGTAGGCATGACAATGTTGTTCACGACACTTCAACAGTTAAAGTGCGTTACGTCACATAGTTTCAAATTAAATCGAGTTTTGCACTAACCATCGACAATTGTATGCAATTTAAATCGATTTATATACACCCTGTATGTTAACAAAGATTCGGAGCTTATACTTTGAAATCAAACGAGCAGATTTCGCACGTCGTCATTTCAGTTGATATACTACTCATGTTTGTCTAGATATATCCCAATCTAAATTATTTATAGAGTTGTAGATATAGTTTCGATGTAAACCATTTGACAAGAAACACAATAACGTTCATTTTTGTTTGGAACTTCGTGACGCTACTCACCTCCACGGTTGAAATGGCGTAAATAACAATGACTTTGGAATGGCTATCAATATACTCTACCACTCCGCTGGCGTTTCGGCCATCCAGGTGTGGATCCAGAGACGTTAGTCTATGGGGGCCAATGGCACCCTCCTTGAGGTTCGCCTAAACCTCCACTGGCGGCCTAACCACATTCATAACGGGTGGTAGGCTGAGCTGGAACTTCAGCACGTCACCGCCGTCGTGGTGTCGGATCATACATAGGAAGACGAGGGGGTGCTGTTCAATATTTTTCGACGGAGTTTCACCACCACTCCGGAGTCGCGCTGTGGAACTATGACATCGCAAGGAGGGAGACGGGCATGTTGCATATTTTTAGCAACGTTGATCATTTTGGAAGTTCATCAAAAACCTCCAATGGCATCCCCTTGAGACTATCCTATACTGGGGAGCATTCCAAAGGTCTAGCGGGGGCACGTAACGGGGACATGTGCAAACTGTCTTAGGGACACGCCACTCTAGCATAGGCATACCGCGGCCAAATTCCAAATGTCCAGTAGGGCACAAGCCCCCAAGCCCCCCCTGTATCCGCCTATGCCACCATCAATTTTTTTTTTTTTTTTTTCTAATAAATGTATTACTCTGTGGCAGTGGTGATATTTAACAAGATTTAACAAGATTGCCACCCAGAGAATTAACTCCAGGTGGCAGGTGGACAAGGAAGCCCTTTGGCTTATCGAGAGTCCGACCCTTTTATCTATGTTTATCCTGCCATTCTGAAGTATGTGACGATTTTATATTTAAACATATTCACGCTACTAGCACCCACACAATCAGCAGATAATCTGTTCCATTCATTTACAGTCCTTTGTGAAAATGAGAACTTTCTTATATCTAATCTACTCTGCTTCTTTGCTAATGTAACTTCATGTCCTCTAGTCCTTCTATCTTTCTTAATTGAGAAAAAAGTATTTCTATCGATATTTTCATAACCATTCATTATTTTAAACACTTCTATCTGATCTCCTCTCAATCTCCTAGTCTCTAGTGTTGTTAAGCCACATTTTTAGGCGTATTTCGTAACTAAGATCTCTCAGTTTTTGTATCATTTTAGTTGCTCTCCTCTGTATTCTTTCTAGCATATATATGTCCTTCCTGCGATATGGCCTCCACGCTTGAATACAATATTCTAAATGAGGCCTAACTATTGTTTTGTACAGCGGTATTATTAGCTCTTTTTTCTTATACGTTATGTTTCGCGTAATTAATCCAAGGATTTGATTTCCCTTTGAAGCTGCAATTCCGCACTGCTCTGAAACCTTCATATCAGCACTAATGGTTAACCCAAAGTCCTTTTCTTATACAGTAGTACTTAGTACAGTACCCCCCATTGTGTATTCTACATCTTCGTTCCCATGTCCTGCGTGGAGGCATTTACATTTCCCAAAATTAAACAGCATTTGTCACTTTTCAGACCATTTGATCAACTTGTCAAGATCATCTTGTAAATGTTGTCTATCTCCATCACTTTTAATCCTTCTAAATACCTTTGTATCATCCGCAAATTTCAACACCTTGCTTGTTATTTCATCATCCAAATCGTTGATATATATTAAGAATACTATAGGTCCTAGTACTGATCCCTGTGGTACCCCACTCAATACCGATTTCCAGTTGGAAGCCTCCCCATCAAATACTACACGTTGTCTTCCGTCAATCAGCCATTTTTTTATCCAGTTTATTATACCATTTCCTATGCCATGGGCCTTTAGTTTAAGCAGTAATCTTTGAAGTGGTTCTTTGTCGAAAGCTTTTTGAAAATCTAAGTAGACGATATCTACTGGTGATCCCTCATCTACCCACATAGTGATGTCTTCCAAAAAACATAACATATTTGTTAAGCATGACCTCGCTTTAAAAACCCCATGTTGAGATGGGTTTATTAAATTATGTTTAACAAGAAAATCCACCGTGTGATCTTTAATTAGTCTTTCTAATAATTTACAAATCACTGGTGTTAAACTCACTGGTCTATAGTTCTCTGACTTATTTCTCGAACCTTTTTTTTAAATAACGGTATAATATTTGCCTCTTTCCATTCTAAAGGAACCACTCCTTCTAATGACAAATTGAAAACTGTTGCAAGCGGTACGCTAATTTGTTCTACAATTTCCAATAGTTGTTTGGGCGAATCCCATCCACTCCAGGTGATTCATTATCCTTCATAGCCCTTATTTTCTTACCTACCATTTCCGGGGTTACAATTAATTGTCCTTAATAGTCTGAATCTGCCCCATTGAACTTAACCTCTGGTACTGGCAATGAACTAATATCTTCCCTGGTAAACACTGAACTAAAGTACTCATTCAGGTCTTCTGTCATTAACAATCCCTCTGATATTATATTTCCAGCACTATCTTCTAGAGGACCGACCTTATCTTGAACTTTCTGTTTGCTTCAAACATACGCATAACAACTCTTGCTGTCATGTTTTATATTACTAGCTAATTGTTGTAGCTCCTCTTTGAATTTATAATTTCAGCTGTAGCTTGGTTAAGTGCTTCTTTATAACTGTTGTAGTCTTCATCATTTCCAGTACATCTATATGACTTCCAGATCATTTGTTTATATTTAATTTTTCTAATGACTTCTTTCGATAAGTGTTTCTTTTTGGACTGTTTCCGTTGTTTTTGAAGGGTACACATTTATTAACTATGCACTTAATTTCACTCTTTAATATAATCCAGCATTCTGCTGCTGTCTTATTTTTCAGTGTGTTATTCCAGTCTATCTTTGCTAAATATTTCTTCATGTCCTTACACCTTCCTTTGTGGAAATTTCTCCTATACTGCTTTTTATTATTCCTTTCTGATTTTACTTTGATGGTAAAATGTATCTGGTTGTGATCACTACTCCCCAGTGGCTCACATATCTTGACATTGTCAACTGATTCATTCTGTGAGGACAAAACCATGTCTAACACATTCTCACCCCTGGTTGGTTCAAACACATGTTCAGAAAGGAAAGAATCTTGAACTAAAACTAAAAACTGGTGGTCCTCACTCCCCATACTCTGTAGAGATTTCCATTGTATATGCCCGTGATTAAAATCCCCCATAATAACACAGTCCCGTTTGCTTACTTCCCTTATAGCGTTTTGTATTTTTTATTCTTTTCTATGCTTATGTTTGGACTTCAATAAACTAATCCAAATGTTATCGTTGAGTTTCTTGTATGTTACACCAAACAGCTTCTTCGCAAACTGCTTCTCTTTCTAATTTTATTTCACAAGCCTGGATAGATTCTTTAATATATAAAATAACTCCACCTCCCTTTCTTCCTATTCTATCTTTCCTAAACATTATGAATCCTGTCAGTCCCAATTCGGCATCTGATATATCGGTGGTGGTCCAGGATTCGGTTTAGCTGTTATGTGAGGGTCAATATCTTCTACCATAATGTTTAGTTCATTTCTTTTGTTTACTATACTCCTTGCGTTTAAACAAACACATTTATATCCAGCTTCAGAAGAGTATTCCAGACTGTTCTTAGCTGATTTATTTGTGCTGTCTTTATATATGCCTCCAGTTTCAGGCTTCTCTGTGAGTCCCCCCTGCGAATCTAGTTTAAATAGATACAACCTGTCCCACTGTCAACAGATCGCAGCAGGTTCTCTGAGAAAACTGCTGCCTCCTTTTCACTTAGATGGAGGCCATCTCTCATGTACGTATCTTCTCTCCCAACAAAGTATCCCCATCAATCTATGAATCCCACCCCCTCTTCTTCACACATCTGCTCATCTAGTGCGTTGATCGCCATCCCCTTGCAGTTTCTATACGTTGCCCCCATCCTCCCATTACTGGCAAAATTCCTGACACAGTTATCTGTTCAACTCTTGTCTTCTTTAGCTTCCTCACTAACTGTCTATACTTCTGTAGTATCCCAGTTGTTCCCTCCCTGTCAGCATTATCTGTTCCTGCATGTACCAGAATAGACCCTCCCTTGCCATGTCCCAATACCTTCTCTACCCTGTCAGTCACATGTTCAATCCTAGCCCCCGGTAGACAAACAACGACATCCTTCCCCTTGCTCAGTGTCTTGTCCGTCTTTGTCATAATGGAGTCGCCCATAAACACCCTCTCTTTCCTCATTGCCCCCTCAACCACTGCCTTCGAGTAGCTCCTTCTTCGGTTTGCATCTGTCTGGTTGTTGTCTTTCCCCCCTGTCGTCTTCTTTCCTGTCACATTCTCTTCCGATGCATTCTTTCCTGTCGCTTTTTCTCTTGTCACCTTTCCTCCTGTCAGCGTCCCTTTTATCAACTTCTCTTCTATCACATTTGCTCTCACTTCCTTTTTTTCCTTTATCTTTCCTCCCATCTCATTTTCTTCTCTCCTCACCTGTCCCATCTTCCCTCCCCCTTCTCTACGGTCACTTTCTCCCCTGACACCTTCACGCTTGTCACGTTTTCTGTCGTCGATTTTCCAATTTCTTCCCCTCCAATCACCTTCCCTCCTCTCAATCTCCTTTCCTCAGTTTTCTTGCCACTGCTATTCTCCTTCAGTCTTGCAGTATTCTCACCTCTCTCCCTGTCGTCTCTCTCCATTCGACCTGCCTCCTTGCTAATTCCCATCTCCATTCCCTTCACAATATCTGTCAACCTAACTATCTCCTTCTGCAGACACTCCACCTTCCAACACCCAATGCACTTAAAGGTGAATCCTTCATCCATGGTTTCTGCCCATGACTTCCCACAGCCGGACAATGCAAAATCTACCCAGCTGTGGCAGTGATCGCACACCAAATGTCGCTTTGCCTTGACTTGCCGCTTGCAAGGCGCCATATCCCGATCAGAATTTATTTAATAACTTAACTTAGTCTTTATAAAGACTGTTTCCTGTGTACTACAGCACACTTTAGGTTAAAAATTTCAATTGCACAGCCGACTTTTTATCCTGACACGAACGCTAACATTACCGGTAGTGACCTAATTTAAATACAATCAATTACGTTACGTTAGACTGCTTTATTTATTGATTTAGGTTACGCCGTCCGACTATCGCCCTTGCTTATTTTTTAACAACAATGCTACCTAATCAAAATATGTAGCAAGTACTGGCTTACACAGATATTATCTGACGTAAGTAGTTTGATTGTTGTTACTTTATCTCCTATATATTCTACCACATAATCAGGTTTGTGAAATCTTGTTTACCACTTATCGAACACTAAGTTACCCTATTATCACTCACTATACTAAGGTGTTCTAAAATACTTTAACTAACTAACTTTAAACACAACTGCTACTCAATATATGTTTACTGCAACTTTATGAATGATACTAAGGCAAGAATAATTCTTATCAATCAGTAATTCCACTCCTTTATTAACTTTTTTGCACCACCAATTTCTACGATCTATCTCTACCAAATACAGCCTCGAAGTATGACGATATGGTGACGATGGCGCTTCTGCTTCGAAGTGTGGCTTTAAATTCCACCCATTTTTCGACGCCGGCGAAAGTGACATTTTCGAAGTGTGAGTGACGTCACAATCAGAGAGCCTCTATTTGGACAGGAGGGGTCACTGAGCGAGAAAATGGCAGTCTATACTGAAGGTTTTGTCCGCCATTCGGGAGGCAAGCGCATGCGCCTGCGGGACCGGCAGCGCGCGGTGTTAACGTATTTATTTAGACACTTCATTTCATCAGAATAATCACCAAGCTGAGATGCGTTATATAAAATGAAAGATATTAAAGTAATTGTTGAAGTTGTTTACCTATCGTTGCAATTATTTATTGATACATTTGAACTTCGTTATGTTTCACCAGAAAAATAATCAGGCTATACCACTTGTTATATAATTAAAATATTGAAGTTATCGTTGAAAATGTTGAGCAGTAATAAATGCAAACAACTGCATTTTTGCGCGCGTTTGGTCTGGCTTGGCGCAACACCAGAATGGCGGACGAACTGCTTACGTTCTTTTCTCGAACAATGTAAATAGCGCGTGCTACACCGTCTTTTTTTGATATACGGTCTTTGGTCACAATCATATAAATCACCCAACCGACGGCCAGGCTGTTGTTTGATCTGTCCAAAGACTGTATATCAATACACGGAAATCAATACGGGGTATGTGTCGTGGCTTAGATTGCATTGACATATTATGCCGTGACAATTAACCCAAAAACAAATATAAATCAGATATGTCACGGCTGCCAACTGAACTAGTCGGAAACAATACTAACCTATCAAACTGACGAAGAATACGCGAGAAACAACGTGGTCAAAATGCAATGTTTATTCTGCACGAAATCCCGCTGGTACAGCTGTAAGACCCAGGAGAGTTCCGTGCTAAGTTACCTTATTTATAATTTATTTTTTATTTTTGTTGATACATATTATTTGCGTCGTGTGTGTGTATGTGTGTGTGTGTGTGTGTGTGTGTGTGTGTGTGTGTGTGTGTGTGTGTGTGTGTGTGTGTGTGTGTGTGTGGTGAGTGTGTGGTGAGTGTGTGTGTATGTGCGTGTATGTGCGTGTATTCGTGTGCGTGTATGTGCATGTGTCACAGTCACACATTATCATCTCTTGTAAGCTAACAATATCGTCACAGTTCTTCTGCTGGAGCTGCGGGAAATGGTCAATTTCTTCCTTTATTTGTTTAATATCTTGCGGTAACTGTACAATAAAAAATTGACAAAATTAGTTATAGGTGTCATGTGTTTGTCAGACAGTACGACATTTGCAACAACTTGATTGGTCAATTAAACAAGCTATCATTGTAATGTAAATAGCGAAAATATTGTACACAAAAATAAAGTTACTTAAAATATTATCCCTTTTTAAAGATATATTTATTTATTTATTTTTATTTTTTTATTTATTTTTATTTTTATATGTATGTTATATATTTTTATGTGGATGTTTTACAATGACCACAATGCTTGTCTGAAAGAAAAACATTATTATTATTATTATTAGGTATAAATGTGTACTATAGGACATATTATATACAATATATTTCGATTATGCTTTGTATTTATGTTTGTGTACTCCAACACAATAAATGTAATTATTTTGTGTAAAACAAATATATCAGATTGCAGGCCTTAATAACTAAGGTTATAATTTATGATTCATTTCTAAAATAACTGAGATAATGAAATCACTACCAAATTATGTTGCAGAACTATATTTCAACACATTGTGCTAGAATTTCACAATATGTGCAAATACATTTTTTTTAATGTAGAAGTTCCTTAATTCATTTTTATCATTATGATTTATATCAAGCTAAAATGGTGTAGTAGTTACGTGCATTAAAATAATAGCATACAGTAGTATATAACAGCTTTGAACACCATGTTTCTAAATGAGCCTGTATTGAGTATGCTCACGCTCTGGCTAATTCACTTGGAAGAACATAGTATTCCCTGTCATTCATCAGCACAGGTATGTGTCTATTTCTTTTACACATTTGTTTAGTGCATTTCCACAATAAAAATCATATTTCTACAACTTTGGCTATGAGCTGGTTTTACAACACCATATCAGTTTACAGGCCTTAGTAAGTAAGGTTAAAATTGATCATTAATTTCTACAATAACTGAACTCTTGAAATCTTTACCAAATTGTTTTGCAAAACTATATTTCACCGCATTGGTTATGTAAACACTGTAGAGTACCGAGCTAGTGGTTGAGTTAGTGCTACATGTTGTTGTTCTCCTCGTCGTTCCCTGTCTTCAGGGGTGAGGCTGGCTTGGCTATGTCGACGTTTTCTTTCTCTTCCTCCTCACTGCACTTGCACTATTTTCCTCTACTATTTTCCATTCTCCTCGGTCTTTTGCTCTTTTCCTCCATTCCCATTTCCATCTCCCCCAGGCCTCTCTTCACGCAATCCTCCCACCTCAGTCTCAGTCGTCCTCGTCTTCTTTTTCCCTCCACTCTCCGGGCATCTGCTGTCTTTGCCATCCGTTCTTCTCCCATTCGTTCCACATGTCCTGCCCAGTTCAACCGACTTCTTGAAACTTTCTTTCACATCAACATCTTCCCTCAGCTCTTCCACTCTTCGCTTATCTATTTTTGGTACCCTCGTAATTCTCCTAACACAGCTGTTTTCGCACTCTTGTACCCACTTGTTGTTTCTCTGTCATTACTATTGTCTCTAGGCCATACAGGTAGGCTGGTGTCACACATTCACATAGTACCTTTCCCTTGAGTTTCGCGATATATGCCTGTCT
Source organism: Paraescarpia echinospica (assembly GCA_020002185.1). Taxonomy (NCBI): domain Eukaryota; kingdom Metazoa; phylum Annelida; class Polychaeta; order Sabellida; family Siboglinidae; genus Paraescarpia; species Paraescarpia echinospica. Next base: position 19,864,082 of record CM034533.1, on the reverse strand, counting down.
CCCATCACACCTTCTACTTTCCTCCATGCTTTCGCGCCCCTGCTTGTATTTTCCTGTGAATTTATGTCTCTGAGGAGCCATCTCCACATACCGCTCCGCCCAGGTATACAAAACTGTCTCTTTGTTTTAGTTTCTTTCCCTCCAGGTGTATTTCCAGTTCTTTGCTTTGTTGCCCAACCCACAGACAGCACCCGTGTCTTCTCCAGATTTACTTTCAGACCGTGCTCCCTGAAGATATCCTTCCACTCTATCAGTTGTTCCTGTAAATCCGTTTCTCCGTCTGCACACAGTAGTTTCAGGAGAACATATTTCGTACTGGTCATTCTACTTATCAGTTCCATCACTGCGATAAACAGTCGTGGGCTCATTGCACCCCCTTGTTTCAAGCCAACATTCAGTTTGAATTCTTCCGAGATTCCAAGTCCACACACCACTTTGCCCTTTGTTTCTTCATATGTCCCTTCCACCATCCTAACCTCTGCCTCTGGGACCCCCATCCATCACAGTGTTGCCATCTTTCTCGATACCGTGTCATATGTTTCCTCTAGGTCTATAAAACCCACATCCATACTCTTCTGTCCCTCCAACTTCTTTTCAGTCAGCTGTCTCAGCGCGAACATTTCATCAGCTGTACCTCATCCTATTCTGAAGACCTGTTGTTCTTCTCCGATTTCTCCTTCCACTATTGTTCTTATCCTTCCGTCCAGGATTCTCTCCAACATCTTCAGCATGTGGCTCAACAACGTGATGCCTCTGTATTTCCCTAGGTCATGCACATATCCCTTTCTTTTCCATATTGGAACTATTATCCCTTTTCTCCACTATTCTGGTATCTTTCCCTCTCTCATGCATGTATTCAACAATCTTTTTGTTCACCAGATTCCCACGCTTTCGGCCACACCAGCATTTCCACTCGTACTTCATCCATACCAGTCTCCCGTCCTTTCTTCATATTATTCATTGCTCGCTCCACCTCTTCATCCACAATCTCCTTCACCTTTACTTCTCCTTCTCCACTTGGCAGATCTAGTTCTTTGCTTTCTTGATGGTTCAGCAGAGTCTTGAAATACTCTGTCCAGACCTGTAGCACATCTTTCCTGTCCGTAACTAGCTTTCCATTCTTGTCCTTAATCACTGTTCCAGTTTTTATATCTTTGGTGTCCTCATCCCTCTCTCGAGCCATATTATATATCATCTTCTTTTCACTGTCGTCATCTAGTTTTCTGTATAGCTCCTCTTCCATTTCTCTCGTAGCTTTATCCACAGCTCTCCTAGCTGCCTTCTTTTTCTGTCCATACAGCTGCTGTATGACAAATCCCGGTTGTCCTCCATTCCCCTTGATCCCTTCTATGTCTTTCCATACCTCTCTCTTTTCTCCAATTGCTTTCGCTAACTTCTTCGGTCCACCATGTTTTATTATTTCTCTTTGAGGAAGCTCCTCCCTTACCAGATGTTCTGCCACATAGCTCTTCTGCTGATCCAATGAAAGCATCCTTAAAGTGCTTCCACTCTTCCTCCACAGTTCCTATTGTAGGCCGCAATTTCTCATACTCTGATGTCACTTTGTCTCTATATGCTCTGGCTGTGTCCCCGTGACATTTCCACCACTTAATGGTCGTTTGCCCCACACTTTTAGTCTCCCTCCTCTTCTGCATACGCACAATGAAAACGAGGGGCTAGTGTTGCGTTGTCACGTGTTCACCAGGGATAACCTTACAGTCCTTCACTCGCCACATTTGCTGTTTCCTCACTAACAGCAGGTCCAGCTCTGTCTTATGGTGTCCACTCCTATAAAATATGTTGTGGCTTTCCCTCTTTTGGAAAAATGACCCCGCCCGCTAGCCCATTTTGCGTCACCAACTCTACTAACTCCCAGCCCTCTCGGTTCCTTGTGCCCCATCCAAATATCCCAATTGAATCGTCTTCTCCTGTCTCGCTGTGCCCACGTGCGCGCGCATTAAAATCACTACCTACGCACATCATCACACGCGCTTCCACCATTCCCATCATTCTCTCTAGCTCTTCCCTGAAGGCCCCTTTCTCTTACTCTGCCCTTCCTGTTTGAGGTCCACACACTGACATAATGCACACAGGCTGATTCTTCACCATCATCCATGCAATAATGATCCTCCCTTGCCATTTCTCCACACTGATCTCATCCGATACTATTATGCCTACACCATTGTTCCTTCCATCTCCTCCTGCATGTAGCATCTTATACCATTCTGCCTGTGTCTTCGCTCGGTCTCCCTTCACTTCTATTCTCCTCCTTTCCATCATGTTGACCACTTCCAGTGCTTTTTCCCACATCGTCCCCACATTGAGACTCACTACATAGGTGCTTTATACTCTCTAAATGGTCATTATGTGATGCTCATACTATAGCTAATGACTAAATCATAGTTTTCACCTACCCAGTCATTTACCGGCGTATACATGGCAACCACTTTATTGCAAGGCAAATTTTCTGTAGACAGCTTTCACCGAGTTGATCCAGCATTTGTTTACATGGCCTAGTAGTTGTTGTTACTACATTATTTTATTTACGATTTCTATAACTGAAATATTTAAATCACTACTGGTTAAATAATGTTTTATATATATTTCATTGGTCACGCAAACACTACTGTACCAAGGTAGTGGTCTAGCTTGTGCTACATCTGGATGTTTATTACTTTATTAAATTAAATTATTTTATGTTATTATTGCATTAATTTTAATTTACTTCTAACATAAATCACTTAAGCAGTATTTATTATTTTTGGCAACGATGACATTAATTTTAATATTAAATTTTTGGCAAATAGTGTTATTTTTATAAACAACAAAACATAGGTAACAATAACATATCATTTTTAAAGCATTGCAAAAAAACACCATCTGATAACAAAATATTTATAATTTAAAGAATATTAGGGTGGTGCTTCCACTTAATGTGTAAAATAACATTTGCAGAGTTTGTAATGTGCTAGATGTTTCCTTTAGTCCTTGTGAATATTAAATATCCCTTTAACTAGCTCACATATGTGTGGACAGTGATTTAACTTTTTACATAACTCGATTAATGCAATAATGGTGCTAACTTAAAAAGGCCTATGACTATGTATTCACGGTAAGGAGTTTCATCGTTTAAAAATTGTAAGTACTTCACTTTAAACAACAACAATTTATTCGTATAAATTTGAAGTAAATATGTGTTAACCATTTTTAATATGGATATTGTATGTAAGAGAAGGTTTGTTTGTTAAAGTGACTTTTCCTATTACATATGGCGAAATTTTTAAGGACCACTATATAAACCAAAACCAATCACATTTTAACAGTCCTACACAATTCACAAGTACGATATATTGGCAACTACCTATTTGTCGTGTTGTGTAATGTTACACCTGACACTCCATCAACGCTAACGGACACAAACATACATGCACACATGCACACATGCACACATGCACACATGCACACATGCACACATGCACACATGCACACATGCACACATACATACATACATACATACATACATACATACATACATACATACATACACTCATGGGTAAGTCTAGGGGTGGAAATGTACACACAAAATTAAAATACAAGACTGTCAACAGCCTTGGAAAACTCCAAGCTCGAGCACTGCGTGGTATCATAAACCTTGATAATATGCTATTACAATAGACATGTGTACTTTATATATAGTATCTTATTACATGCAGATATCTTACCTTTCTTTTCTGCTTGGAAAACGGAAAAAAATATTAGGGCTTGACGATTTTCTGTTTTGGCAATTCTTAGCTGAACAACAACACTCCTGAGCAACGCTAACATCGCGCGCTGTTGATCCCGCAGGCGCATGCGCTTGCCTCTCGAATGGCAAACAAAAACCTTCAGTGTAGACTGCCATTTTCTCGCTCAGTGACGCCTTCTGTCCAAATAGAGGCTCCTTGGTTCTATCTGTGAGCATCGAAAGAACCTTTTCACTTGTGCTTATGTGTTTAGCTCATTGTAAAGCCGGCTTGGGTTCAAATGCGAGTCAGCACATTTATACACAAATGCAAATGTTTGTAAGGATGCCAGTTCGTCGATTCGATGCATGATTGCATTTAAATGCAAATGCAAGTGTTTGGAATGATTGAAATGCAAATGTAAGTTTTTGAATTGATTGAAATGCAAAGGCAATTTAAAGTATTTGAAATTACTAAAATGCAAATGCATGTGCATGAAATAATTCAAATGCAAATTCAAGTGCATATAAAATAAAATGTCAATTCGAGTGGTCGAAATGATTTCAATGTAAATAGACCCATGCAAGATTACAAACGCAGTATCAATACTATGTTTCTGTAATCCATATAACTAGTATGTTGTTTAATCAAATGGATTTAAACGTTCAATTGGTATACGTTCCATTTATATTGTATTCGTTTCCAAGACTTCATATACTATTTGTCATTATATAAACGATTGTGAACATGTAAAAAAATGCCTGACTGGTCTGATGTTGGTTTTACATTTGGTTGACAGAACCACAGCACAAGGTAAAATATGTTACATAATAATTACTCAAGTTAAATACAAACAATAATTACAACCATTTCATCGATACCCCTGTGGCACTCCTTTCCAGAAAACAATGTCCTTATCTGTGTAATTATTTATGGGAGCTTGTTCTGTCGACCCAGACATAACCCTTTGATTTACTGACTCTAACTTAATAATGTGAGTTACTTATAAGTGCACTGTGCATCAGCACCTTATATTACATGTTCTTACCCATTCGCTAAATAATATAATGGTTTCTGAAAGTAGATTGGATTTAATGTTTGAGAAAGATTAATTATGTTTTATTTTCACTGACAGCAGTTCACGGATGTATTTAGCATAGGCGAATTACGAAACATATGTGAATTCCGTGTCTCTCTTGACAGCGCCTAATGGTCAGGGTGTTTCAAATCCATCAAAGGGTACTTGAAGCAAATATACACATTCTCTGAAATTGCAGCTAAGTGAGATAACAGACAGTGGTACAAATCACCAGTTAGACAACCGAGCAAATGAAAGTGTTTTTGCTTCAAATGCATTTGTCAATATTTTTGTTTCGTATGCAAGTAAAAAACAAGTATAGTTGATCGTGAAATTCATATGCAAATACAATGTAAGAATTTGTGTTCGAGAATTTCAGAAGTAGATGCACATACAAATGCTTTTAATTCAAGTGCAATTGTTTTTCATCCCTACATCCAACATGCAAATGCGATATTTTCAAATGCAAATGCATTTGTATTTCAATCCAAATCTGGTGTCATGTGTGACATTGGTGGATATGAAAGAAGCTATGTATGATAAGTTCTTCATAGATCTTCATTACTGAGGATAGCGTTGGCTTCTTGAGTCCCGTGTCTCATGATAATGGCATTTTGATTCTGTTTTTTAACCATGTTGTATTTGAATTACTATTTGTGGTAAACTGGTGCTACTTCGATGGAATGAATATGCTTCGAACGAAAGGTGCCTGGAACACATGTATCCTGTTATGTTTAGTTGTTCGTTGTTATCTTAATACTATATGTTTTATGTGTGATACCGTGTGGATGTTGGCTACACAACCCTATATTATACATCCAGCATGATTATCAATGTATTTGTTGCTTCGTTGATAAGTGCACAAAATGTATCACTTAACGAGTCTGAATCCAGAACATATCCATACTTCACGCAGTGTTAAAACGGGAGAAGCTCTGATAGTACCAAGTCGACGTGAACAGTGTTTTGGTGTTTTGTATTTTGCAGTTGACAAGTGAGACAAAACTGAGGAGATTGGAAGTTATCCTTTCTAGATGGCAGTGAAGTGTGAATCTGTATTTACGTAGTTTACCTATGCATTATGTATTCATCCGGAGCTGTTAACTCATATTATATTCTACGACAGAAACAAAGGACAAATTGAGTGGCTGTTGCAAAACCATCTTTAATACTTTTTGAAAATATATTTTGTTGTTCTGTTGGCGTCCTCTTTACAGCGACATCAAAACCACAAGATTATAATAACAATTATACCTTTTCTCGTTCAGTACCTATTTCAATATTCTCTTTCGAGACGATGTGCCTAAGCATAGTTGATGTTTGCACAGTTCACATACACATTCTGTAGACATTATTATACGTATGAATGCTTCAATTAAGACAACAATAAATCTTCTTAAAAACACGAATACACACATTTGTGAAGTTAAACACATTTAATTTACACATCCATATTGTTTAATTGTTTTTCTTGGAGACTGGTTCATTGCAATTTTTAATGCAGTTTTCAAGCTGGTCATGACAAAACTTCTTAGCATATTCGGGATCCGTATTTTCAAAATAGGGACACTCATAGATGGCTTCGAAACAACCAATATAATTGTTACGACAACGCTTAATGCATGCCTTGAAATTCGTGCTTCGCTTTGACCGTTTCGTGGCGCCATCGACGAACATGACAGCAACACCGATGATGCACAGGAGCTGTAACGTGAATGGGAAATAATTATAATGAATTTGATGGTGACTAACATTATGAGAAAGGTGATGTTGACGATGAAAGCATAGGTGTTGTTTCGATGAAAACATTAACATAATTGTGATTTGAAAAAGATAAGTGTCATATAATTAATCAATCTATTCAAAGCAAATCTCATTTGTAATAACGAAAATAAATAAGAATCGTCGTCATCGATGTTCCAGTAAAACGTAATAAGACGTAATTATTCTTAATTAATAAATATGTAAAGTGCGTATTATAATACAGCATTTTGTGTTAGGTCTTAGGTTGTGTACTCCAAACAGCCCAATCTTGGGATAACACAGCATGCGCTGTCGGTAGCTTAGGTTAATAATTTATTTTAAAGGCAGTTAAGGTGATTGCGTGTGGTGAGTGGTAGGTTCATGGTGGCTGTTTAAAATGCAATGGGGCCCTCTATTTCAATGATTTGTGAAGAGATCATGTTAAATATACGAATTGTTCTGGGGTAGAAGGAGAAGACAGCTGCACTGATATGGCACCTAGGGGCTACGTAGTGGCCACGTTTTCTTGATTGTGTTACAAGGCCTGGCGGGGAATGGGTGATGTTCATACTGTTGTTTTAATTTTATAAAATGTCTTGGCTTATTTGGTAGACACATTTAGAAATGTAAAATTCCATTTGTCATTTGTCATACCATGTTTGAAGTTGAATCAGGTGAGTTATACACTTAAAACAACATTATTCATATGTAGTGAGTGAAAATCGTATTGATATGTTGAAATCAAAGCGTAATTTTATCACAGTTTTAAGTAGTCATATTTAGTGCATACATGCGACGTTTGACGAATTGCAAATATTCGTAGATGAACGTAATGATTCTGGTTTTAGTACTATTAGTTTGCAAGAGACATGGCTTAGCGATAACGACGATGCCTCCCTTCTACAGTTGAACGGTTGTCATGGCATTATAAAATGAAAACACTGCAGCAAAATGTGAACTGATTATTTATCTTAACTGGAAATATAAAACTAAGTTTCTATTTAACTCATCAACTATATGGGAAGATCAATTCATTGAAGTAATAATGGTAATTAAAAAATATAGTATACTTGGAAATATTTACAGACCGCCCAGAGACAATGTTGAAAATTACAAAGTTTTCTTTGACGAGTGTATTGTTACATTAAACGACTTAGAACAAATAAATAAAGAAGTCATAATTGCTGGAGATTTCAACATCAGTTTACTAAGAGTCAACACAACGGGTGTGTTTGAGGACTTTCTCGATGCACTAATTACTCAACGTTTTTACCCAACAATAACCTTACCGACACGATTTTCTAAATATAATGCAACACCAACAGATCATTTTTGTGTAAACTAACCAAAGCCACACTAAATACTACATCTGGTATTCTTATCGAACAATTTTTAGACCAGCAGCCTTATTTTACATGTTTGAATACAATATGATAATCAAAGCCAAAATATGCCAATGTTAGAAGGCATTATTCGTTTAACGTGAATGCCAATTTTCTTAACGATATGGAAAATAGTAACATGCTAGACAAAATTAACACAACATCAAATAAAAACCCAAATATAAACCTAAATATTGTGGGAGATATCCTTCAACAACAAAAATATAAATGGATGACAATAGGCATTGTCCGATAAAAAGACACAGGGATAATTTATACAAAAATCTTCGGGTGTTAAGACATGGGAATACGTACTAATAAAAAACAAAATTACACTATAGATTTATATATATATAAAATATTGTATTAAAAAGAAGTTTTAGATACGCAAACAAAATGTACTACGAAAGGTGTTTCAATTAGTACAAAACAAACATTATGAAAAAATGGTAAATAATAAATGACATCGTAAACAGGACTAAACGCAAAACGCCATTTCCAGATGTGTTTAATATGAATGGAAAACAAGTCACAGATAAAGCAACCATTGCAAATCATTTTGAAAACTTCTTGATAAACTTTGGGCCAGATCTTGCCAACAAAATACACAGTCCAGTTAATGTTTCTTGGACAAAAGTGACATTCCCAGAGCCATAAACTTAGATTTATTAAAATCCTTCGATTCATTAGACCACGAAATGTTAATAAACAAATTATCATATTACAGAATCAGAGGATGTGCAAATGGTCTCATAAAGAGGTATTTAACCAACAGGACACAGTATGTTGAAATGGAAGCCACGTCATCTGACACGTCACTAATCACTAGAGGAGTGCATCAGGGCTCTACATTAAGTCCTCTTCTCTTTTGGATATATATAAATAATATTGTATATGCAAATGAACGTTTCGAATGACCTCGATATGCTGAGGATTTAACTTTATCAAGCACATTGAGTTAATTCAATACACAATCTAACATGTTTGATGATATGAATACTGAATTGGATAAAATAAGCGTATGGTTAAAAGTAAACAAACTTTCACTAAATGTTATTAAATCAAAATGCATGATGTTCTATCATACTGAGAAAAGAATTCCAAGATTTCAATTAAATACAGATGACATACCACTAGAATGTGTAGATCATTTTAATTTTTTTAGGATTAATGTTAGATAAACACCCAAACTGGAGTAGACACATTAATAAAATATGTGATAAATTATCAAGTGCAATTGGAGTAATACATAGACTGAAGCATGTGTTACCACAACACGTTTTATTAACACTTTATAGTGCACTTGTGACACCCCATATCAATTACTGTTTACTCGCATGGGGTGAAAATCATAAAAAAATTCCTAAACTACAAAAACGAGCAGTTAGATTAATAACAAACAGCTCATACACTGCACACTCCGAACCATTATTGAAAAGCCTTAATTTATTGAAAGTTGAAGACTTCTTTAAATGTTCACAAATACGGTTTGCTTATGAACATCAGAATGTTACTATATCTGCAGAACATTCCAATTACTTTAAATACAGATGCACACAGTCATAACACTCGAAGTAGAAAAGATGTTCACATTGAAAGAATAAACACAGAATTTGTTAAGAAAACCAAATGATATAGTATTGCTCATGTTTTGAACAACATTTCATATTTAATCACAGACAAAATTCGTACTCATTCCTTGGATGGATTTACAATGTATGCTAAACAATTCATCATCTCAAACTACGACGATAAAAATCCCAAATTGCTACACATACCAAAGTACTAACAACTAAGAAGGGAAATAAAGTGAATTTTCGAATATACTTTAAGCTTGATATTTGTTGTTATAAAATATACTTAAGGTGACTTTTGTATATTATTTGACAGATATGCCATCCTGTGTAAACATTTAATTATCGTTATTATTACGTGAAATTTGTTTAAATTTTTGTTGATTTGAAATGAACATATATATATATACACCTGTATAGTTATATATTTGTATATATATATATATATTCTCAAATTGAAAATATAACATAAATAAACATTATACATACCTGTATATATGTATTATGTTTATTTATGTTATATTTTCAATTTGAGAAACTTCTTCATATACAATGTATGTATAGTGAAAATAAAATACATTTGTCTGTCTGAAGAATTTGATGGTTGTTTTCAGACATGATTTTGTCATTTTTAATGCTGTCATTTGCAAAGAGGCGTATGGGAGATAGGATGTTTTCATTTATGTCATTTATGTAGAGTATGAAGAGGACAGGTCTTAGGACTGATCCATGTGGTACTCAATTTGTAACCTCAGTTGTGTCCCACAGAGATAAATTTACTGACACTCTTTGTTTACGGCTTGAAATAAATGATTTGATCCAGTTTTGTGTGTTTCCAGTTATTCCGTAGGAGTTTAGTTTGGACACGCGTCGTTTGTAGGGAACTTTGTCAAAGGCTTTTGAAAAACCAAACCGTATTACATTTATTTTTGTCACGTTGTCCATAGCAGTCATCCAGTCATGGACTGTCTCGATGCGTTGAACCTCCCTAGACAATCTTGAT
>CM034533.1:19759903-19852580 GCA_020002185.1 Paraescarpia echinospica | reverse complement strand
TTCCTTCCATCTCCTCCTGCATGTAGCATCTTATACCATTCTGCCTGTGTCTTCGCTCGGTCTCCCTTCACTTCTATTCTCCTCCTTTCCATCATGTTGACCACTTCCAGTGCTTTTTCCCACATCGTCCCCACATTGAGACTCACTACATAGGTGCTTTATACTCTCTAAATGGTCATTATGTGATGCTCATACTATAGCTAATGACTAAATCATAGTTTTCACCTACCCAGTCATTTACCGGCGTATACATGGCAACCACTTTATTGCAAGGCAAATTTTCTGTAGACAGCTTTCACCGAGTTGATCCAGCATTTGTTTACATGGCCCAGTAGTTGTTGTTACTACATTATTTTATTTACGATTTCTATAACTGAAATATTTAAATCACTACTGGTTAAATAATGTTTTATATATATTTCATTGGTCACGCAAACACTACTGTACCAAGGTAGTGGTCTAGCTTGTGCTACATCTGGATGTTTATTACTTTATGACATTAATTTTAATATTAAATTTTTGGCAAATAGTGTTATTTTTATAAACAACAAAACATAGGTAACAATAACATATCATTTTTAAAGCATTGCAAAAAAACACCATCTGATAACAAAATATTTATAATTTAAAGAATATTAGGGTGGTGCTTCCACTTAATGTGTAAAATAACATTTGCAGAGTTTGTAATGTGCTAGATGTTTCCTTTAGTCCTTGTGAATATTAAATATCCCTTTAACTAGCTCACATATGTGTGGACAGTGATTTAACTTTTTACATAACTCGATTAATGCAATAATGGTGCTAACTTAAAAAGGCCTATGACTATGTATTCACGGTAAGGAGTTTCATCGTTTAAAAATTGTAAGTACTTCACTTTAAACAACAACAATTTATTCGTATAAATTTGAAGTAAATATGTGTTAACCATTTTTAATATGGATATTGTATGTAAGAGAAGGTTTGTTTGTTAAAGTGACTTTTCCTATTACATATGGCGAAATTTTTAAGGACCACTATATAAACCAAAACCAATCACATTTTAACAGTCCTACACAATTCACAAGTACGATATATTGGCAACTACCTATTTGTCGTGTTGTGTAATGTTACACCTGACACTCCATCAACGCTAACGGACACAAACATACATGCACACATGCACACATGCACACATGCACACATGCACACATGCACACATGCACACATGCACACATGCACACATACATACATACATACATACATACATACATACATACATACATACATACACTCATGGGTAAGTCTAGGGGTGGAAATGTACACACAAAATTAAAATACAAGACTGTCAACAGCCTTGGAAAACTCCAAGCTCGAGCACTGCGTGGTATCATAAACCTTGATAATATGCTATTACAATAGACATGTGTACTTTATATATAGTATCTTATTACATGCAGATATCTTACCTTTCTTTTCTGCTTGGAAAACGGAAAAAAATATTAGGGCTTGACGATTTTCTGTTTTGGCAATTCTTAGCTGAACAACAACACTCCTGAGCAACGCTAACATCGCGCGCTGTTGATCCCGCAGGCGCATGCGCTTGCCTCTCGAATGGCAAACAAAAACCTTCAGTGTAGACTGCCATTTTCTCGCTCAGTGACGCCTTCTGTCCAAATAGAGGCTCCTTGGTTCTATCTGTGAGCATCGAAAGAACCTTTTCACTTGTGCTTATGTGTTTAGCTCATTGTAAAGCCGGCTTGGGTTCAAATGCGAGTCAGCACATTTATACACAAATGCAAATGTTTGTAAGGATGCCAGTTCGTCGATTCGATGCATGATTGCATTTAAATGCAAATGCAAGTGTTTGGAATGATTGAAATGCAAATGTAAGTTTTTGAATTGATTGAAATGCAAAGGCAATTTAAAGTATTTGAAATTACTAAAATGCAAATGCACGTGCATGAAATAATTCAAATGTAAATTCAAGTGCATATAAAATAAAATGTCAATTCGAGTGGTCGAAATGATTTCAATGTAAATAGACCCATGCAAGATTACAAACGCAGTATCAATACTATGTTTCTGTAATCCATATAACTAGTATGTTGTTTAATCAAATGGATTTAAACGTTCAATTGGTATACGTTCCATTTATATTGTATTCGTTTCCAAGACTTCATATATTATTTGTCATTATATAAACGATTGTGAACGTGTAAAAAAATGCCTGACTGGTCTGACGTTGGTTTTACAGTTGGTTGGCAGAACCACAGCACAAGGTAAAATATGTTACATAATAATTACTCAAGTTAAATACAAACAATAATTACAACCATTTCATCGATACCCCTGTGGCACTCCTTTCCAGAAAACAATGTCCTTATCTGTGTAATTATTTATGGGAGCTTGTTCTGTCGACCCAGACATAACCCTTTGATTTACTGACTCTAACTTAATAATGTGAGTTACTTATAAGTGCACTGTGCATCAGCACCTTATATTACATGTTCTTACCCATTCGCTAAATAATATAATGGTTTCTGAAAGTAGATTGGATTTAATGTTTGAGAAAGATTAATTATGTTTTATTTTCACTGACAGCAGTTCACGGATGTATTTAGCATAGGCGAATTACGAAACATATGTGAATTCCGTGTATCTCATGACAGCGCCTAATGGTCAGGGTGTTTCAAATCCATCAAAGGATACTTGAAGCTAATATACACATTCTCTGAAATTGCAGCTAAGTGAGATAACAGACAATGGTACAAATCACCAGTTAGACAACCGAACAAATGAAAGTGTTTTGCTTCAAATGCAATTGTCAATATTTTTGTTTCGTATGCAAGTAAAAAACAAGTATAGTTGATCCTGAAATTCATATGCAAACGCAATGTAAGAATTTGTGTTCGAGAATTTCAGAAGTAGATGCACATACAAATGCATTTAATTCAAGTGCAACTGTTTTTCATCCCTACATCCAACATGCAAATGCGATATTTTTAAATGCAAATGCATTTGTATTTCAATCCAAATCTGGTGTCATGTGTGACATTGGTGGATATGAAAGAAGCTATGTATGATAAGTTCTTCATAGATCTTCATTACTGAGGACAGCGTTGGCTTCTTGAGTCCCGTGGCTCATGATAATGGCATTTTGATTCTGTTTTTTAACCATGTTGTATTTGAATTACTATTTGTGGTAAACTGGTGCTACTTCGATGGAATGAATATGCTTCGAACGAAAGGTGCCTGGAACACATGTATCCTGTTATGTTTAGTTGTTCGTTGTTATCTTAATACTATATGTTTTATGTGTGATACCGTGTGGATGTTGGCTACACAACCCTATATTATACATCCAGCATGATTATCAATGTATTTGTTGCTTCGTTGATAAGTGCACAAAATGTATCACTTAACGAGTCTGAATCCAGAACATATCCATACTTCACGCAGTGTTAAAACGGGAGAAGCTCTCATAGTACCAAGTCGACGTGAACAGTGTGTTTTGTATTTTGCAGTTGACAAGTGAGACAAAACTGAGGAGATTGGAAGTTATCCTTTCTAGATGGCAGTGAAGTGTGAATCTGTATTTACGTAGTTTACCTATGCATTATGTATTCATCCCGAGCAGTTAACTCATATTATATTCTACGACAGAAACGAAGGACAAAGTGAGTGACTGTTGCAAAACAATCTTTAATACTTTTTGAAAATATATTGTGTTGTTCTGTTGGCGTCCTCTTTACAGCGACATCAAAACCACAAGATTATAATAACAATTATACCTTTTCTCGTTCAGTACCCATTTCAATATTCTCTTTCGAGACGATGTGCCTTAGCATAGTTGATGTTTGCACAGTTCACATACACATTCTGTAGACATTATTATACGTATGAATGCTTCAATTAAGACAACAATAAATCTTCTTAAAAACACGAATACACACATTTGTCAAGTTAAACACATTTAATTTACACATCCATATTGTTTAATTGTTTTTCTTGGAGACTGGTTCATTGCAATTTTTAATGCAGTTTTCAAGCTGGTCATGACAAAACTTCTTAGCATATTCGGGATCCGTATTTTCAAAATAGGGACACTCATAGATGGCTTCGAAACAACCAATATAATTGTTACGACAACGCTTAATGCATGCCTTGAAATTCGTGCTTCGCTTTGACCGTTTCGTGGCGCCATCGACGAACATGACAGCAACACCGATGATGCACAGGAGCTGTAACGTGAATGGGAAATAATTATAATGAATTTGATGGTGACTAAAATTACGAGAAAGGTGATGTTGACGATGAAAGCATAGGTGTTGTTTCGATGAAAACATTAACATAATTGTGATTTGAAAAAGATAAATGTCATATAATTAATCAATCTATTCAAAGCAAATCTCATTTGTAATAACGAAAATAAATAAGAATCGTCGTCATCGATGTTCCAGTAAAACGTAATAAGACGTAATTATTCTTAATTAATAAATATGTAAAGTGCGTATTATAATACAGCATTTTGTGTTAGGTCTTAGGTTGTGTACTCCAAACAGCCCAATCTTGGGATAACACAGGAGTTTGTGGTGTTTTTGCACATGCGCTGTCGGTAGCTTAGGTTAATAATTTATTTTAAAGGCAGTTAAGGTGATTGCGTGTGGTGAGTGGTAGGTTCATGGTGGCTGTTTAAAATGCAGTGGGGCCCTCTATTTCAATGATTTGTGAAGAGATCATGTTCAATATACGAATTGTTCTGGGGTAGAAGGAGAAGACAGCTGCACTGATATGGCACCTAGGGGCTACGTAGTGGCCACGTTTTCTTGATTGTGTTACAAGGCCTGGCGGGGAATGGGTGATGTTCATACTGTTGTTTTAATTTTATAAAATGTCTTGGCTTATTTGGTAGACACATTTAGAAATGTAAAATTCCATTTGTCATACCATGTTTGAAGTTGGATCAGGTGAGTTATACACTTAAAACAACATTATCCATATGTAGTGAGTGAAAATCGTATTGATATGTTGAAATCAAAGCGTAATTTTATCACAGTTTTAAGTAGTCATATTTAGTGCATACATGCGACGTTTGACGAATTGCAAATATTCGTAGATGAACGTAATGATTCTGGTTTTAGTACTATTAGTTTGCAAGAGACATGGCTTAGCGATAACGACGATGCCTCCCTTCTACAGTTGAACGGTTGTCATGGCATTATAAAATGGAAACACTGCAGCAAAATGTGAACTGATTATTTATCTTAACTGGAAATATAAAACTAAGTTTCTATTTAACTCATCAACTATATGGGAAGATCAATTCATTGAAGTAATAATGGTAATTAAAAAATATAGTATACTTGGAAATATTTACAGACCGCCCAGAGACAATGTTGAAAATTACAAAGTTTTCTTTGACGAGTGTATTGTTACATTAAACGACTTAGAACAAATAAATAAAGAAGTCATAATTGCTGGAGATTTCAACATCAGTTTACTAAGAGTCAACACAACGGGTGTGTTTGAGGACTTTCTCGATGCACTAATTACTCAACGTTTTTACCCAACAATAACCTTACCGACACGATTTTCTAAATATAATGCAACACCAACAGATCATTTTT
This sequence comes from Paraescarpia echinospica, assembly GCA_020002185.1. Taxonomy (NCBI): domain Eukaryota; kingdom Metazoa; phylum Annelida; class Polychaeta; order Sabellida; family Siboglinidae; genus Paraescarpia; species Paraescarpia echinospica. The sequence goes on along the minus strand of CM034533.1, from coordinate 19,846,974 downwards.
GTGTAAACTAACCAAAGCCACACTAAATACTACATCTGGTATTCTTATCGAACAATTTTTAGACCAGCAGCCTTATTTTACATGTTTGAATACAATATGATAATCAAAGCCAAAATATGCCAATGTTAGAAGGCATTATTCGTTTAACGTGAATGCCAATTTTCTTAACGATATGGAAAATAGTAACATGCTAGACAAAATTAACACAACATCAAATAAAAACCCAAATATAAACCTAAATATTGTGGGAGATATCCTTCAACAACAAAAATATAAATGGATGACAATAGGCATTGTCCGATAAAAAGACACAGGGATAATTTATACAAAAATCTTCGGGTGTTAAGACATGGGAATACGTACTAATAAAAAACAAAATTACACTATAGATTTATATATATATAAAATATTGTATTAAAAAGAAGTTTTAGATACGCAAACAAAATGTACTACGAAAGGTGTTTCAATTAGTACAAAACAAACATTATGAAAAAATGGTAAATAATAAATGACATCGTAAACAGGACTAAACGCAAAACGCCATTTCCAGATGTGTTTAATATGAATGGAAAACAAGTCACAGATAAAGCAACCATTGCAAATCATTTTGAAAACTTCTTGATAAACTTTGGGCCAGATCTTGCCAACAAAATACACAGTCCAGTTAATGTTTCTTGGACAAAAGTGACATTCCCAGAGCCATAAACTTAGATTTATTAAAATCCTTCGATTCATTAGACCACGAAATGTTAATAAACAAATTATCATATTACAGAATCAGAGGATGTGCAAATGGTCTCATAAAGAGGTATTTAACCAACAGGACACAGTATGTTGAAATGGAAGCCACGTCATCTGACACGTCACTAATCACTAGAGGAGTGCATCAGGGCTCTACATTAAGTCCTCTTCTCTTTTGGATATATATAAATAATATTGTATATGCAAATGAACGTTTCGAATGACCTCGATATGCTGAGGATTTAACTTTATCAAGCACATTGAGTTAATTCAATACACAATCTAACATGTTTGATGATATGAATACTGAATTGGATAAAATAAGCGTATGGTTAAAAGTAAACAAACTTTCACTAAATGTTATTAAATCAAAATGCATGATGTTCTATCATACTGAGAAACGAATTCCAAGATTTCTATTAAATACAGATGACATACCACTAGAATGTGTAGATCATTTTAATTTTTTTAGGATTAATGTTAGATAAACACCCAAACTGGAGTAGACACATTAATAAAATATGTGATAAATTATCAAGTGCAATTGGAGTAATACATAGACTGAAGCATGTGTTACCACAACACGTTTTATTAACACTTTATAGTGCACTTGTGACACCCCATATCAATTACTGTTTACTCGCATGGGGTGAAAATCATAAAAAAATTCCTAAACTACAAAAACGAGCAGTTAGATTAATAACAAAGAGCTCATACACTGCACACTCCGAACCATTATTGAAAAGCCTTAATTTATTGAAAGTTGAAGACTTCTTTAAATGTTCACAAATACGGTTTGCTTATGAACATCAGAATGTTACTATATCTGCAGAACATTCCAATTACTTTAAATACAGATGCACACAGTCATAACACTCGAAGTAGAAAAGATGTTCACATTGAAAGAATAAACACAGAATTTGTTAAGAAAACCAAATGATATAGTATTGCTCATGTTTTGAACAACATTTCATATTTAATCACAGACAAAATTCGTACTCATTCCTTGGATGGATTTACAATGTATGCTAAACAATTCATCATCTCAAACTACGACGATAAAAATCCCAAATTGCTACACATACCAAAGTACTAACAACTAAGAAGGGAAATAAAGTGAATTTTCGAATATACTTTAAGCTTGATATTTGTTGTTATAAAATATACTTAAGGTGACTTTTGTATATTATTTGACAGATATGCCATCCTGTGTAAACATTTAATTATCGTTATTATTACGTGAAATTTGTTTAAATTTTTGTTGATTTGAAATGAACATATATATATATATATACACCTGTATAGTTATATATATGTATATATATATATATATTCTCAAATTGAAAATATAACATAAATAAACATTATACATACCTGTATATATGTATTATGTTTATTTATGTTATATTTTCAATTTGAGAAACTTCTTCATATACAATGTATGTATAGTGAAAATAAAATACATTTGTCTGTCTGAAGAATTTGATGGTTGTTTTCAGACATGATTTTGTCATTTTTAATGCTGTCATTTGCAAAGAGGCGTATGGGAGATAGGATGTTTTCATTTATGTCATTTATGTAGAGTATGAAGAGGACAGGTCTTAGGACTGATCCCTGTGGTACTCAATTTGTAACCTCAGTTGTGTCCCACAGAGATAAATTTACTGACACTCTTTGTTTACGGCTTGAAATAAATGATTTGATCCAGTTTTGTGTGTTTCCAGTTATTCCGTAGGAGTTTAGTTTGGACACGCGTCGTTTGTAGGGAACTTTGTCAAAGGCTTTTGAAAAACCAAACCGTATTACATTTATTTTTGTCACGTTGTCCATAGCAGTCATCCAGTCATGGACTGTCTCGATGCGTTGAACCTCCCTAGACAATCTTGATTGGAATCCATGTTGAAAATGGAGGATGATGTTTTGTTGTGTAAGTGTTTCCACATATTGCTTACAATGATGTGTTTCATGAATTTACAGAGGATGCATGTTAGTGATATTGGCCTGTGGTTGTGTAAGGTCAGGTTTATGTTTTTTTGGTGTATTGGTGTTACATGTGCTCGGAGCCAGTCATTAGGGAGTCTACAAGTTTTGTACGACTGTCGCAAGATGTGTGTGGTGATGGGAGCTATTTTGTCTGCAGTTTCTTTGAAAACTCTGACTGGGAGTTCGTCTGGTACGTTAATTTATTCTGGTTAACATTTTTCAGTTACTTAATTATTCAGTGGATTTCAAGAGTGGTCATATGCGGGTAAGTGGAAGGTGTTTGTTGGGGAATAGGATACATTTATTGAGTGAACACAGAACTAAACTAGTTATTGAGTGCACTTGCTTTGTCATGGTTGTTGATGATTGGTTGTTTGTTTACTTGTAGTGTAGGAATGCCAATGTTTTCTCGTTTGTTTGCTTTGATGAATGACATTAATTGTTTGGAGTTTGTGTTTAGGCTGTCTCCAAGTTGGCTGTTTATATAGCCTTTGTAAGATTTGGTAGCAGGCTTATTGGCTTGCCTTCTGAGATCTTTAAAATTTTACCAGACGCAATTAAAGCCAGTTTGTTTTGCATTTGTTACGGCTTTTGTTGGGTTTTCGTTGCAATCACATTATGTTCCGTGTTATCCAGGGGTGGTGTGTTTTCAATTTGGTGTTGCGATTATGGATGGTATTGTTAATCAATGTAACAAGTTGCGTCCGAAAAAAGATCGAGTTTTTGTCGATGTCTCGTGAATCGAGGTCCATGTCAAATTATTCTGTTTGAGTTATGCCATCTGTAAGTTTGTCCCATTTTGCTGGTTTGTATTGTAAGACATTTTGAGGTGGTTTCCTGTTGCGAACTGCGTTGAGATAAACTCTGAAGGTTACGGCTTCATGATCACTCATGCAAGGGGTGGTATGTGTATTGATAATTAAGGATTAATTTTCGGTGAGTATTAGATCAAACATATTGCCAGAATCGACTCGTGTGGGGGCCATTCAGTCATTTGTAATGCTTACTGGCAGTTCTATTGTAAGTGGTTTGTTTGTTGGCCCAGTCTCCTGCTATGGGGAGTTTTTTTTAGTTCTGTACAAGGTCAACAAATATTTCATGGAAAATTTCAAGAGATTGGAGATGGTCATTGGGTGATCCGTAATAAGATGCAGTGTATGAATTTGTTTCGTGCAAAGTGGATTATTGTCCATCCTATTTCACAAATTGAGTTAAGGTTTCGAAATGGTTCTGCAACGATGTCATCGCGAAAGGCTACACATACTCCACCGCCATGGACATTTCTGTCCGTTTTGATGGCATCATAGTTTGGTGGTACACATGAGAACGTTGGGTAGTTTTAATTTACTTTGGTTTCCACCAGAAATATGATGTGAGGATTGTTTGACTGGATTGTTGCCTTTAGTTGGGTTGTCTTTTCGATGCTCTTGACGCTGTTGGTGTTTATCAAACTGTAACTGAATGTGTTTGTTTTTTCTTTGCGCGTTCAGGTTTAACAAGATTTAAGAAGATTGCCACCCAGTTAATTAACTCTAGATGGCATGTGGGCAAAAAAGCCTTTTGGCTTATCGAGAGTCCAACCCTTTTTATTTACGTGTATCCCGCACTTCTGAGGTATGTGTCGATTTTATTTTTAAACATGTTCACACTACTACCACCCGCACCGTCACCAGATAATCTATTCATTGATTTACATTTCTTTGTTAAAATTTGAACTCTCTTACATATAATCTACAATGCTCCTTTACTAATGTAACTTCATGTCCTCTAGTCCTTCTAGCTTTCTTAACTGAGAAAACATATTTCTATCAATAGTTTCATAACCATTCAGCATTGTAAACACGTATATCCGATCTCCTCTCAATTTCCTGGTCTCTAATGTTATTAAACCATATAAAACCAAGATCCTTCAATTTTGGTATAATTTTAGTCGTTCTCTCCTGTACTGTTTCTAGCATATATATATATATATATGTCCTTCTTGCGATATGGCCTCCACGCTTGCACACACTATTCTATAATAAGCCTAACTATTGTTTTGTACAGCAGTATTATTACATATTTTTCTTTATACGCTAAAGTGTTGATGCATTTTGGGAGTTTGGTCCAAAAACTGGGTCTGGGCTTTCGTCTGTGTTGGGATGTAATGCTTCATTATGTTTATGGTTGCCAATATCAAAATGATTAGCTGTAGAAATGTCTTTGTATGCCAAGACGGAATTTGAGAAGTCGATGGTATTACATTTAGGGTAGGCCCATGAGCATGATGAATTAATCGTTTATAACCACTGTCGTTTATTTTACAGCATTGTGTGTTTTTCCAGTTTTGGCAGTGGTCGCATTCTATTGCATGGTGATCATTTAAGATTTCCCTGTGACATCTGTCACAGGGTGCCGAGCAACTGGAACAATGCCATGGAGTGTTCAATGTTCTGCATGTGTTATTGTAGTCATGTATGGATATTCCAGCACATTTTATGTGCATTTTTCTATTGCAGTCACTACATGTTAAGCTGGGTCTATTGGATTTGCTTGATTTCTTACATGTGTGACATTTAGCGGGTCCTGGGTTTACTTGGAAATCTTCTGACTGTATGATGCGTAGTAGAAGAGTGAATTTCGTTATCGTCCTGTCTGTACTGGGCTTGTATGGTGGTGGAATGACAAGTATTTCGGTGGAGCTGCTGGGTTTAAGACATTTCAATTGTGCAATGTTTTTCCAGATGGGACTGTAAATGTAAAACGTTGTGGCTGAGTTGGTATCTTGTCTCGGTTTAGTGCACACACGCACGCACACACGCACACACGCACACACGCACACACGCACACACGCAACACACACGCACGCACATACGCACACACACATACACACACGCTCTTAATTAAGAACACCAAGTTTAAAAAGTTCGATCGCATTCACCCACTCATAATTTATTATACTCAGTTAAAAATAATTAAAGTCGTTGATAAAAAATATGACGTTATTACATAACTGCAACCAGATTAATATTAAAGAAGACATGCATTTACCTAATTAAAAGTTATGTTTTTATAAGCTGTAGTATTATAATAATCTTGCGAGTTAGGGCAAAACGTGTAGCTGAATGGGTTCCAAGACGCTTAGTGCAATGCGATGGAAAGGCAGTTCTTCACCCTGATTGGGCCCCAGGGCGACGCTAGGCAAAGAGCGTCTTTGCAAAAGGCCTGTTAGTATACAGTTTACTGTGTACAGTGTGGGTTTCTAGTTTGTTGCTGACAGCCTAAATGATGGATTTGTTATTGGTACTTTTATGTTGATAGTGCGCTTTATTAATTTTGTGTTTCACGGAAACGTAGCATTGCCGTTTCCAGGAGCGGAGTTCGAGGTTATGTACTACTTCAGGTATTTAGCCCTAGTGTTGGTGTAAATGTTTGGATTGATGTCATATTTAGTAAAACAAACAATCACAACTGTAAATATTAAATATAGCTAGCAATATTTGATGTACTTAGCTCTTTAGCTGTTTGTGTTCATGGCTTGTTCGTTGACATTGTTGTAGTTTATCCAAGATGGCGGTTTGGCGGGAAATCAGCAGGACGTTTCAAAGTTGTTTTATACATTGTATAACTTGTCACGTGTATTACATTAGTTAGGTAGATTTAGTGACACTATCCCACTCAATTAGGGATGATCTAGACTTCGATCACAAATGTAAATATAATTTTGCAATAACAATTTGGCGAGCCGTTGTCAAGTATTGTTATACCTTCACGCAAGCGCAACACGGTTTGTATAAACGTAGGCGTTTGATCATCGTCATCGTCATCGACACCATTCATGCTTATCGTTAAAATTAACCATCATCATCTCAATTATTAATCATCACAATCATCATTCCAGTCCCATGGTCAATTATATGAATCACCAGCATCACCGTCATCATAACCATCATCATCATTATCATCATAGCAACGACCAATTACAAACATAATTAATACGGTTGGTGCCTTCTGTGCTGTAATCAATATGACAACAATCATCCCTAATCATCGTTAGTTAAGTGATTAAATAAATTTTGATAGGGATATGGCGCCTTGCAAGCGGCAAGTTTAGGCATAGCGACACTTGGTGTGCGATCACTGGCACAGCTGGGTAGATTTTGCATTGTCCGGCTGTGGGAAGTCTTGGGCAGAAACCATGGAGGAAGGATTCACCTTTAAGTGCATTGGGTGTTGGAAGGTGGAGTGTCTGCAGAAGGAGATAGTTAGGTTGACAGATATTGTGAAGGGAATGGAGATGGGAATTAGAAAAGAGACAGGTTGAATGGAGAGAGACGACAGGGAGAGAGGTGAGAATACTGCAAGACTGAAGGAGAATAGCAGTAGCAAGAAAACTGAGGAAAGGAGATTGAGAGGAGGGAAGGTGATTGGAGGGTGAAGAAATTGGAAAATCGAAGACAGAAAACGTGACAAGCGTGAAGGTGACAGGGGAGAAAGTGACCGTAGAAAAGGAGGGAGGGGACATAGGACGGGAGAGGAGAGAAGAAAATTAGATGGGAGGAAAGATGAAGGGACGAAAGGAAGTGAGAGCGAATGTGATACAACAGAAGTCGATAAAACGGACGCTGACAGGAGGAAAGGTGACAAGAGAAAAAGCGACAGGAAAGAATGGATCGGAAGAGAATGTGACAGGAGAGAAGACGACAGGGGGAAAAGACAACAACCAGATAGATGCAAACCGAAGAAGAAGCTACTCTAAGGCAGTGATTGAGGGGGCAATGAGGAAAGAGAGGGTGTTTATGGGCGACTCCATTATGAGAAAGACGGACAAGACACTGAGCGAGGGGAAGTACGTCGTTGTTTGTCTACCAGGGGCTAGGATTGAACATGTGACTGACAGGGTGGAGAAGGTATTGGGACATGCCAAGGGATGGTTTATACTGGTACATGTAGGAACAAATAATGCTGACAGGGAGAGAACAACTGGGATAGTACAGAAGTATAGACAGTTAGTGAGGAAGATAAAGAAGACAAGAGTTGAACAGATAATTCTGTCAGGAATTTTGACAGTAATGGGAGGAAGGGGGGCAACGTCTAGAAACTGCAAGAGGATGGCGATCAACAGACTTGTTGAGCAGATGTGTGAAGAAGAGGGGGTGGGATTCACAGATTTATGGGGATACTTTGTTTGGAGGGAAGATATGTACATGAGAGATGGCCTCCATCTAAGTGGAAAGGGGGCAGCAGTTTTCTCAGATAACCTGCTGCGATATGTTGACAGTGGAACAGGTTGCATCTATTTAAACGAGATTCGCAGGGGGGACTCACAGAAAAGCCTGAAAATAGAGGCATAGATAAAGACAGCACAAATGATTCAGCAAAGAACAATCTGGAAAACTCTTCTGAAGCTGGATGTAAATGTGTTTGTTTAAATGCAAGGAGTATAGTAAACCAAAAAAATGAACTAAACATTATGGTAGAAGAAATTGACCCTCACATAATAGGTATAACCGAATCCTGGGCCACCACCGATATGTCAGAAGCCGAATTGGGACTGACAGGATACATAATGTTTAGGAAAGATAGAATAGGAAGAAAGGAAGGTGGAGTTATTTTATATATTAAAGAATCTATCCAGGCTTATGAAATAAAATTAGAAAGAGAAGCAGATTGCGAAGAAGCTGTTTGGTGTAATATAGTTACAGGAAACTTAACGATAACAGTTGGGTTAGTTTATCGAAGTCCAAATATAAGCATAGAAGAGAATGAAAAAATACAAAACGCTATGAGGGAAGTAAGTAAAAGGGACTGTATTACTATGGGGGATTTTAACCATGGGCATATTCTATGGAAATCTCTACAGAGTATGGGGAGTGAGAACCACAAGATTTTAGTTTTAGTTCAATATATTTTCCTTTCTCAACATGTGCTAGAACCAACCAGGGGTGAGAATGTGTTAGACATAGTTTTGTCCTCACAGAATGAATTAGTTGACAATGTCAGGATATGTGAGCCACTGGGGAATAGTGATCACAACCAGATATATTTTACCATCAAAGTAAAATCAGAAAGGAATAGTAAAAAGCAGTATAGGAGAAATTTCCACAAAGGAAGGTATAAGGACATGAGGAAATATTTAGCAAAGATAGACTGGAATAATACACTGAAAAATAAGACTGCAATAGAATGCTGGAATGTATTAAAAAGTGAAATTAAGTGCTTAGTCGATAAATGTGTACCGTGTAAATGTGTTAAACGGTCCAAAAAGAAACACTTATCGAAAGAAGCCATTACAAAAATTAAGTATAAACAAATGATGTGGAAGTCATGTAGATGTACTGGAAATGATGAAGACTACAACAGTTATAAAGAAGCACTTAACCAAGCTACAGCTGAAATTAGAAATTCAAAGAGAAGCTATGAACAACAATTAGCTAATAATATAAAACATGACAGCAAGAGTTTTTATGCGTATGTTCGAAGCATACAGCAAGTTCAATATAAGTTCGGTCCTCTAGAAGATAGTGCTGGAAATATAATATCAGAGGGATTCTTAATGGCAGGAGACCTGAATGAGTACTTTATTTCAGTGTTTACCAGAGAAGATACCTGGAGTGGATGGGATTGTATTGGAAATTGTAGAACAAATTAGCGTACCGCTTGCAACAGTTTTCAATATATCATTAAAAGAGGGAGTGGTTCCTTTAGAATGTAAAGAGGCAAACATTATACCATTATTTAAAAAAAGGTTCGAGAAACAAGCCAGATAACTATAGACCAGTGAGTTTAACATCAGTGTTTTGCAAATTATTACAAAGACTAATTAAAGATCACATGGTGGATTTTCTTGTGAAACAAAACTTGATAAACCCATCTCAACATGGTTTTTTTAAAGCGAGGTCATGATTATGAAATATGTTATGTTTTTTGGAGGACCTCACTAAGTGGGTAGATGAGGAATCACCAGTAGGTATAGTCTACTTAGATTTTCAAAAAGCTTTCGACAAAGTACCACATCAAAGATTACTGCTTTCACTAAAGGCCCATGGCATAGAAAATGGTATAATAAACTGGATAGAAAAATGGCTGATTGACAGAAGATAACGTGTAGTAGTTGATGGGGAGGCTTCAAACTTGAAATCGGTATTGAGTGGGGTACCGCAGACAGGGATCAGTACTAGGACCTATATTATTGTTAATATATATCAACGATTTGGATGATGAAATAGCAAGCAAGGTGTTGAAATTTGAGGATGATACAAAATCGTTTAGAAGGATTAAAAGTGATGGAATTAGACAATATTTACAAGATGATCTTGACAAGTTGATTAAATGGTTTGAAAAGTGGCAAATGCTGTTCAATTTTGGGAAATGTAAATGCCTCCACGCAGGACATGGGAACGAAGAGGTATATTATACAATGGGGGGTACTGTACTAAGTACTACTGTAAAAGAAAAGGATTTAGGGTTAGCCATTAGTGCTGATAAGAAGTTTTCAGAGCAGTGCGGAATTGCAGCTTCAAAGGGAAATCAAATCCTTGGATTAATTAGGCGAAACATAACGTATAAGGAAAAAGAGCTAATAACACCGCTGTACAAAGCAATATTTAGGCCTCATTTAGAATATTGTATACAAGCGTGGAGGCCGTATCGCAAGAAGGACATATATATACTAGGAAGAGTACAGAGGAGAGCGACTAAATTGATCCCAACACTGAGGGATCTTAGTTATGAAATTCGCCTGAAAGAATGTGGTTTAATAACACTAGAGACTAGGAGATTGAGAGGAGATCAGACAGAAGTGTTTAAAATAATGAATGGTTATGAAATTATTGATATAAATATTTTTTTTCAGTTAAGAAAGATAGAAGGACTAGAGGACATGAAGTTACGTTAGCAAAGGAGCAGTGCAGATTATATATAAGAAAGTTCTCATTTTCACAAAGGACTGTAAATGAATGGAACAGATTATCTGCTAATTGTGTGGGTGCTAGTAGCGTGAATATGTTTAAAAATAAAATCGACACATACCTCAGAAGGGCGGGATACACATAAATAAAAGGGTCGGACTCTCGATAAGCTAAAGGACTTCTTTGTCCACCTGCCATCTAGAGTTAATTCTTCTGGGTGGCAATCTTGTTAAATCTTGTTAAATCTTGTTAAATGCCCGTCATCATCTTACGCAGCCTAACGAATGCTAGCTGTAGTAATTAAAGTAGGGCTATGGAAGCCTCTATCTCGTACTTGTCACATATATTGTCAATACACTGACTTACCCAAAAAGTTCTGTTCCACATCCTGTTTTTCCCCGTTATTCAGCAGCACTTCTCACCTAAGTAATGAAATAATTACACATTGAATGCATTATTGTCGTAGGATCCAGTCATAATTCGGCGATACATATTGCGGACGTGCTGAGCTCTATTATACACGATAGCATCAAACTAAAAGTGCCGTGATGTAACGATCACTGTATTGTTTGATATATTAATTTAAAACAATTAACAAAAAGGTTGCATCGACTGATCATATTACGCTATTAACAGGCTTGAAACATGATCATAAATTAAAATATTTTGCGACGGATTCGATCAAAAATATTGTGTTTACAAGTGCCGCTAACGCCGCCGTGACGGTGTGATGCTGATGTGTCTCACCACAAAATCTTCCCTTGGCGTCCGCTTGACTGGATAAGTCACAGATTCAGTTACGCGCATCCACAAAGTCGCTTCGTCTGATGGTTACTCCCAAGTAGCGTTGTTTCAAAGGTCGAAATGCCCGACTTAGTCAGGTCACGTGTTGACAACTACTAAGACTGAAGAACGAGGAAGTTGTTAGTGTGCACCCGGAACTTAGAATCCCGTTTCACATACCAGGTCATCGGTCACCCTCACGTGCAATGCATGTCCGTAATTGAACTTATAAACATAAGGACCAACCAAGCTGTCGAGACGGAAGGAACACATTGAATAAACCCTCATTAGACTAATGAGTGGCGACCCTTTAATATATATATATTGTTACATCTGGCCCACCAATGAAATGAGCACAGTCTCATATGACATACATTTTCATTACAGCAGCATCAAAGAAGCTCAAAATGGTAAAGCTGAGGCATGGTTTTTTTTGCAGAAGAAATGAAAACACAACATACGTGAATGCAATGTATAACTGGATAGTAAGATTATTCGGAAAAAGATTTAGAAGAAGAGCAAACACCGAGTACATGGAAGTAAGAATTGGTTGTTAAAATAACGAAAGGTGACCCGACAACACTCGGATATTAGAGAGGACTTACTGTAATATACCGTTAGTCAACAGAGTAAGGAATAATTATTGTAGTCAGAAACATTGCCAAATTTGCATTAAGACACACACACGCACATGCACTCGCACAAGCACACGCACACACACACACACACACACACACACACACACACACACACACACACACACACACACACACACACACACACTACAGTTTTAGTCGATTGCAAACACTAATGAACTGAGTTTTTGTTTAGACTTTAGTATGTAAATAAAGGTGTTATTATTAGTATTATTAGTACAATAAGAAACGGGGTTCATACAAGTACATACAGGAGTTGAGATAAGTACATGCATGCTTCAAAAAAGGAAGAAACACAGATGAGCATGCGTATCAATAATTATAAATATATGTAGCTGTTAGTGAAAGTTATACAGCATACCTTTATTTTGATTCTGTGCATCAAGGGAGTCTTTAGACAATCACGACTAATTACGGAATCCCGCATATGATAGGCAGAATTATGGCTACATTTGTTCTACGAGGGCAGTGCATATGAAGTGTTTACGGACGGTTAGTCGTCTGAGTGCTTCACAAGAAAACCGAAGTTAAGCACATATCGCAGCTTTGAAGCATCTTGTTTTCCAGTTCGACTAAATTTGGCCATCATTTTGTCATGTGATAGCTGATTTATGCATCTGTTTTCTGAATGATTTTCTGTTGCTCGGGTGTAGAGTACGATTGCCGATTTTTATAAGCATCTTCTGTTGTTCTTTGATGCAGATTCCAAATGTACGTTTCGTGTCTCCGATGGATATGGCATTACAGTTTTCACATGTTATCGTATACACCATTGGCATATATTTTGTTGTTCAATTTTGTGCTTTGGTCTTACCTTTGACTTCTTGATAATTTGGTGAGGTTACATGCTGTATTCACCTTGCATTTAGTCATGATCCGTGATGAGTTTTCGCATAATCATTTGGCATACAGCATAGCGGTATCCATATCACGGAAATGGGTAATATCAGTCAAAAGGGAAACGGAAACGTTAAATGGACTGTGAAATAAGTAAACATATTATTCATGGCATCCACCCAGTCAGGTGAACTTCTTTTCACACCACGATGATAAGATTGAATTTTATGTCACAACTAACGAAGTGTATACTGTCCTTATCACACACAATTATAAACATGTGCAAGTAAAGGCAACTGTGATGAAATAATGAGAACAATACTTAAAATCAATAACAATATTGCAGTATTAAGGTAAATAGCAAATGCAACGAAAATAGATTGCAAAGACACCAGAGCAGTTCGATAGTAGTAGTAGCAGCAATAACAACCTTGTACGCACCCATGGAACAACAAACCACGAACATCAATATTCGCCATTACGGTGGAGCCAATTGAACGAACGAAGAACGAACGAACGAACGAAGACGTTTATTGACCCTATGTATATAAAAAGTACAATTGTTGTCTTCCTTCATTGTATAAATACAATAAAACATATACAAACACAAATATACATATACGCATGATACATCATTCGTATGTAATTCGGTAATTGGCGGAACAAAAATAATTAATATATTTGAACCGTTATATATACACCAGACGGGGTCGGTGATTCCTATTAAGACAAAATGTCGCTATCATAAGAGCCACCCCATTTACGATATTAATAACATAAGTCCTTTTAATCAACAATAAAGTCCATCTCAAGTGGATGTGTGTGTGTGTGTGTGTGTGTGCGTGTGTGTGCGTGTGTGTGTGCGTGTATGTGTGCGTGTGTGTACGCGTGCGTGCGCGTGTGTGTGCATGTGTGTGCGGGTGTGTGTGTGTGTGTGCGTTATTGCGTTCGTGCATGCGAGTGTATTGTTTTTTGTTGTGTATGTACGTGTACGCATGTATACACTCTTAAGCTAGAGTCATTGTAATCAACTACACATTCTCATTACTTCATTTATTATATATTTTGCTGACATGTATAACAGTTTGATAGTGGGCACCTATAATCGTATTTTTTTTTAATAATTGTTCACATATATTGAAAAACCTGGCATACTGTGGGCGTATATCATTTCTTTAATTAAATCGGGAGTGTTATTTATAGCGTGTGGTAAAATTGTGTTTCAAACATTTCGTTGCAAACTTCTTCTTTTATCAGGTTAAGTTTTTTTAAAGTGTTTCAGTATGTGAGTTATATTTGCTTAGTGTTATTATTCGCATTGCTTTCTTTTGAATTTTCATAATTCTGTTTCCCTGATCACCCGATGTCATTGTGCAATAATTAATGTGAGATAATAGTAACGATTTATATAATATAACTTTTATTTGCAGTGGTAGTACGTATTTTAATCTATTCAATATACTAATTATTTTTGAACATTTATTTCATACTTTTTCAATGTGATTTTCCAATTTAAGATTGAGTCCAAAGTCAATCCTAAGAAGTTAACATGGCTTACTTTTTCAATATTTATATAATCTATTTTAGGTGTAACAGTCGTTATGCATTTATTTGGCTTACGGAAAATAATTTTGATTTGTTTTTATTCAGCAACAATAATTTTTAGCCATTCAATAACTTTAGAGAGTTCGTCATTTATTGAGGATTGTATGTTTTTATTTTCGGAGTTATCTTTAATGGAACAAATACCAAAGAGTGTAAAGTCATCTGCATACATAATGAAATCGAACTTTTGACTGGTTTATGAGAAATCGTTAATTATATATAATAAACAATAATGGTCCGAGTATTGAGCCTTCGGGAACGCCATTGGTTACTGATAAAATGTCTCCCTTTATTTCTTCTATTTCAATATATTGTTTTCTGTTATGTAAATAACTTTTAAATAATTGTAGTGTTGAACCGTTTAGGCCATAGTATTTTAATTTATTTAGTAGAATATTTGATCAATGGTGTCAAACGCATTAGACTAGTCGAGATATATACTAATAGGTACATAATTTGTATCAATTTCAGTTACTATTCTATCAATTAGCTCAAATACAACATATTCAGTAGAATGTTTAAAGCCATACTGATTATCAAAAAAACGTTTTAAGTCATTAAAGTATGATGATAATTGTATAAAAATTATATCCTCAAATACTTTTGATGTAGAAGGAAGACGAGGGATATGCCTATAATTTTCAAATAATGATGGGTCGCCTTTTTAAATATTGGAATTACTTTTTGCAATTTTGAGTTTGTCAGGGAACATTTGGTAATACTTGATTTACTAGAATCGTCAATGATTTGATAATAACATTTTCAATTATTTAAAACAATTTTGAAGATATACCATAAAATCCATAGCAATATCTTTTTTATATGTTAGTTTGATATCGTTAAAAATAGTGGTAATTTATGCTTTTTTATGTTTTTTGAGAGAAATTCATTAATAATTTTCTAAGTATTTCTTATATCGTTTCTGATTAGATTAAAACTGTGTTTAAAATTCATTTGTTTTGCTTTACGAATGTTTTTCTTTAATATCGTATTATACGTTTTGAGATTAATGTTAATAGTTCGTAATTTAGCGAATTTTGATTTGTTAATTTTAATTGTTTGTATATTTGTCTCGATACTGAATTGATTTCAGTAATCCTTGATGATTTGTTTTGTTAATATTGATTAAATTTCACTAATTTAGTCGGCACATGCTTTTTGTTGCACATGAAATTTCTTCGTATATTATCTCGTAATTACGATTTGTATCGGCATTTAGATTTCTATTTAGTTTATTGTAAATTTATTTCATGTTTAACCTTATACATAGCTTCTTCATTTGATATATCTATTCTTACTTATCTAGGAGAAGGTTCTGGATTGAGTAATGTCAAAAATCATGAAATACGGTTGTGGGTCAGAGAAACGTTTGGTTAAAATACCCGCAGTACGATCTAATATAAATTTATTTAGTTAACAGAAACAATTGTCTATTAAAGTGCCATTTGTTCTAGTGAACCTAGTGGGAAGAGTAATCTGAGGATAACGGCTGCGTGATATTAAGTTATCAAAAAAATTACTATATGTATCATTTTCATTTAATTTCAGCAAATGTACACTGTATATTAAAATCCCCTGCAATGATAAGATTAGTGCTATCATTATTTTCTAATGCTGATATAGTCGATGAGAATTCGTTTATAAATGTATTTATATTGTCATCATTTGATCTTGGGGGTATATATATGTTTCCTATAGTTATATTCTGAGATTGGCTGCCACCATTTATTTACAGTTTTCATACATGTTAATATTTAATTTGACTTCCGATCTATATGTGTTGTCAACGTATAATTATTATTAGCCCTCCTTTGTCGCTACAGTGTTTGCACTGTGCTGAACAAGTGTAGCCATGTAAAGAAAATTGGGACAAGTAATCTGCCTTCCATGTTTCTTATAAACATATAACACTAAATTTAAAATTACTACTGCTTAGTTCTTCTACAAACCCTCTAATTCATAAAACGTTGCATTTATTTATTGTATATTAGTGCATAAGATACTAAAGCATTTCGTGTTTTTCTGAGCTAATTTGGTAAAAAAAGTAGTAATAACATGACCGACGTATTATTTGAGGTTCATTATTTTCTGTATCATTTATACTAAGAACATTTATTAAATCATTGCTATGAATACCTCTTAAATAGGAGAGGAATGTTTCGTGAAATGCCATGATTAAATATTAGTGTTTTCTTTGAAATATATGTGTAAGTTGATTCATGCTCTATTTCAATATATTTTGATTGATTGTGATTCAGTTTTTCTTTGACATTGTCGTTTGCTAGTGTTAAATGGATTGAGAAGCAGCTGGTTACCGGCTTAAACCACAAAGATAAGGGCCTATGTTGGAAGATAGGCCAGAGGCGCGTGCCGGTGAGCACGAAAAGGAAGACGCACGGGCAATGGAAATGTCGAGGCGCATAGCATGCCGAGATGAAATTGACTGATGTCGCTGTTGAAAGTGCCGTAGCGATCTGCTTGTTCAGGAACAAGAGTATATCTGCTGCTGGGAGGCGGTTGTGACTCGACATCACACCGAGCCTATTGGTGAAGGTAATTATTAATCTGTTTGGTTTATAGTTTAAATAACTGATGAGCCTAAGTTCCAGGCTGCGTATGAACAGCGAGAGATGATCGCTCGGGCCGGGACGCGAGCGGCCGGGACACCACGGCTCGGGGACACGTCACTTGTCTTACACTTAGTGGCACTGAGTGTGAGATCTAAGTGCCACTAGACTCAATGTTTGACGTGTCCATTTTCACGTTTTATGCGAATACCACCCAAGGCCAATGGTTCCATGATGCATGTGAACCAAAATTGTCCAGGACAAAGGCAGAGCTATGATAGAAAATAAACAGGAATTATCTCCCCCTATGTTCTATCCCCGTCGACACTGTTCACATTCGCAGTAATGGCTATGCATGTATGAGCAATATGTGGCAGTACTACATTTTAAACCTTTTAAACACATGGCAGGTAGATAGGATTATTTTAAGCTTTATGCATACTGCGATTTTTCTGTCCAAAGTTTACAATGGGTCTTATGAATAAAATATAAATTGAACTTTTTTCAGCCAGAGCCCACATTTGTTTTGGTAACAAAGAAAATGACCACCATTTTGTGCAAATATTGACATATTTCAAAACGGGCTTCCTTAATCTGTTTGATATCTTGATATTTCTATGGATCCAGGTATAATACTGGGATAAATACAGTTAGAGGATCGTATTGAATTCTTTGTTAATTTTTTAAAGAATAATATTCAATTCGTGTGAAATGTTTATTTAAATGTTTAATTCTTTGTTACAGGTGGACTGTTGTGCATTACAAACAGCAGGGAATTTATAATTATTTGTTTAGAGCAGGTGGTGCTACGGAATGCCATGAACCATATCCACTTAGATGACTGGAAACTAGACAGTCCAACAAACAAGTACGTATATATGTGCATCCTTTGTTACGAGACCAGTGAAATGTTTTGTTAAATATTTACTGAAATGTATTAATAATACAAAATCAACGTAGCACTAGTAATACTAGTATATATATATATATATACATATATATATAGATAGATAATTTCATCAGCAACCTCATGCCCGATGCACAAATTATTAGCAATCTTCCAGGGAAATCACTTAGTGAATTTATTATACCTCCTGAGGTGTTAGTCACCTCTGATCGCCCAGACCTTGTCATCTACCATTCACACACTAAGCAAATTCACACCATTGAACTGACTGTACGATTTGAAACAAACATCAATAAAGATCTTGTATTCAAAACTGACAAGTATGCCACACTAATCCATGATATAAACAATAACGGAATAAAATTTGAATTAACATGCATTGAAATAGGTTGCAGAGGCTATATATCTGAACCCAACAAATCTAGACTGACAACCTCCTTAAAATCTCTTGAAATAAACCACCAACAAAACAAACAAAACAACTAATTCTATCATATCCTTGTCTAATCTAGCCCTGCTAACGCCACTCACACTTTCTAAACGTGAAGACGAACCACAATGGTTTGACCCAAGACTAACTGAAATATGATGACCATCACCCTAATATGAAAAAAATGACAACAACAAAAAATTCCCCCAAACAGCAAGTAATCCTATACATATATGTTTTCAGTGTCAGTATGACTTTAACCGTTAGTCGTTATTTACCCCAGCCTGCTACAATTGTACTACTATATATATATAGCTATTTACTGTATTCGTACAAGAACTTGGGTTATTGTTTCACACTTTATTGTATTCTACCGTATGAATAAAGTGATACTCTCTCATTACAGAACAAATTATAATGGTTCCACTTATATATATAATAATATAAGTTATCATAACTTGTAGATGCAATGCTTGTGGAACCATCATAATTTTTTTTCTCTAGTGCAAAATTATCAATATTTGCCTCATTCCAGATGAACACATGTTTAATGGTAAACAATTTATAAAAAGGAACAGTGTCATAGAACCAATTTTTATATGTCACTTATTTACAATGTCAGATGTTTATTTGAGCCTAATTTATTTCAGGTCTGTCACGTGGGCTGCATACAGACAGTTTACCTTGTGGATCCAATGCAAGCTGGGCTGAAGGGTACGGAGATTTCTACCAGCATGCGCCAGCCATGAAATGAGAACAAGGTTCCCTGCCACCGATGGGGAACAACAAAAGGGATACCACTCTGGACTTGAAAACTAAACTAGACAATGTACATGTGAGTGACCTATGAAGCCGTAGACGGGTGGTGGCAGTATTTACAGTTTCTTAACAAATCTTGCTGCCAGCAGATCCTCCTTCTCTGGTTTTGGCACATCTGCCCCAGTGACTGTAACCCCCCCCCCGTTGGGACTGTGATCGGTGCCAGTATGATATTTCTTACAAACACATATGTCACTCGATCCATGAGCATTGGTAGGTGGGTACGTGGGTTCACCTGCTGCGGTCTGCAGTACCCATTGCTTGCGTCTTTTGAACCACACGACACCAGTCTCAACAGGTTTGTCTGGGCTGGGAAGTGGTCGGTAGTTCCATGCCAGAGCAGACAGCATCAATCTAGCTTTCATTCCTACAATGAAGAATAGTGCATGCGGTATTCTAATAAAATGTCTGCAAACAACTTGTGTAACACACCAGTCTATATGTGGTTAGTAAGATGCTGTTATTTACCTTATGACTGAAGCATTCAGTGAACTTTAAAATGGTTTTCCTGTGTAAAGTGCTGGTTGTTTTTAGTAACAATACAATGGCCAATCATGATAATCGTACTGGTACATTAATAAAATGATACTGATCCTTACAAATAAGGCATTCCATCATCACATTCCTTCACATAATTTATCATCACTTGTTTTTACTTAATTTTTGCATCTACTCTATATACAGTGACTATATTTTGATATTATTTCTTTAATAACATTTGTGATAATGACACAAGTGCTGTTATTTATTTCATTACAGATAATTGCATTCTGGAATGTAATTATTACATGGTGATGTAATTTATTACACTCAAGTAACTGTACCCATAAATGTACACAGTAAATTATTACAAGGAGTAGGTAGGGTGATACAGAATGGGCACTATCCATCTGCGGAGTATTCGTCCCCTTACATCTGAGTAACTGAACTACTAAAAAGTTGATCATCAGGAACTTTGATTACATAACATTTTTGGTCCCATACGTATGTCGGTGGTCCACATATTAACACATAACATGTAAACAACATTAACATTTTCAGTTTTAGAAGATTGAATAAACACATTTACTGATAAAGTAGTTGTCATGCTGGCTGGTACTTTTGAGTGGTCATCCTGAAAAAAACGAGTTGGATACCTATGAAATGTAGTAATTTCAAAAACTGATTATAATACATGTTATTTGTGCATAGGAGCTGATTTAGTGTATTTGGGACTCAAGTCGGTGACTGGAATTCACCTTTCAGCAATAATCACTACTTGGGTCGTTGTCCCTACGCATCATCTACTGATTGAACAGCTAAGGGGTACTTGTTGCTTTAGATATGCCTCAGGTATAAAATGAATACATATCAAGTTTGGTACTTACTCCAGCAACTGTGCGTCACCGCTGCTTGCTGCACAACACCACCACAGATAGTTTGATACATTCTGTATCCAAAGAAGGAGGTCCTCGCATCCCTTGTCTCGGGGATTCACAGTAAACTTGCGGTTGATGCCTTTCCCATGTGCCACATCATGTTGACGGTCGAGCTGAAATGCAAAATACAATTATTTATATTCAAAATATTTTCATAACAGATGTTACCTGTTTTTGTTATCAGTGTGCAAACAACAAGTTAGTGAAGATGTGGACACGTGGTATGTCATTAAATATATTTA
Organism: Paraescarpia echinospica; assembly: GCA_020002185.1. Classification (NCBI taxonomy): domain Eukaryota; kingdom Metazoa; phylum Annelida; class Polychaeta; order Sabellida; family Siboglinidae; genus Paraescarpia; species Paraescarpia echinospica. The sequence goes on along the minus strand of CM034533.1, from coordinate 19,826,097 downwards.
AACAATATATGATTATTGAGTGCTGCCAGTATTTTTATAATACAAACATGGTGTACCTGGTGAGCTTATTGATAACTATATTTGGATCACATAATTACTCCCACATATATCCTTCTTCCAAATGCAGAATTAAAGTTTTTTTTATTTTAGAAAATGGCCATAAAATGTGGCACAATGGATAAAATTACTTGATATTGACACCCTTATTCCATGGATAAGAGTGGTTTAAAGGTATGTAATTGTTATTCAATTATATGTATTCCTAGTAAACAAAGCTATCATAATCTGGCATAAAAACATTTAATATTTGTTGCTCAAAAACCAATTTCAACTGGGTAGTATCCCCATAACTAAGATTGCGTAACATTATGTAATTTTTACTAAATACAAATGAACACGTTTTAAATGGTTTAAATAGAGTATACAGTGATATTCAACGTCACATAAACAGTAGTCACACATAATTAAATATAACATCATAAATAATAGGCCAAACATTTCTCATTTCGATATATGACAACGTCTAATGCAATATGGATGGATATGATACCTATTCACCAGAACGTATTTACAAGTGTTTGTTCATTTAACGCAAAATACATTACGTTTTGCAATGTTATTATAAACGACAATTATTCCAGCCCACGTTAATCCGTTACGGTAATATCACTCACGCGACTTGCTTGCCGTTAACTTTTGTCATTCAGCTTTCGTCTAAAGACTAAACTCCATTGTGCAATGCAGTTCATTCTACTATGCTACTGTTCTAGCTTGCTTCCAGCAGATCTTACAACATCTCAAATGACATAAGATTGTAATTGGATACTAAGTACGTCAGGTACTAATCTTCTTGCGAACTTATTTCTCGGCGCGTTTTACCGAAAATATGCATCGCTTCGACGGCGGAGGTCCGTGAACTAATATCGTCGGCACTGCACCAGACTTCAGAAATCGACGTTGGCGACATTTTGTCGGATCTTGTCCCATTAAATGATGATATACATCTACTTCAAAGCACGTATCTTCAAAATGAGCTGAACAAAGTGTATTATATTTCAAGGGCTTCCAAGACAGTTCCAACCAGCCCGTCCGCAGTTATGAATCCACTGTTTCACCTCTGGTCGATTCAAAGGGAAACAAAAAAACACCGCTCATTATCCTTCGCTGTACTATTGTTACAACTGTATGCAGAACAGTATGGCATATTGCAAGTCACGTTTTAATTGCAAGCCGAACTCAACTACTCGAACATAAGACAGTGTGACGTACACAGAAAAATAATGCTGCTCGTTTATTAGTTGGTTTCGGCCAAGTTAACGCAGCATCAGTATGATGCCAGTCTTCATGTTATCGCAAATTTCGTTAGAATTTTTCAGTTTAAGACTACATTCTGAGTAAACCGCTGAACTGAAAATTTTGATTGTAGATGCAAATGGATAGTTTGTGTTAACCCTTTTAGGTGCTTAACACCAAAACGTTGCTTTTTTGGTTTCCTTTAAACGGTGTTTATGCCACATTATTTATACGGACGACTGCTGATTATACCACGTTTTTCTCAGCGCCACATAGTGTTATAACTTCCGTTTAAATGCCTTATGTATAATTAATTATATTAACCGATAAGTTATAATTAGATAATAAATTGTATATAAGACAATCGACAATTTAAAGAAATCACACTTTGGCAATGCAAGTTTCAGATTTTTCAAAGCTACATACCATTTACACTCAATTAAATTCGTCGATAACCGACTGAGATCTGGCCAGTGAGATAGGGCGTTGAGTGAGATCTTCATTGACAACAATCGTGTTAAGCGACTTTCCTCCGCGCCACATAGTATTATGACTTCCGTTTAAAAACCATATTTGTAATTACTTATATTAATCGATGATATATAATTAAAAAACAAATTGTGTATAAGACAACAGACAACTTAAAGAAATCACAATTTGGCAAAGCAAGTGTCATGCTTTTCAAAGTCGCATACCATTTACGTATATCAATTAAATTCGTCGATATCCGCCTGAGAGCATACCTCCTTGACAAGAGTTTGATAATGTCTTAACCAGCACTTTCCCGCCGTAGGTCCGGCAGTCTTAGATCTTCTTGTTTCTCTTTAGTTGTCTACTTAATCTGGCTAACGCTGTACAACGTTGGGTGATCTTCACAGACAAAGATCGTGTTGTTGTCGTCCCGCAGTCTGCGACGTTGACGGATAACCGCGTCGCGCATATTTTCAATAACCACGCGGCGCCGATCCGCTCCTGTCGCTGTCTTTCTGCTGCCTAGCCTCTGGCTTCGCGCAATGTCCTTAGGTGTGATCGGGGTGTCACCGCCACATTGTCTTTGATTGTGGCCAACACCTTGGCCGTAGTGTCATCTCCTTCTCCGTCATATAGTCCAGGAATACCATGGAACCTTAAATTCCCTCTTCGCGTTCAACATTATTACAAGGGAACTCCAAATCAGATACCTTTCTTTCCAGGGTAACAATTCAGTCGTCCTTTATGTTCAATTTCTTTGTCAGGTCAGCGATGGTCATAGCCAGAGCGTCAATCTTGTTCGCCAGCGCTTCGGGGAACAGGGCCATTTTTAGTGTTTTCAATATCACGTCGTCGTTTGACAGTTCAACGAAGCGCATTAACATTGCGTCGGTGTCCGGCACTTCGCTCATCCTATCGCTGACAGAATACGTGTTGTAGACATAGTTCAAAAGTTGATGTCTCTCCCACGAGAAACACGCCACGCTAAGCAGCGGCAGCCATCTTGAATCCCCAATTGGATATCAATAGTGAATTATCTAAGGTAGGAGAAAACCATCTTGACCAAATCGTAGCACTTCAAAACACGTAAGTAACTATGAAAAATAACTATCATTGTGTTTCCTAAATTGCATCGCGAATTGGTAGATCATAGGACAAAGGTCAAAGGAAGCGGATGGACATAAAAAGAGGCGAGTGGACTTCAGTGCCTCGAGGTAAATGCATTTACAGTCCCCCAATGTTAGGGTGAGTGTATAATGTATATTATTATATGTGTGTGTGTACGTGAGTGGGTGCGTGTTTACAAGCGCGTGTGCGTCCTTGCGTGCGTGGGTGAGTGTATGTTGTGTTGCGTGTGTATAGAACACAATACTGATATTAACAATAAAACACAGTGAAAACTTAAGTCATTAGGTATTTCCATAACATTATTTTATTCAAAATACGTACACATTACTAAATGCGTAAATAACATATTATCATATTAATTCAAATCGCTAAGGTTATTAATTATTAATAACAGTATTAAAGAATGCATAATATTAATATATATATACATATATATATATATATATTATTAGTTTTATTATTTTGTTCTTTTTATATTTCTTTGCAAGCCCTAATGCATTCTTCAAGCTTATCAAGGCACGCTTTCGCGGCGTCGTCGGGGCTCATGTTTTTAAAGTAGGGACACTTGTCGATGCTTATGAAGCAGTCTGTCCAATCTCTCCTACACATGGCGATACAGGCCTCGACATCCGTGCTTCGCCTTGACCGCATCGTGGTTCCACCGATGATCAATATACAAGTGGCGACGACGCATAGGATCTGTAATGGATTAGGCCGAATGGTAATGAATATGATGGCGACTAACAGGTATATTTCTTTAGTCAATCTTTTACAATAAATAACTAAATAACTTAATAACTAAGTAACTAAATGACTGAATAGCAACTGAATAACTGTCCGACCGAACAACGGAACAACCAAATAACCGAATAACTTAATAACTAAATGACTACATAAATAAATAAATATAAAGTTACGACGACGACGACGTCAAAAAGAACGACGACGAAGACAAAGACAATTATTACGACACTAGATTGCCCATAGATTCACCTACCCAGAGTGTGGTGCTCGCCATTCTGATTCGCCAGTTAATCAGCCGTACTGCACATCTGAATATAACGTATGTTATGATAAGTAGCGATTTATAATGTTGTTGTATATCCGAACACTGTTTAAGTCCTTAAGCCTTTGCATGTTTAAATGTATCTGTTGCCTGGCCGCATTAATGTTGATAGTATCAGCCAATACTATCGCACGCTTGGCATAGATGTTGCGAGAGTATGTTTATAAAACTAACAATGGGCAACATTGTCCATCAAGAGCACAGTCCAGGAAGGACACTGTCAGTTGTATAAAAGGCAAAAAGTCTTTTATAACGATTTTATTTACTTTGACGAGAAACTCTTAAAAGGCAAACAGCAAGTGTTTTTTTATTTTCTACATAAAAGCAAATATCTGGAGGACAAGGTTCCATAAAGTCTCCCAACAAATAATATATTTGGTAGCAAATACACTATAAACAATTGCCAATCATTCTACAATCCCCAAACTCTTGTAGTAATAGGCCTATGTATTTTCTCGCAAATTACCATATATCATACATGCATACATGAATACATGCATACATGCATACATGCATACGTGCATACATGTATACATGCATTCATACATAAACATACATGCATACATACATACATACATACATACACACACGCACGCACATACATACACACACACACACACACTCATACATACTAGTCTAGTCGGAAGAGAGGGGTATCGTGCACCCCCTTGAAATCAACTTCTAATCGGCGTCTCTAGATCGGAAAAAACGCGTAGAAAACGATGAGCTATATTAAAAAGTCGTCCGGATGTCCCACGTATAATTTTTATACAAATCAGTGCCGCAATTACCTAAAAAAATCGAAAAATATATGTTTCACTATATATCAGCCGCAATTGCAATAACTGAACAAATAAGGTGTGCAGACACATGCTTTGAGTGTCAAAGATCATAATAAAACTATTCTTGACGTGACCGCACGTGTCCGTGGCATACTAGTATGCAAATTCGTGCCGCCATTACCGAAAAAAATCGATTAAAAAATATATGTATTGCAGATAAGTTGAGAGAGGGTTTTTGAGGGCGATAATTTAAAAACTGGTGATATTTTAATGTTTTGTATTAGTCTTAATATTAGTAGTGATTTCTATTTTCCATTCCAGATAAACAGTGGTGGTAGAAGTGGACATTAAGCCAGCATGCCCAAAAGAAAAAGTGGCCGGAGCGCAGATCCTGCAGCCCCCAAACACTCGCTGCATACATGCATCCTTCATGTGCTATCCATGTCTTATCATGGTCGTTTTACACCCAGTGAAATCAAAAGAACTGCACATTCACAATAATACCCTCGACATTCGACGTAATCGCCCCCTAGCGAGTATATATATATATATATATATATATATATATATATATCACGCCGATTTCACTCTTTCAATTTTCTCAAATTTCAAATTCCATTGCCTCTTTGTGTTGTGTTCAGTTCGAGGTGCGTGAGCTCCCCACAATCTACAGCAACCAGGAAGAGACTGATACGAGGGCGGTACTGTACCTCCATCACGCCGCCGCCCTCAGATACAAGAACACAGTGGTCAGAACCCCTGAAACAGATATCTTCGTGATTCTTCTCTATCACGCTCACGCCATCAAGCTGACTGTTTACCTGGATACGGGGTCAGGGCAACATCGACCACTACTCAACCTCTCTGAGCTCGCAGAATCCCTGGGAGAAGACTACTGCGCTATTCTTCTTGGGTTCTATGTGTTCAGTGGAGAGGACTGCACCAGTGCCTTTAATGGCGGCACTGATTTGCATAAAAATTATACGTGGAACATCCCGACGACTTTTTAACATAGCTCATCGTTTTCTACGCATTTTATCCAATCTAGAGACGCCGATTAGAAGTTGATTTCCGGGGGGTGCACAATACCCCCCCCTCTTCCGACTAGACTATACATACATACATCAGTATCGCACTGCATTTACCTTTCATGATTGTCATACAATGAGCTATACTAGGACGTTCTTTAACTGCTCACCAATCAAACTTCTGTAGGCGAATTTGAAGGAAATCAGTGCAGCCGTCCGCATCAATGAAGATGTGACATAATATAAAACGCGACATAAAAGGTAGTTATATATTACTTGAAAGTAGCGACCACTAGAAGGTCTGCACACATCGGTGAAGTCTTATATGAACACTCCAACTGCACTCTGCATTCCGGTGCTATATTAATTAAATACATAAACTACATAATAACACAAGTAAGAATGTTTAATATATTTTAAGGTAAATATTATAAAATAAAAAATAGGAATTTTTTATCAACCTGTATTCTAAACTCATTGCATTGGTGACGTAAAGCGCAATCCCGAATAGGGTTACTAAAGCCACATATGCAAGCCTACTTGTTTATACTCGTTAACTTAAGTAGTATCAATGCGAAGGTCACATAACGTTAATGCTCCCAGGTAATGTAACAAATATTTTTTTATATACATTTACATATTACCATAACTACGCAATGGCTCTAAATACCACGCGGTAGGGTTATCACGAGATGTATGTTACATTTGCTAGTCTTTTTCTAAATGTTCCAGTTACACTCAACATTGTGGTGCAAATTTGAAAACATACTATTCTTACCGTACGTTTGTTCCTATGTACGATATTCAGGAACCTTAATTAAATATGACGTGTAGGTTTTCATAAAATTGATTCAGTGTTATTCATTCTCGGACATTTACTAGCCATAATCAGTGTTCGAAGTTACTGCCGACCCGGAGACCGTTAAATATTTCGTCGGGCCGGTAACTTTGAAAAAGTGCCGGCCCGCAAGACCAGCAGATTATTTAAAAGAAAATAATGGAGCACTTGTCAAGTATCAGGGCCAACCTCGATTTCGTCATTATAACTGCACGTTTGCCTAAATTTGATACCTCAGTGGTTTCGTTCTATCATTCAACATCATCACTGCCATATTTAAATGACGAAAATATTGCGCCTTAGCTCACTTTTAAGGTCCAAAGAGCGACCCAGTTGCGAATTATGTTTTCCCAAACAGTATATACATCGCCGCGCCCACTTTGACCCACTTTTCACCGTAGCTGTCAATCATCCGTTTAGGATATAATTGCACATACGTGACGGATACCGCGTGACGCTATCAAATCGGCTGTTTTGCTGTCGTTACCATCCTCGCAAGCCAGGGCTGTTTGTCATGCAAAACTATCCCTGGTAGATCTCCTACGCGAAGTGCGGAAGTTAGCTGAGTCAAACTAGTAACTGACTTCGCCAGTCGCGACTGCTTCAACAGTGAGAACAGCGCAAATCCCCGCCCCAATTTGAAGACAGATAAACGACTTCAGGGAATCCCAATATAACGACCCGTTCGCCCATTAGCATGAGCAGCTGAACGGTATTGTGTATTCGAATAATTGCATCTACTTCCTAAACATTGCATGTAACACGAGCCACGGTTGGTTGAAATGAGTTTTATTACGACCACCTGACCTGCCGCAACTACTGATATAGTGAGCGCTTTCATAGGCTGAGCTTAAATTAAGAGTTTCGCAAAGCAAGTTTTGAACAACACTTAACACAAATTTAATCACAAACAAAATTCGCACTCAGTCCTTGAATGGAATTTACTATGTATGCTAAACAATTCACCATCTCAAACTACGACGATAAATGTAAAATCCCAAATTGCTACACACGCCAAAATACTAACAACTAAATAAGGGAAATAAATTTTTGAATATACCTTAAACTTTTATATATCTTTTTTCTTATAAATTATATTTAATTTAACGTTTGCATATTATTTGACATATATGCGCATCCTGTGTAAACATATACTTATCAGTATATTATCATTATTTTAATTTTGTTTTATTTGTGATGATTTGAAATTAATATTGAGCACATGATGTGATGCTGTTATATATATATATATATATATATATATATAGCTAGCATTGACATGTCTTAACGAGAGCCTTCTTGACATGTTTATATATATATATATATATTATGTATATTTATTATGTTTATTTATGTTTTATTTTCAATTTGAGAAACTTCTTCACATACAATGTATACATTGTGAAAATAAAATACGTATGTCTGTCTGTCTGAAGAATTTCATGGTTGGTTGGAAAGAGGACTGGTACTAATACTGATCCCTTTGGAACTCCAGATGTAACATCTCTTGTGTCCGTCAGGAATCAATTTACTGAGGCTCTCTTTTTATGGCTGGAAAAAAATTATTTGATCCAGTTTTGTGTGTTTCCAGTTATTTCGTACGAGTTTAGAGTTCGTCTGGTTGGGTAGCTTTATTATGGTTTAAATGTTTCAGATGCTTAATTACTCCAGCTATCCCGATTTCAAGAGAGGGCATATGAGGGTAAGTGAAAGGTGATTGTTGGGGAATAGGGTAGATTTCTTGAGTGAACATTGAACTAAACTGGTTTCTGAGATCATTTGCTTTGTCACGATTGTTGATGATTGTTTACTTGTAGTGTACGAATGCCAATGTTTTATCGTTTGTTTGCTTTGAGGAATGACATAAATTGTTTGGGGTTTGTTTCTAGACTGTCTCCAAGTTGGCTGTTTGTATAACCTGTGTAAGATTTGACAGCAGCCTTAGTGACTTGCCTTCTGAGATCTTTACACTTTTTCCAGTAGCTATTAAGTCCTGTTGGTTGGTTTTTTTTCATGGCTTTTGTTGCGTTTTCGTTGCATTCTTATTATGTTCCGTGTTATCCAGGGGAGGTGGGTTTTTACTTTGATGTTGCGATTTGGGATGGTATTTTTGATCAATGTAGCAAGTTGCGTCCAAAAAGATCCAGTTTGTGTCGATGTCACCTGAATATGGGTCCTCTTCAAAGTATCCTGTTGTTAATTGACTTATGCCATCTGGACGTTTGACCCAGTCTGCTGATTTGTATAGGAACACATTGTTTGGTGGTTTCCTGTTGCGAACTGGGTTGAGGTTGAGGTTGAGGTTGAGGTTGAGGTTGAGGTTGAGGTTGACTCCACGATCACTCATGCCAGGGGTGGTATGGGTAATTGTAATTATGGATGGATTTGAGGTGAGTATTAGATCAAAAATATTGCCAGAATCGACTCGTGTGGAGTCGTTCACCATGTTTTGAAGTCCACATTGAGTCATTATTGCGAGACGTTTGCTATTCCCGTGGTTTGTTGGTTGCCCCAGTTGATACCAGGAAGGTTAAAGTCTCCTGGTATGACTACGTTATGGGGAGTTTTTTTAGATCTGTACAGGGTCGTCAAAGGTTTCATGGAGAGCTTCAAGAGATTGGAGAGGGTCATTGGGAGGTCGGTAATAAGATGCAAAGTATATGGATCTGTTTCGAGCTTAGCGGATTTGTGTCCATACTATTTCACAAGCCGAGTTAAGGTTTGGAAATGGTTCTGCAGTGATGTCATCGCGAAAGGCTATAGATACGACACCACCGTGGACATTTCTGTCTTTTTTTGATGGCATCATAGCTTTGTGGTTGACATGAGTACGCCGGATAGTTTTCATTTACGTTGGTTTCGACTAGGAATATGATGTCAGGATTGTTTGACTGGATTGTTGCCTTTAGTTGGGCTGTCTTTTCCATGCTCTTGGCGCTGTTGGTGTTTATCAATATATCACTGAGAGTGTTTTCTTGGAGCGTTCAGGTGTTCGTGCATTCTGGGAGTTTGGTCAAAAGACTGGGTCTGGAGTTTCGGCTGTGTTGGAATGCACTGCTTCATTACGATTATGGTTGCCACTACCTAGAGGATCAAAAGGATTAGCCGTAGGCATGTTTGTGTCTCTCAAGAAGGAATTTGAGAAGTTAATGTTATTGTTTTTAGTGTAGGCCCATGAGCATGATGAATTAATTAATCTTTTATATTCGTTGTCGTTTATTTTAAAGCATTGTGTATGTATCCAGTTTTGGCAGTGGTCGCATTGTATTGTATGGTGATCATTTAGGACATCCCTGTGACAGTTGCCACAGGGTGGAGGACAATTAGAACAATGTCATGATGCGTTCAAGCTTCTGTGGGTTTTATTGTAATCATGTTTGGATACTCCAGCACATTTTATCTGTATTGTTCTATTGCAGTCACTACATGTTAGGCTGGTATCTATCTATCTATCTATCTATCTATCTATCTATCTATATATATATATATATATATATATATATATATATATGATATATGTGTGTGTGTGAGTGTGTGTTTGTGTGTGCGCGTGTGCGTGTGCGTGTGCGTGTGCGTGCGTTGTTTATGTTGTGGTGCGTGTGTATCGAACACAATACTGACAATAACAATAAAACACACTGAACACTAAAGTCATTAAATATTTGTGTAACATTATTTTATTAAAAATACGTATACGTTACTAAATGCGTAGATTACGTATTACCATGGTAATTGAAATCTCGAAGGTTATTCAATGTTAATAATACTATTAAATGATGCATATATATACATATATATATATATATATATATATATTTATATATATATATATATTTAATATTATTAGTAGTAGTATTATAATTTTGTCATCTTTATATTTCTTTGCAAGCCCTAATGCCCTCTTCAAACTTATCAAGGCTTGCTTTCACGGCGTCCTCGGGGCTCAAGTTTTCAAAGTAGGGACACGTGTCGATGCTTATGAAGCAGTCTACCCAATCTCTCCTACACTTGGCGATACAGGCATCGACATCCGTGCTTCGTCTTGACCGCTTCGTGGTTCCACCGATGACTGATATGCTAGCGGCGACGACGCATAGGACCGTAGTGGATTACGCCGAATGGTAATGAATATGATGGCGAATAACAGGTATATTTGCTTAATCAATCATTTACAATAAATAACTAAATAACTAAATAACTGAATGACTGAATAACTGAACAGATGAATAACTGAACAACCGAACGACCGAAAAAACTAATAACTAAATAACTAAACAACCAAATAACTAAATAACTAAATAACAAAATAACTAAATAACTAAATAACCATATAACCTAATAACAGAATACCCAAATAACAAAATAACAAAATAAATAACTAAACAACTAAATAACAAAATAAATAAAACGTTGTTATGAATATGTCAACAACAACGACGACGACGAAGAAGACAATTATTACGACACTAGATTGACGATAGATTCACCTACCCAGAGAGTGTTGCTCGCCATTCTGATTCGTCAGTTAATCAGCCGTACAGCACATATGAATACGACGTATGTTATAAAAAGTCATCGTTTATATATTTTGTTGTATATTCAAACACTGTTTAAGTCCACATACAGCTGTACATACACACATACTTACATACATACATACACACATACACACATACACACACAAACACAAACACACAAACACACAAACAAACAAACACACGCACATACATGCATACATACATACATACATACATACATACATACATACATACATACATACATACATACATACATCCCAGTCGAAACGCTGGTCAATGAAAATACCATAGACTTCCTTTACGAACTATTTAATCAATGTTTTAACAACAGCATGGTTCCTGAAGCATGGCGTCGAGGCATTGTAACCCCGATACCCAAGTCTTGTACGTCTGATCCACGAGTGCCATTGAACTATAGGGGAATTACGCTTAGTTCCCATGTGTATACAATATACTGCTCTATTTTAAATGATCGTCTTATATTGTGGGTAGAGGACAACAACCTTTTGTGTGATGAGCAAAACGGGTTTAGACCAGGTCGCAGTTGTCTCGACCACCTATCTACCATTACAAACATAATCAATACTAGAAAGAAATGCCGACAGCAAACGTTTGCATGTTTCGTAGATTTTAATAAAGCTTATGACCGTATCAATAGAAATGTCCTCTGGAACAAAATTAAGAACTTCAACATACAAGGGAAAATGCTTGAGGCTTTGAAATCATTATATGTTGATTACAAATGTTGTGTTAGGGTCAACAACTTATAGTCTGACTGGTTCAATGTTGAATGCGGGCTTAAGCAGGGATGCATTATATCACCTATCATGTTCAATATGTTTATAAACGATTTATCAGCTGAATTGAAAGGCACGGGTAAAGGTGTTAAGATCGGACACGAAATTATTACAATGTTAGCATACGCAGATGACATTGTGGTGCTGGCCGAATCAGCAGAAGAACTGCAGACATTGCTAAATGTTATCTGGAAATGGTGCAATGACTGGGGCATGTATATTAACAAAGACAAAACTCAAATTGTACATTTTCGTAATCCATCGATATCTGAGACTACTTGCGATTTTCTACTAGGTGACCAAAGCATATGCATCGTAAATAAGTATAAATATTTAGGTTTGATTTTAACTGAATATCTTGATTATAAGGTGATGGTAAAAACAGTAGCTACTACGGCGAACAGAGCTCTGGGTTTGTTAATGGCTAAGACAAAGTGTAATGGAGGAATGCCTTTTAACTGTTTTACAAAACTATGCGATGGTCTGGTGGTCTCCATTATTAACTATGGTTCTACTGTGTGGGGTACAAAGGAATATTCGGTCATAAATAGCATACATAATAGGGCCTGTCGTTTTTTCCTAGGTGTGGGTAAATATACCCCATCAGCAGCAGTACAGGGTGAAATGGGGTGGAAAACCCCGACTCACCAACAATGGCTATCTGTTACTAGGCTCTGGTGTCGTTTGATCAATATGGATGTATCTAGAGTGACAAAACGTGTGTTTCTATGGATGATGGAAATGGCCGTAAATGGGAAACGAAATTGGAGCTACGAAGTATACCATCGTTATAATGACTTAAATATGCATAATCTTACTAGTATAAGCGACCATGTTAGTGTAAAGGTTTAATAGAACACACAGATGTTTGCCTGTCTGTATTACAGGAACAGCAATGGCTTCATATTATAAATAGAGAAGAGGGCAGAAATGGTAGTAGAAATAAACTAAGAACTTATAAACAGTTCAAAACAAAATTTGTAACTGAGCATTATGTTAAGAAAATTATGCATAAAAGTAATCGATCAGCACTTGCAAAATTTCGATGTGGCGTGGCACTAATCAGAATTGAAACTGGACGTTTTGAACGAAATTACCCCCACCTGAAGCTAGGACGTGTTATAATTGCACGAATGAAATGGAAAATGAGTTTCACGTTTTAATGAAATGCCCTTTATATTTTAACGAACGACAAGAACTAATAGGATATGCAACAATTAATGACCCAGCGAATGATCAAGATAAATTTGTATATTTATTGAGTAATGACGATATAATAAGTAAAACTGCCAGCATCCTCCAAAAAATACTGCTCGCAAGATTACACAATACAACAAAATAATAGCACACGTTTATTAAATTAATACTGTTTTTATTTGTACATTTTTGTTTTTACAAATCTCTCGTAACTCTTTTTGGGTGGTCTTTGTATACAGTGCTAAGTTTGAATATAATATATTTATTTGTTTTGTATTTTAATGCTTGTATACGTGGAGTGAGATCCTAATAAAATATTACTACTACTACAATCACTAATAGGGTTACTGAAGCAACATACATCTGCAAGCCCACTTGTTTACACCAGTTAATTTAAGTAGTATCTCTGTGTAGAGGTTCATCAGACTGGGTGGTTCAAATGAGTAATATTTTTAGTTATTTCACAGTCAGTTTACCTTTTGTTCTCGTGACGTTTCGACTGCTTTTAGCCGTCTTCTTCAGACGACAACCGCTAGAAGACGACCCGGTTGTCCTTCAGCGCAGACGTAGTCTCTCAGGTGTCTGCCTTCCACGTCTGCTCCACGGGTGGCTTTTCAAGAGATAGTCATAGATGTGTGAAAGCCGGTACCCTCCTTCGTCTCGGTTCACACAGTCCTTGGTATTTCTAGTCTAGATCGCATCTTTCATGCCTCTTGTCCTCCAGTCCGACTTTGTGATGGCTGATTTGTTTGTTTCGATATTTTTCTGTTGTTTCTGTTTTAGGGTTTGTTCACTGTTGCTTTGTCTAACTCAAGTAGTATCAATGCGAAGGTCACATATCGTCAATGGTGAAGTGAGAGAACATAGCCCTATATATTTATTTTATTATACATTTACATATCTCCACAACTACGCAATGGCTTCAGATACCATGCGGTAAGGTTATCACGATATGTACGTTACATTTGCTAGCCTTTTTTACATGTTCCAATTACACTCAACAGTGTGGTGCTAGGTTGAAAACATGCTATTCTTACCGTACGTTTGAAAACATGCTATTCTTACCGTACGTTTGCTCAAATGTACGATATTCAGGAACCTTGATTAAATATGACGTATAGGTTTTCATACATTTGATCCAGTGTTATTCTTTCTCGGACATTTGCTAGCCGTAATCAATGTTCGAAATTACTGCCGACCTGGAGGCTCGAGACCGTTAAATATTTCGTCGGGCCGGTAGCTTTGAAAAAGTGCCGGCCCGCAAGACCAGCAGATTAGTTAAAGGAAAATAATGGAGCACTTGTCAAGTATCAGGGCCAACCTCGATTTCGTCATTATAACTACACGTTTGCCTAAATTTGATAGCTCGTTGGTTTAGTTATATAATTCAACATCATCCCAGCCATATTTGTATTACGAAACTATTGCGCCTTGGCACACTTTTAAGGTCCAACGAGCGACGCGGTGTGCGTCAGTCTGCGCGCTGCGGCCGCGCGTTACCGCAGTGAGTGGCATAGCTGCATAGGGGTCGATGGTGGGCCCGGATAATAGTGACATTTATGTACTTCCGAACGGGAAATTTAACGTAAGCGTGGTACAAAAACAAGGTGGAAAAACAATAACATTTCGACCTGATCAATGCTGATAGATCGATTGAGTTTAGTGAGTGAGTCACTGTCCGAGTCCAGGTTAGACTCAGCTGGAGTCTCTGTCAGTGACGGAAGCGAGTGTTTCACGGAGCTTGACAGTCCAGCTGCTCCTGTAGATGATGGCAACAATTCTCTCTCGTTTAGTGGTGTTTGTTGTAATTTGGAACTTTGATGTTTTTCTGTCAACAATAAACTGTTGCCTATGTTGTCATTTTATATTCGCTGGTTAATTAATCTGAATATCGTATGATAATGTGAACGACGATGTAATAGTATTATGCATAGGAGACCTGTTGATTGTCTTCATGTCATAAGGTCAAACGCGAGTAACACATCACGTGTGTGACCTAACATTGTAAT
Organism: Paraescarpia echinospica; assembly: GCA_020002185.1. NCBI lineage: Eukaryota > Metazoa > Annelida > Polychaeta > Sabellida > Siboglinidae > Paraescarpia > Paraescarpia echinospica. Next base: position 19,810,950 of record CM034533.1, on the reverse strand, counting down.
TTGTTTTCTGTGGACGGCAATCTTATTAAATTGTGTATAAAGTGGTCAGTTTGAGAAAAACTACACGTTTGATCATTTGAGTAATAGTTACGAATTCTTAGTAAAGCAGATGTACTGCTACATGTAATTAGATCAAAAGAATGTGTCTCGCGAGTTTCTGCTTAATATTCGTTTAAACCAAAGTCGATTTTTTTTTACTTTTCAAAAGAAGATGCAATTCCAATAACGGCTTTTGCGCAAGATATTTCAAATGGAGCATTCTGTCAAAGATCGATTGTCTTGTTCTTGTAGAACTAGTGTAAAAGATATTGGTTTATGCTGTTCATAAAATAAATAATCCGGAATTGTCCAATACGACATTGTATTATAAGTTAGCCAGTGTATTGCATGGGTTTCAGCCTTTTGTAGTAGTAGTAGTAGTAGTAGTAGTAGTAGTAGTAGTAGTAGTAGTAGTAGTAGTAGTAGTGGTGGTAGTACTAGTAGTAGTAGTAGTAGTTGTTGTAGTAATAGTAATAGTAGTTGTAGTAGTACTAGTAGTAGTAGTAGTGTAGTAGTAGTAGTAGTAGTAGTGGTAGTGGTAGTAGTAGTAGTAGTATTAGTATTAGTAGTAGTGGTGGTGGTAGTAGTAGTAGTAGTAATAGTAATAGTAGTAGTAATACTAGTAGTAATGTAGTAGTAGTAGTAGTTGTAGTAGTAGTTGTAGTAGTAGTAGTAATAGTAGTAGTAGTAGTAGTAATAGTAGTAGTAGTAGTTGTAGTAATAGTAGTGGTAGTAGTAATAGTAATAGTAGTAGTAGTAGTAGTAGTAGTAGTAGTGGTAGTATAGTAGCAGTAGTAGTAGTAGTAGTAGTAGTAGTAATAGTAGTAGTAGTAGTAATGGTAGTAGTAGAAGATAGTCCATTGGATTCGATGACGATTGTTGTACCATGTACATATACTCATGGTTGACGTTGTTGATGAACGCGGAAATGACTCTGCAGATCGAATGTCGATGCTCAGAACCTTGTACAATGAAGGCATGGAAAATAAATTGTTGTGGTTGCACATGCAGCGTATATAATGCTGCAACATGTATGTATATTTTTGGAATGTCTACTAATTCTTTGACGAGATAACCAGTTTATTCAGAAGTAATAATCACAGCTCTCTGATGTATGACTGTTGATAATAACGCCGTACGCGAAGTAATTATAAATACATAGTCGAAAACGATTTTTGGGGATAAATAACGCGCGATAATTATGTGACATTGACAAACGTAACATGTGTAGTTGGTGTAAAAACCTCTTTAATATTTTGGACGGAAAATATATTATTTTGTCACACTCGTTGCACCTCTTCACATTAACCGTAGGAACAGATGATCTTTGAATAATATAATCACACACAACCCTCACAACAACAACAACAATAACAACAACAAAAATAACAACAACAATAACAACAACAACAATATTAGCGTATTAAAAACACCACAAAACTATTCATAACAACGGTATAATTGCTGAATAAAACTGTCTAACAATGTGAATATTTCAGAAAATAAAACTCTCATTGTAATATATTTTCGGTAATAATGTTTTATCGTTTTGGGAGGAAAATGTATGATACGGACATCATTACTGATTAAGATGGCATGCAAAACAAAAAAGCATTAAACTTGTTATTTGAATAATTAATTACTTGCATAAACAACATAATAACATATGTAAGAATCGTTAATATATTTTAATATAAATAAAATAAAATAAATTAAATTACCTAAATTGTTTTCATCAACCTGTATTCTAAACTCAATTCATTCGTGATGTAAAACGCAATCCCGAATAGGGTGACTGGCGCCACATCTGCAAGTACAATTGTTCCGGAGCACTGTGTAATAGCATCATCGGATTGTTGTACACAACATTCATGTTGTACTGTTGTTCTCCTCTACGTCCCATAAATTCGGGTTGAGGCTGGCAACAGACTATTTCATCGAACTGTGTCCCTCTCTCCGTCCGTCATTGTCGTCTACGCCACCGATTTCCTCCAAAAATATATCACTCTCGTTCTCCTTTCCCAATCACACTCCCTTCACGTTTCACTTACGTGACTTGACTTATAAGCTTAGGTCAATTTGACCCCTCGCTATTCTCCTGGGTGTCACACGCCTCCGTTTCGTCCTGTCTAGAGCACACCGCTTTGCTGTTAAAAGCAGGAGACCAGTGTCCTGTCTAACTTGGTCACTCCACCTCTTCCATGGTATCTTCACACAGCCCTCCCGTATCAGTCGCGGCCTTCATCTTCTCCTTCTACATCCCCTGTGAGCGCAATTCGCTAGGTGTCCACGTTCATTTCGTTACCGTGCCCGGTCGACTTTCACATCCTCGGCTTCTTCCAGAAACCCTCTTCACACCGACTCCATACGCATTATATTATTTCGAATAAGCTAATTAAATGCGTCTGTAAAGTTAAATAAAATTAACCTAGAACACGATGGCTCGACAGAGCGAAGATTATGTGATATCCTACGCAATATAGTGGGACTTAATAAGTGTCTACGACGCCGTCTTGCAGTCTTCAATGCACTGCAAATACTGTTCCATACACAGTATCTCACGGTTGTCGAGATCCGGATGTCCGAAATAGGGGCAGTCATAGTAACAATCAGTCAGTATTTCTGTACACCGCCTTTTGCATTCGGCTACGGCCTCCTTTCTTCGCTTTGACCAATGTGATTCTGTAGTAGTGCCTTTTACGACCAACACGCACATTGCGACGACGCACAAGATCTGGTGTGTGGAAGAGAATATACTATTGAGTTTACGAGTGTGATTGACATTACGATAATGATGATGATGTTGACGACAAACTGCTGAAAATCGCGTAACAGTCAGTGTCAGCTGACGTCAATGCATTTACTTTACATAGCATACGATACTAGAGCATGACAGGAACGCCGCAAAATAAACGTTAGGAACAGTACTGCCATCGCTTATCATTTCGTACGTTTTCAGGAGACTCACGTACCCAGAATGTGGTGATCGCCATTCTAGTTCGCCCGTCACTCAGCTGCACTCCACACCTGTTCGATATATACAGAGATGAAGCATCGTATACGTTGTTATGCAATTAATTTATCTATGCCACACCAACAACGTATATTCTTAATTATAGTTATTTAATTGCTACAATTTTGTAAATATACTGATTAATACGTACCTAAGTAATGCATGAACTAGCACACGACCATTGGTCTGCGAAATGGATACATAGCAACACATTTAATAAAGATGATAGCAGATAATTTGCTTGCGAAGATCAGTAGGAAGATGTATGTCTGTGTCTGGGGACGGCGGCACGCCTTCTGGTGCTGTATAGGCGTATCCTGAATTTGCAGGCTCTGGAGCAGGTTGGGCAAATGTATACTTGGCGACGGTCATCCTCAAAGTTTGATGTTGCCCTCGTGGACACCGCGCGCTAGTTGGATCTGTCGGTAGCCGCTTTCTCCAGTTGTCGAGGCTGAAGATTTGTCCATTTTAGGTTCTGCTTGAGCGTGTCTTTGTATCGTTTCTTAGGATGTCCTTGTCTATGGATTCCGTGGGTTAGTTGCCTTGTCATTCTGGTTTGGTCCATACGTATGACATGGCCGGTCCATCGAAGCTGGGCTCGTAAAATCTTGGCTTCGGTGCTCGTGGTGCTGGCTCTGTCTTCCTGATTAGTGATCCTGTCCTGTCAGCGTATTCGCGTTATGGAGCGAAGAGAGCGTTATGGAACTGCTCTAGCCGACTGATGTGTCTGCGGTACAAAGTCCATATTTCACAGCCACAGTGTAGAGAGGTCATAACAACAGCATCGCAAACCTTTATTATGGTGGGGAGTCGGATGTTTCTGTGTTTCAGTACTTTCACACGGAGCCTCACAAAAGCTTGACTGGCTTTCTGGAACCTCGCTGTTATTTCTCTATCAAGAGATCCATCATCTCCTGAGATAGTACTGCGCAGATACTTAAAACCAATGGTGATGCATGGTTGTGGAGGATCACCGCCTGCTGCTGTCTGGAAGAGCACTTCTGTCTTGCTGAGGCTGATTGTAAGGCCGAACAGCGTGGATGCTTCAGAGAACTTGACGAAGCTCACCATCAAATACAGCTTTTGGCATTTTTGTGTCATCCATGCGCGAGGAATCAACATGGCTTCGATGTTTTGAAAGTTTGCTTTTTCAGAACGTCATTTGTGGATATATATATATAATCCTGCCAATGGATTCCTGTGATAGGGCGCAGGCATCGCTGATGTAACAGTTCAAGCAGTCGTACTGGCTTTCTGTAGAGGACCCACGCCTTAGCCCCATGCAGAAGGGTAGTGACGACGACGCCAACACTTATAAGTATACAACTAAATAACGACAGAGTTTGCGCTGTGTATATCTGCTTACAGATATACGTATTAATGTAATGGGTTTATAATACTCGATCAATGTCATTATTTGCCTTTACAGAGCTTCTAATTGTTAGGGTATACGGCTAATAAGTTTTCATTTATTTACAGTGAATACGCGTAATACATTTTCATTTTCCTGAAATTTTTAATTCTCTTTCGAGATTATTATTGAAATACACTGCTACTGGCTTCAGATACAGATGCATGCTTAATGCATATTACTATCAAATTAATATGGTTGTATACATATATGCGTGTGTGTATTCGTTCATGAGAGCAAACGCATTTGCGTAGGATCGTCTGTGAATACGTGCGTGCATGTTTATGCAATACATTAATACACAACCTCTTACACTATTATCGATGCATTGGGTCGTGTCTTAATATCGTTTTTACATTATTGCACATTGTATCGCAAACACGGAAAACAACAACCTTAATTAATTACCCTGTATTATCATATAATGCTGGGGATTAAATATATCGTTATATTTGGTACTTCATGAAATTTCTCACCAGTTCACCGTATGTCTGTAAAACTGTTCCTCTTCGAAAAGAAAGCAGTGACGTCGATCGCCCGCTCGGATGAAGAAGCGGCAGTTCCAATAAAATGCACCTGAAAAATGTTCTGTTCACTTGATTACACCTCTAAGTACCGTAACCGCGAAGGTCATATATCTATTTCCTGCTCCCACGTCAAGTGTTGATACTTCACATATAAACATACATTTATACATACACTTATGTATATATAAATTCGCTAACTTTGGGAGAAGTATGGCAGTATCTTAACCAAGGTGCCATGATTATGTCGCCAAGTTCTATGTTAATTCGCTACATTGGACTATTAGCCTCTGACATACATATTTTTCCAGACACAAGAACAGGTCGTTTTGTTTCCAGTTATTTATTTGACCCGTCTGGGAAAGATGGCAACAAGCGACAAAACGAACGAGTGTAAGCTAATACATTATAATCACGCTATGTAAGACACGGTGTCGCGCTTACATTTATCCGTGCGTTAAATAATATCCGAGTGGCGTTTCTGCGCGTGCGCGTATCTAGGGGAATGTATTTAGCACCAGCTACGACTGTCGCGTTTTCGTATATCCGGGCGTTATGTTGTTTATATGTATATATATATATATATATATATATAATTACATATATGTCTATATATGTACATAAATTATAAAATGTTTCCTTCCCACAGACATAAACAATTTCTGTCGTAAATCAGTTTCCTCTCCACGCACACGTCACGTGACTTACTCTTATACTTGGTCACAAATCTGAAACAGCAAATTATAATTATGTACCCTAACTGTAACGCTCGTATTACGATAACAAACGAAACATATTTAACTGCTGGATATTATTTATCACTACGTGATCTATTGATGCCAAATATTATGCCTTACATATGCACATAAACATCACCCGGATCAAATTTAACGCCCGGATAAATGTAAGCGCGACACCGGGAATGTTTGTTACGAGCAAAGTATAATGTATAACGTTGATAAGATTTTGCTCTAAACGTTCTATTTACCTGCAACTCTTTTGAACAATGTTTTTTTGCAAATAGTATTCTGTCCACATGCTTGGTTACATGAGCAACATTAGTAGGCCTGGTATGGCAAGAAAAGTGTTTGTGCAATTTATCGGGTTTCACTATGTGGCTAATTGTCCCAGTATGGAAGAGTAAGGGAGGTGTGCAAAACATATGGAAATACTGATGAATCATACTTCTAAATCACACCATGAAGCTGTTAGAGAGAATCATGGGTGGGAAGTTTCGAAGGAAAGAATAGCAAGAATTGGGTGAAGAATAACAATGATTTAGAAAGGGCAGACTGGCGAGATATTTGCATTGAGACAGCTGGTAGAGAAGACGTTGAAGACGCAAGCGAGATTGGCAGTGGGATTGGTGAACATGGAGAAGGTCTATGCCATTCCCCGCTGTCAAGACAGATGGCGACGGCAACAGTGAGATGGATGGGAGTGCCAGAAGCAGAAGCCAGGATGGTGGAAGCAATGGTTGAGAGAACAACATAAAGAGTTGTGGTTGGATATCGGATGTCGGAAGGGTTTTCAATTAACATCTGTTTGAGGCAAGGATGTGCCTTTCACGCTTTACTGTTTATCATGGTGATGAAACTCAGCAGGAAGAACCAGCACGAAGGTCAGCACGAAGGATGTTATCAGGAGGTCGATGTCTGCAGACGATCTGGCCATAATAGCAGAGAATAAACAAGAACTATAGGAATTGTTGGCAGAATGAACTGCGGCGTTCAAGAATTATGGGCCGGCAGTTAGCCTGCAGAAGATATAAGTGATGTGCGTTGGACCAAAGTGAAGAGTTTTATATCAGGTTGGATGAGAAGGGTATGAATGGTAATGTGCATAACATTGCGTACCTTTGAGGAATAGTTAGGGAGGATGGTCGTGGAGAAGTAGAGGTGCAACGTCGGATACAGGGTACAGGGAGTTATGACGGACAGAAACACATCTAACAAACCTGAAGGCAAACGTCTTGAGAGCGTGTTTTACACAGGTATGTATATATGGTCTGGAGAAATGGTGTTGCATAACAACAACAACAACAACAACCGAAGCTGCAAGTTTAGAAGAACACCTGGGTTTGAAGTATCACAAGAACAAAAACGACGGACGGAAAAAGGATAAACGACTTGGAATAAAAGGTTGATATGCAATGCAGCCTAACGGGGGGATATTGGTGAGAATCCTGATGAGATGGACAGGCCACATGGTAATGGGCGGAAAATATAAAAGACACAGGACAATGGAAAGTGCATAACGTATTGCTTACCTTATTTTGGGGTATTTGCGAACTTTTGCGATCACCCCGAAGTAACAAATCGTGAAAAGGGATCTATTTAATATATTAACCATAACATATCATATGGAACATTTTCTGTAAGAGGCGTTGTTTTAATATAATTGTTGCGTTACTAAAGTATCCGGTTGATTTCATATAACTGTTGCGTCACTAAAGTATCCGGTTATTTCGTATAACTGTTGCGTCACTAAAGTATCCAGGATTTCACTAATGTATTATTCAGGCATGGTTAGGTAAGATGTCGTATCATATAAATATAAATCAGTGCATTCCGTGATGATCACATGATAAACAAAAATATAGTTTGGCTCCTATGTCAGCATTCCACCCAAATACATAAATAATAGGAAGTCTATGCTATGGAGAGCACTCAACTAACGTTTCAAAATAATCACCGCTCGCCAACTTTGGCAGAAACTATCCATGGGAACGCTCGAGACAGAATCGTGCACAATAACAGAAACACGAAAAACGCAAATATATAGCTGGGTGTCACCCAACATCTTTGCGAAGTACTCTCGGTATTCCATTAAGAAACACAGAGTTCTACACTGAATTATTAAATATACTGACAGGATATGTGGAAGCGAGCCAGCGAGTAAGAGCACTTCAGATGAAATGACACCAAATATCACCATTTGCTCACGAACCCATAGACGAACAACTGAACATCCTTTATGTTATGTTTGCAGCAAAGACCTGCACTGGATGGTATCTTATCTGCAAGAATCAGCGAGTAGTATATGGTGGCACCTCGTTGAGAGTAAGTAACGTTATATGTCTAAGAACCACTGCTCTTGTCGTTGTATGTCCAGCCTAATGACTGAGGTGACATCATTAGACCGCGTCACGTATGCTTTCATCAATACGCTGACGAGGTACTTCTCTTGTCTCAAGTGGTCCTCTATGCGACCACTTTATTATTTACTGTGCGGCTAATAGAGGAATATCTAGATGACAGAAAACACCGAACGGCTTTGACTAGTAGATATAATCAAGAATAAGGCAATTATATTAGAGAATGTTAGCGTGGTAGGAGTTGGCAAATTTATAATCACTGTTTGGCGATGTTGTCGAAACGTCGGTGACTTCATTGGCTGATACCGATACATGAAGACGCCAGTGTCACAGTTTGTTCGTATATGCGCATACCACCACAACTGTGTTAATAAAATCAGCAACGAATAAAAAACGCATGGTCAAAGTCATCAACATATTGGGGATGTTGATGACGTTTTCTTGACTAGTGCAATTCGTCCATATACTGCACGTAAGGTCGTCCGCCTAATATGCTTCTCGAACTCTTCACCCGTCTCTAGACCGGGGTGTCACGCACAAGTCTGATCTCTCTCCTGCGGTGCCCACCAGGGTCAATAGGGTAAGCTGGTCCACTCTATGACGTTATCTAGAATGGATGTATTCTGACGTTCTCGTTTTCCCTTGCCATCCAGGACACCTTGCTAGATCGCCTTGGACATTGTTTAGTGAAGGGTGGTGTGGCCACATCACCCGTAAAACACCAATAATGTGTCACCGTGTTGTAATTTAATAGTTTGCTTAAGGTATAAATCATTATGTTCGATTTATAATGAAGTGTTGTGTGAAGTGTGTATAGCAAACAACACGTCAGACACGCTGAACTGATGGTTCCAAGCCCAAGTGTGGGTTCAAGTACGAACATTTCGGTTGGGAGCCGGTCAATGCCATAAGAAGAAACAAATGTGTAGCCGTTAAGCCACAGTGGCCAATTTTAAAAACAAAGTTCATGACGAACACCCAGTTTCATCAAGTATTAATACAGTTTGAAGCATATGTGCATATCCTTGAAATATGGTCACACTTCAGAAAATAATCCAGCACCGCCACAATCAATAATATTGAGAATTACACATGTTCAAAGTACGAGGACATTAAATCGACGTACTTCATAAAAATCGTTCGTCAGGTTTTACTCTAAACTGTTTCAAATACGAACGTACGTACGTAAATACGTACGCGTGTGCATATGCATGTATTTATACATGTATGCATGTACTTAGGTATGTGTTTATGCGTGTGTGCATGTGTACGTGTATGCGTGTATGCGTGAAAGCGTGTATGCACGTATGTGTGTATGCATATACATTGTATGTTCGTATGTATGTATGTATGTATGTATGTATGTATGTATGTATGTATGTATGTATGTATGTATGTATGTATGTATGTATGTATGTAAGTACGTACGTATATACGTATGTACGTATGTGCGTATGTATGTATGTGTGCATGCAAGTAAGTAAGTAAATGTATTTCCTCATCTACATGATACACAACACATTTCAAAACAAAAACAACACATATGTGGTGACTACAGGAGAAGGTAAAAACTTATCGAGCTGGTAGCCTATTAAATCAAACTAAATTTAGTACACTCGTGTGTATAAATAACATTACAAATAAAAATGTAAGGCAGCTAAATCAACGTAATATCTTCAGGTCGACTTCATTTAAATAAAGCTAGAGATAATGTAAGGGAAAGTGATTATTAAAAGCTTATTCATTACATGTATAGTTCAATTAGTTGAATTGATGCCAGTGATAAATGTCCTGGTTTTATGCTTAAACATATTCAATAATGTTGAATTTGTAATATCTACAGGTAGTCTGCTTCAACGTCGTGCCCCTATTATTTTCAAATAATGTTCTCCAATTGATATCTTTAAATCTTGGTAGATATAAATTTGCCTCGCGTCTTCTCGTCATGACCTCACTATTTCCAATGCTGTTTGTACACAAATATTAGTAAAATGTTACAGAATTAAGTATATATAAAAAAATAATTGTATATAGTTCCTGACATTTTCAAATATTAAATTCCCGGTGTAAGGTAGTAGCACCATCACGACGGTTACGCTTAGCTAACGTTTTCAGTAAAAGGTTTTGGACAACCTGTAGCTTAGCTATGTTGGTCTTACACGTTGACCATTCAGTTCGATCCCATAATTATTATGGCGAATACATAGGCGTAATATAATTGCTTTACCATATCATCCTTTATGAACGAGTATATATGATGGAGTACACCTGATAGCTTATACACCTTTATATAAAGTTCATTAATATGTTCGGACCATGATAGTTTACAGTCCAAATACATGCCCAGATATTTGGCTGAATGATCCAGTTCAATTTGTTTGCACTGCAACAACCATGGCATAACTGACCGATCCACATGTCTACCGAATATTGTGTAGCAAGTTTTGCTCAGTTTCAGAATCAGCTGGTTGTGCCAGAACCAAGTACTAAGCGACTCTACTCATTCCGCGCAGTACGTACAATATCCTTGATATCCTTACTACCAATAAACAGGTTGATGTCGCCCGCAAACAAACGCAACGATCCATTTTCTACGGCATTATAAATATCATTGATATACAATAGAAATAACACTGGTCCCAAAATGGAACCCTGCGGACCGCCACTTTGAACATGAGCATATCTTGATACTATGCCATTAACCTTAACACATTGCTGCTTATCGCTTAAATACTGTCTAAACCAGTCACAGACATGGCCTCTTATTCCATAGTTGTCTAACTTATACAAGAACGTGGGACGGGAGAGGAGAGAAGACAATGAGATGGGAGGAAAGATGAAGGAACGAAAGGAAGTGAGAGCAAATGTGATAGAAGAGAAGTCAATAAAAGAGACGATGACAGGAGGAAAGGTGACAAGAGAAAAAGTGACAGGAAATAATGGATCGGAAGACAATGTGACAAGAGAGAAGACGGCAGGGGGAAAAGACAACAACCAGACAGATGCAAACCGGAGAAGGAGCTACTCTGAGGCAGTGATTGTGGGGGGCATGAGGAAAGAAAGGTGTTTATGGGCAACTCAATTATGAGAAAGACAGACAAGACTCTAAGCGAGGGGAAGGACGTCGTTGTTTGTCTAGGAAATGGTATAATAAACTGGATAGAAAAATAGCTGATTGACAGAAGACAACGTGTAGTAATTGATGGGGAGATGGAAATCGGTATAGAGTGGGGTACCACAGGGATCAGTACTAAGACCTATATTATTCTTAATATATATCAACGATTTGGATGATGTTATAACAAGCAAGGTGTTGAAATTTGCGGATGATACAAAAGTGTTTAGACAGTTTAAAAATGATGGAGATAGACAGCATTTACAAGACGATCTTGACAGGTTGATCATGGTCAATATGGTCTGAAAAGTGGCAAATGCTGTTCATTTTTGGGAAATGTAAATGCCTCCACACAGGTCATGGGAACATACAATGAATGGGGGGTACTGTACTAAGTACTACTGTAAAAGAAAAGGACTTAGGGTTAACCATTAGTGCTGATATGAATGTTTCAGAGCAGTGCGGAATTGCAATTTCAAAGGGAAATCAATCCTTGGATTAATTACACGGAATATAGCGTATAAGGAAAAAAGAACTAATAATACAGCTGTACAAAACAATAGTGAGGCTTCATTTAGAATATTGTATACAAGCGTGGAGGCCATATCGCAAGTAGGACATATATATGCTAGTAAGAGTACAGAGGAGAGCGACTAAAATTAAACCAAAATTGAGGGATCTTAGTTATGAAATTCGCCTAAAAGAATGTGGTTTAACAACACTAGAGACCAGTAGGTTGAGAGGAGATCAGACAGAAGTTCTAAAATAATGCACGGTTATGAAAATATTGATAGAAATATTTTTTCTCAGTTAAGAAAGATAGAAGGACTAAAGGACGTGAAGTTACATTAGCAAAGGAGCAGTGTAGATTACATATAAGAAAGTTCTCATTTAAAAAAAGGACTGTTAATGAGTGGAACACATTATCTGCTGATGGTGTGGGTACTAATAACATGAATATGTTTAACAATAAAATCGACACATACCTCAGAAGGGCGGGATACACAATAAAATGGTTGGACTCTCGATAAGCCAAAGGGCTTCCTTGTCCAACTGCCACCTAGAGTAAATTCTCTGGGTGGCAATCTTGTTAAATCTTGTTAAGAATATTTTATGATCAACGGTGTCCAAAGCGTTCGCTTTGTAGGCTTGTGTATTCGTACTGTTTCTCTGTACTTCCCCAAAGCAAAGTAAATCAGGAAGAAATGTGTGTTGTTCAACGAATCGCTATAATAGTCAGGCTCATCATGTTACGATATATATATACAGTACTGAAACAAAATAACTAGGACAGTGATTATCTTAGGCAATATTCACGACTTTGCAGTAAATATACGTCGTATTTTCAGTTAATAGGCAATATAATCTGTTTTATTTTACCTTATTAAATGAGACAAAGTTAAGGATTTAAGAAATTATCATTCTAATATTTTTTCCATTCTTTATTTGTAGCATATATCAATATCGAGTAGCACCTCCTCTGGCTGAAATAACAGCCTTGACACGCTTAGGCATTGAATGGATTAGTTTTCAGAGTTCGGCGTGTGTTATACTCTGCCAGGCAGTATTTAGCTTCTCCCAAAGGTCATCCAAAGAACTTGGCTTGCAGTCATGAACCTGCACTTTCAGGTTTTGCCACACATTCTCGATGGGGTTTAGGTCTGGAGATTGGGCTAGCCAGTCCATTACTCTGATGACTTTTTCTTCGAAAAAGTCCATGACTTTCTTTGTTTTGTGGCATGGCGCATTGTTTTTTGAAAGTGGTAATCTCTGCCACCATGCAGCTTATCTGCAGATGGTAACATGTTCTTTTTAAGGAGTTTGATATACTGTGCTTGGCCTAACGTGCAGTCGACCCAGTGGAGGAAACCAACACCTTGGCCGCTGAAGCAACCCCATATCATTTGTTTGCCACCACCAAACTTCACAGTTGGACGATGCATTGTTCATTATATCTTTCTCCCTGTCTCCTCCTCACATAAACTATCTTTTTTTTGAAGAGTTGAAAAGCTCAATGCTGATTTCATCTGACCACAAAACACGTTGCCAGTCTTCATCATACCAATGTATGTGCCTCCTTCCCCATTGCAACCGTACCTTTCGGTTCTTGGCAGAGAGCAGGGGGTTCTTAACTGCAACACACCCTCTTATTCCTGCCATTTTTAATATGTTCCTAACTGTTCGACTAGAAAAGTTATGGCCACACTCATCTTGCAACGTTTCCTTAAGTCACTGGAGGTCAAGCGACGGTCATTCAAGGATGTACGGATGAGTCGACGATCTTGCCGTTTAGTAGTTGATTTCTTTCGGCCTCTCCCCGGAAGATTTTTTCAGAGAGCCTGTATTCCGGTGCTTCTGCACAATGCTAGCAACTGCATTCTTGGAAATTCTCAATTTCCTTGCAATTTCCCTCATGCTGGCTTCATTTCTGTGTAGAACCACAACCTCAAAGTGTCGCTCATCAGTCATTCGATGGTTTTCGGTCATCTTTTCTATTCACGAAACAAAAAAATCTTATGTTATTTGACAAATCTGTGTTCTATATTGTATTTGCAACCATAAAATAGTATTTTGTAATAATATTATTAATTTTCTCCATGAAATTTAAATACGTAAATGTTATTTTTATTTTTTATTCAGATCATCATTAAGTATGGCATATAACCTCTGAAAACAAGGTTGATAGCAATTTAATTCATGAATCAGCATATCAAGATCACATAATATCACCCACATATACACAATTTTCACATAAACTGTTCTATCTTAAGTACACTCAAAGTATATCTTACCTAAAGAGACTCTAGAGTACTCTGTAAATCTATCACAAGTGCAAGATTCTATCAATAACACGTCAAATATCGATATTTTACTTGAAAAACTGTCCTAGACTACCGTAGATATGTTAATACCTTACCTATACAATGATGCTAAATTAATTGGTGCTGGAAAAGATCAAACTTAATCGAAGTAAGAAAATCATGCAATTTTCAAGTGTACCAGTTAATTATTTCCAGTACTGTATATTTGCCGTTTTTGTGGAGATTAGCAAACCAATACATTTTTGGAACCGTCATGACATTAGGAACCCGAAAACCAATGTTTTCATTTGTCCATAAGCACGTAAGGCGGCCATTTTGGATGTTAAAAAATGGCCGCCAAAATCGATAACTACGTCACCAAGATCTATAATTTGAGTGCCTATGTACAGGTTCTAGGGATGAAAGGTTTCAAATTTGTTACACTTGAGCTTCACTTATATCCACATCCGCCATATTTAAAGATAGAGGTCATCATAATACAAATGTCACGATATATCAATAACTAGACGTCACACAGAGCCGTAAAGTTACGTTTTTGAATAGCTTGGTCGATAGCGATTTCAAAAATGTTACATGTGACCTTCGGTGACATTCGTATGTCCTCCAATTTTAAAGATGGCGTCCGCCAAATGTATTAATTCTATATGTTAAGAACTACGTAACCTAGAACCACAAACCTGACGTCAAAGTGTAGTTTTTTTAGGTGCAATGATTTAATATATATTAATGGTGATCTTCGATGACCTTCAGATATCCGCCAATTTGAAATATCCGTCATTTTGAACGAAGGAACCTGACAGAAACCTGTTATTCCCATATCGTAAGATGTTCATATCCTAGAACCACGATGGTGATTTCAAAAACAGGTTTTTTATGCAACAATTTTAAAGCTGTTACTTAAATCTTATACGAAACGGGGAAAGTTACTTCAAAATTTAGATTATTAACGTTATCATGATGCCTCACTCTGGAACCAAGGGCACTGTCTGCACCAAATGATGCTTGCTTACGTACACACAGACCAGTCCAAGTTGAGTTGCAGAAATGACTCCTCCGTGAAACCAACCAAAGCCACGTCCTACAAAAGTATTTCAGCCAATTGCAACATAAGGAGACACCGTGAACCCCATTGA
Organism: Paraescarpia echinospica; assembly: GCA_020002185.1. Classification (NCBI taxonomy): domain Eukaryota; kingdom Metazoa; phylum Annelida; class Polychaeta; order Sabellida; family Siboglinidae; genus Paraescarpia; species Paraescarpia echinospica. The sequence continues at coordinate 19,795,796 of CM034533.1, read as the reverse complement.
TGTTCACAGGCACGATCATAGTAGCAAAATCACACTGGTCAATTACATTGTACTTGTGCACAAAACTGACTATGAAAGCCGCTAAAGTAGCGACAATCAAGAATCTTAGAAAACGCTTTATTGTCAGATTTTCGTCTCTAAAGAAAAGCTATCATGAAATTACTCTTGTGTTTGATACTGTTGATTCACTCAAATGTACCACGAAACACAACGACGACGAGGGCATGAACCAATTCCATACAAAACGAGAAACAAGCATCCAGCATATCACCATGAAGCGGATTCTTTCACATGATAAACAAAAGCTGATTAGACAGACTATCTCGCAGAGCAAGTAATTGAGAACAGTGATTCGTCAGAGTTGATCATCGAGTTTGCGACTGGGCAAAACAGACACAATAGCAATTTGTAGTTTGAGGACAATAATCACGAGAAAATTGACACTCAGTCTTAGTATCACGTAGACGCCCTCGTGTCATCTTCGCAAGCCACATATACTATGCAAGGTACGTAAGTCAGCTGAATTAAACTAATAATTGACTTTACCGGTCGCGACTGTACCACCTGTGAGAACAGTGCAGACACCTGACCCACCCGTATCCCAATTACAAGACGAAGCCAGCGACTTCAAGGAATCCCAACATTTTCACGAGCGGCTAAGCAGTATATTGTGTATTAAAATAATTAATTATACTTCCCGAACATTAATCGTAACATGGATAAACTTGTGTCACATGATAGTGGTCACGTTACACACCCGTAACGTCATTCTGCCGATGAAGAGAGCGAGATGCAGTCGAAATATTCAAAAGAGAAAAAATGTCTTGTGAGGTAATTATGCCATATTATAACAACCAAGAAACCGGATCTTCAATCTATTCAAGGATCATTCGACAACACGACCGAAAAGTTACAAAAACACTACGGGGATTGGAGAATGTGACGAGAAAAGTAGTTTGCTGGAAGAACCACGGCCATATCAATACACGTTGTCTCCATGACAACGTAATTCCCAAGAGCCTACAACTACGGTCGACGGTGAAGGGAATAAAAGCGACAACAATCCTGGAAAAGCAGAGCAGAAGTTGTTAGACATCAGAATATCTCTGTGCCATTTCACGGTAAATAAATTACAAGACGAGAAAGAATTATAAGAAGCGAACCTGCGTACGAAACTAACAGAATCGGAGATGGAAGAAGTGATAGCGTTCATCGAGCATGCGCATGTCACCATTTTCCGGCAAATGCGGGAAAAACAACAACGGAAGTGAGATCAACTGTTAGTGTTACGCAAACAACAAGTTGCTCAGGGAGCAAATATTCTACAACCAGTTGACCCGCATAGCATCACAGAGAGGTGGGTCATTAATCTTGCACGCCGACGTTTAGACATTGGTTTGTTGAAGAAAGGGTTAATTTTCGAGGTTACGCCACAGAGCCTCCCCGTACACGATCTGATTACTGCAACAGAATTGGCATGTAAGAACATCAAGGAGAAACACACGGCTGACGGGTTGAGAATTAATGTAGCTAAAGCCGTGATGAAACACAAAATCCTACCGTCAGATAAAGGTAGAGCAGCAGCGGTAATGAAGACCGCAGAATATGATGCTAAGATAACAGAATTACTAGCAGATGTCACCACCTATGAGAAAATCCTCATCCTCCAAACATCTGGTTGAGATGTGTGGATGACACATTCACAGTGTTACAAGAGAGCGAAGTAGAGCGTTTTACAAACCATCTGAACTCGGTGGACGAGAACATCAAGTTCACTTTAGAACCGGAACAGGACAGTATTGGCTACCTTGCCTAGGCACGTGTATATGTCTGAAGGACGATAAATCAACCATGGTAATGATATACAAGAGTACCGAAAGTCAACCCACACAGATCAGGATTTGAACTGGGATTCTAATCACCACCTAGAGCACAAACGATCGGTAGTGTGAACACTCCTACAAAGAGCAGTAAGCCTGGTAACAGAAGATGAGGACAAGACCAAAGAGGTGGAGCATATCAAGAAAGTAATGAAAGTGAACGGCTACAAACCAAGGATGTTTAATATCACTACCCAAAGACACAGAAGTAGAATAACACCACAGAAACCAGTAGAAGACAACACGCCAGTGGCCTGCCCTTCATCAATAAACTGTCAGAACAATTGGAAGTGTACCACAAATCTATCAACACCCTGAGGCCATTACTGGTTCACCCGAAGGGCAGCACGGAAAAGCAGCAAATTGTGGTGTGGTATACGACATACAATGCCCATAATGTGACCAGCTCTACATAGGGGAAACAGCTAGAGCACTTGGCACAAGAATGAAAGAACATCTGTCATGCCGCCAACCCCTATCAGCCATAATGAACATATGTTGCTAGGCGACTGCCGACGTCATTAAAAAAAATTATTCAGCTGTTACGTTTCCTTTATTTTATCAGTGTCACGGCTTGATTAAGTTAAATGATTTAATTTAATAATATCTTGATTATACAGTTGTGTATATTATTCCACATATTATTCAGATAAGAATACAAACCTTTATTTCTGGGCTTTGTTTGTTACGTTCGAAATTTGTTTCCGTTATATCGCTCACTCGCGTTACGCGCAAGATCTAAGACCGTTATTCAAAATGGTATCGTTATTTTTAGCGCAGTGTTTACGTCGTAATTTAATGTTCATTTTTACATGACACATATTTTATATTCTACCTATCGTTTTTTGTTTATTATAACAAGCACATAAAATATAATTTTAGACATATTTCTGCGCATGATTATATGAATAAATACACTGTTTTCCTTGTTTATTGTTTTGTTTAAGGGTGAATTGCAGTATGTGATATTTCTCCATCTAACAGGCCTTGGAGTCACAGTATAGAGATTGGAGTCGGCCCTGGTCGAAAATAGCTAATTAAAGTGATTCTTTGATAATTTCAACGTCTTTGTACTGGATGCAACTGTGAAATAATCCTGTTAATACGATTATTTCATGTAATTATATGCCTTTATTTAATTGAATTATGTTTTATTAATCACTAATGACCCTGACAATATATCGAAAAAATAACTGCGCGTACGCACAGTTTCCACTTTAGCCCCACCTTCACGATCCGTATAAGGCATGCTCATGAATATTCGGGACTGTCCGTCAGACTTCGATTAGCTACGCCGAGTTAATTAATGCAAGAAAAACGTCATCAACATGTGTATATTTGGATTAGTCACCGTCATGCGAATGAGTCGTGACCGATAACATTATAAAAAGGAAACGTGGCTGCTGTTTATGTCACAGATTCTGTAAAGAAAAGAAGGAAAAGATATGGAATAAACGAGAATGAATATAGCGACAGCTCATGGCAGACGGATTAATTTAAAAGAAAAAACACCAGCTCTGCACGCACGAAGCCGCCGATGACATATTGGATGATTGGCATTGTTTTTTTTAATAATATAAAAACCGATAAACAGTACGAAATCTTACCTATGGTACAATCATGTCCCTTTTTCACTAGGTACATCTGCCTATACATTTTTAAGTTTAGTTTTAATTAAATGTTTTGATAACAGAAACCTATTGCAGCCGAGAAATATTCAATAATGAAACTATTTTGTTTGCACCATAAATCCAGCCGCTATTTCCATAAGCATTATACATACAACAGTATACTCTACATGAAGTAATGTACGATATTAAAATAGCGTAGGTTGTTATGTACTTCCTATCTACATAGAGCTTAATTTTACTTTGAAAAATGTAGATCTATAAAGAGCAGAATAACATTATTGTCGACAAAATACTAAAATATATTGCATCAGTTTAACAAAATGTTTTATTTTGGACTGGGAGTGCAATCATGTTTTTGTTCTGCCCATTATTTTGAGTAAAATATATTGAATTTGTTTCTGTTGAACTCCCGTTTCGATAACAAATACAATGACCGTTGTATGATGGAAACAAAGTTATAAAATTACAACACTTTAAAAGTAACGCATATTTTAAAACACGGTTTAGTCATCATTGGTGTATTTAACTGAAGAAGATTCCTAAAACATTTTGAAAGTTGTGAAACATTTATATTTTATGAATTTTTCAACATTATTGTAAAAGCAACTTTGTCGCCAGCTTTATATACACTACTCCCAGTATAGTTAATTTAACACAAACTTGTTTCAAACAATTTTGAGGAATATTCTATAGAACGCAATCCAAACATGATGAGCATAAGAAAGCTTAAATGTTATTATGTACTCATATTTGCAACATAATGACCGGACGTTGTGCATTTGGATTCACAAATCGATCGATTACAGAAATCCATTTGAAACATGTAGTGACGTACATATTCCCAGCAGAAGCGACACAGAACTAATGTGGCAGAACAAAGTCATATATCTTCTTCACTACTGTGTCAGTTAACAAATTCTCCAATTAATGGCACTGCTATGCATTTTGATACACAAAGCTATCAGACGCACACATCCATTTGAAACACGAAGTGGTGTACAATTTCCCAGTAAATGTCGCACAGAACCGAATGGGGCAGTACAAAGTCAGGCACCATCTTATGTCAGGTGACCCATTGTCCAATTAATGGCACTATTGAGTAGAGCTCTTCAATTTTCTCTTTCCAATGTTCCTGCAAATAAACAAGGTTGAATTTAGGAAACTGCGACTGAATATAAGTTAACTAATTCAACATTGTGCAAATTAATTCAGTTTAGATATTAGATTATGGGACTGATCACCAAGTGTCATCATCATCATCATCATCATTATGCAGCCGCAGTGTCCCGTGGTTGGGCGAAGGCCTCAGCATGTCATATCCAAATCTACCTGTCTTGCGCTATCCTCAGCCAGATGGTGCCCTTCCAGTACTCATCTAGTTCGTCTCTCCCCCGTCTCGCTGGTGTTCTAGATCGTTTCCCTTCGAAAGATCTCCAGGTTGTGATACGCGATGTCCATCGGTTATCTCGTAGTCTGTTAATGTGCCCTGCCCAGGTCCACTTCTGTCTTCTGATTTGTTCTATCACGTCTATGACATTTGTCTTCTGTCTTACCCAGATGTTTGTTTTTCTCTCCCGATATGTGATGTTTAACATACTTCTTTCCATCTTTGTTTGTTCGGCTGCTAGCTTGTCCTTTGCCTGGATGGTGAGTGCCCATATTTCCAGGCGTATGTCATCGCTGGAAGTACGCATGAGTTGAAGACTTATCTCTTCAAGCAGGTTCCAAAGAAACCCTTGAATATGTCCCGGTGTTTGGCGAAAGCTGTCCAGCCGGCGGTAATCCTTCTTTGAATCTCTTTGTCTTGGTTGTTGTCTCTGCTACTGTATCGCTGTCCCAAACAGAGGTAGCTTTCAACGTTCTCTATCTGTGTCGTGTTAATATAGATTGGTGTGTCATTTTCTAGCGTCACTTTTGTCTTCGATATATTCATCCTTAGACCTTGTTTCTCACTGTTATCACCTAGCTCCTGCAGCATATTTTGTAGTTCTTGCGGTGTAGTAGCGCATAATGATTATGTCGTCGGCGAAGCGACGATGGCTGAGATATTCTCCGTCTATCCTCAAGCCTCTGGTTTCCCAGGTCAGTCTTCGGAATATGCTTTCAAGTGTTGCCTTGAACAGCTTGGGCGATATGGTGTCATCCTGTAGTACTCCTCTCTTGATATTGATCTCGTTGCTCTTTTTGTGTAGGTAGACTGTAACCGAGCTTTTAGTGTATATGTCTTTCAGGAGATCTATGTACACATCTTCTATCCCCTGTTCTTAAAGGGAGGTCAGTATTGCTTGAGTTTGCACCGAGTCGAAAGCCTTTTCGTAGTCGACGAAAGCGATGCAGAGAGGGATATTTTACTCTCGGCACTTCTCTTTCAGTTGGTTTACAACGTGTATGTGGTCTGTCGTTGAGTACCTGCTTCTGAATCCTGCTTTCTCTCGTGGTTGGTTTTCGTCGAAAAGCTTCCCTAGCCTATTCGTTATATCTTTGTGAGTAATTTGTAGATGTTTAATAAAAGACATATCGGTCTGTAGTTCTTTAAGTCTTTCTTATTTCCCTTCTTGAAGATAATTACCATCTTCGCGTTCTTCCAAGCGGTGGGTATTCGTCTTTCTGATAAGCATTTAGTATACAGCTTAGCCAATATCTTCGAGATGATATCTTCTCCTGCTTTTAATATTTCAATGTTTACATGGTCGTTGCCTGATGTCTTCCCATTCTTCATTTCTCTTAGTGCTGCTTCCACCTCCCATGGTGTTATTTCTGGTACTTCTTTCGGGTCGGTGTGAATTATGGTACTCTGTTCACTGTCGTATAGCTCGGTGTAGAATTCCTCTATTCGTTCCATGATCATATATTGGTCTTGTATTTCTCTACCCTGCTTGTCTAGAAGTATAATCAGTCTGTCTCGGCCTAGTGCCTGTGTTCTTTTTGCTTTGTTCAGGCTCTTTGATGACATAATCGTTTCTCGTATGATCTCTTGTTCGTACTTTTTGATGTCCTCCTTCGCTTTCTTTTTGAAGATCTTGCATATTTCTGCGTACTGTATTTGTTTTTATGGTCGCCGTTATCCACCATTAATGCTCGTGTCGGTGATGATCTTTTCGTCACTACATGCATGTTGATTGCTTTGGCTACACTTGTCGCACTTAGTTGGATCATCTCAGTGATGTTTTTGCTCATGGTGTCGATGTCGTCTAGTTCATGTAGTGTCTCGAGCAGTTCGAGTTGGAATTCGATCTTTTTTCTTCCGATTTGTGTGGTATCTTGTTTATCAATTTCTTCCTTTCAGCCTGGACGTCCAGTTTGATGTTGCTCGTTACCATTATGTGGTCACTTCCGATGTTGACTTGGTTGATGACAGTAACACCAATGACCATGTATGGCCTGTTTGTCAGGATGTAGTCAATTTCGTTCTTCGTTTCGCCATTTGGGCTTTTCCATATCCATCTCCTCCCTGCTTTCTTCTGGAACATGGTATTCATGATTTTGTACTTTCTTGATGTTGCCCATTCTACATTGGTGAGCGAGAGACAACACACTTGGTCAGCACGGTCACCTCGAGCTACCTGATATCAATCTATATACTACACACACAAATGCAATTGCTATACAGGAGCGTCATGACGTAAGAATATACCTTCTGCTGTGACTAGAAAGTCTCACTCTGTATTCTACTGGGCAATGTGAGTAAGAAACGTTTAAAAAGACTACCGATAAACTTATTATCGCTCACTGTCCACCTGAATTCGGCGGGAACTGGTGCGCACAACCTGCCAGGTAATCAGTCACGCTCGGCCACCTATCTGGAACGCGTGTTACGCAGTACAATGTCACAACGAACGCGCGCCAAGATGTCCTCCACGGGTGAGTGCAGTGTCGACGGCATGTGTGAAAGCCCGCGACTACAAGAGGATTTCTCAATGAAAAAAGCCCTGCTAGATCTCCTGAAGGATGGCATTACCATCCAGACAATCGCCACGTCAATCAGTGAAACAATAATCAAAGAACTTCTAAAAACGCCAACTTTCATGGACATTCTCGTCACGTCAATCTTAAACTCTGACAACTTCAACAAAATCAAGGAAGAGTTGTACGAAGCATGCTGCATGGACATGACCAAAACAGCCACAGCAATAACTGCAGTTGAAAATAAAGTACGCAGGCTCGAACAGGCAAATGTGGCGTTGGCTGACCAGCTAGACGACTTGGTGCAGTACAGCCGTGCAACTACCTCCTCTTTCATGGCATCCCTGAACAACAAAAGGAGACGACGACCAACGCGGTGATCGATCTGTGCAGCAAGTCGCTAGGGGTCACGCTAGACTGCAAAAGCATCGACCGCAGCCATCGACTGGGAAAATCACAAGGCGATAAACCACGCCCGATCATTGTGAAGTTCGCGCGATACGAACAGCGACAACAGATCTTCGCAGCAAAACGAAAACTGAAAGGAACAAAAAATGTCATAACTGAGAACTTAACAAAAAGACGTAATGTGTTGCTGACGAAAGCGCGATCTGCGGCCGGGGTGCAAGCAACATGGACTATGGACGGTCGCATTGTGTGTCTACTATCATCTGGACGAAAGGTAAACATTACCACCGAGCGCGAACTCAAACAACTTGAACGCTAAGTGACTCCCGAAACGAACATCGACTGGTGTAATGTATAATAACATGGCAATGTGTATGCAAGCCATGGGCATTCTGCCACCGTGCTTTTGCATTATTAATATGCTTATTCATCCTGTTTTTTTGTGTGTGTCTTTTTTGCTTGTTTTGTTCCTCTGTAACGTGTTGACTAAGCACTCTTTGTCTAGTTTAATGCCAAGGCATAGGTTGTCGTTAAATAGCATGATCCCTGTTATTTTATTCTTTTGTAACTATCGAAATAACACTGTATCCAAACACATGTTATCTAGATTAACGCAACGGCATAGGCTGTTTTACAAAATGCTATCGTTGAGCTCTTCTGTATCTCTAATGGTCTCCTTAGCATATCTATTTTTAATATATGTTCTCCACCTGCCGATTCTAATTCTTGTGCAAACGGTTACAAATATAATGTTGATGAATGTAAATAGTATCACCACACTTTGTTTATATCTATATGCTTGTTCACTTTTATATGTGGTATTTCAACGTGTCAAACTGCCTTTTCTATGTTTCCATTATACCTGTTTAGTATATTAATGTGGCGTTATATTTAATAAATAGCGTGCTGCCACTACGAACTGCTCCACATGAAGTGATGTTTTATTTAAATAGTGCAATTTCATATCATTTTAGTCTACAGCTATATGGTGTGCATCGATGTATATTGATACACGGTCAATATTCACGTTATTTTCATTTTTTGGGAGGGCCATGTTTATACATTTTCGTTTCAGTATGTTTAGTGCACTATGTATAGTATTTCCTCAAACATTAGTGTCTACTCAATAATCCTCTTGTGTTTTGTTCGATATACTTATTTGCTTATTCTCACTCTACGTTCATGTTGTGGCAGTACATATGCTGTAATTTACTTTTACTCTTTTTTGCGCTGATGCAATAAGTACATTGTGTTATATATGCATGCGGAATATTCGTAATATTCTCTTTTAAAAAATGTATTTGTATAATGCTCAGGGTATAGCTTGTGCAGCTCTTTCACAACGTCTAGTCTATGTTTATATGATGTGTCCTGCAAACATAGAGCACTATTGTTTATTCAATTTTCCAATATGATTGATAACAATTATTTCTTAGCGCAATTTGGTGGTCTAGAGAAAATTCTCTCTATCACATATTAAAAACGGATGAAATGAATGAAGATGGGGATGTTGAACCATTTCAACATTCACCATACTTCGACGATGATAATTTAATAAACCATTTAACGAACAAACAAAGCAAATTTATCGTGCTAAGCCTAAACTGTCAGAGTTTAAATGCAAAAATTGACGAAATTAAAATAAAGCTAGAATCATTCAGAAGTAGTGGCTGTGAGATTAATGCTCTATGTTTACAGGAAACATGGCTCGATGAAGAGGCTGACACTTCTTTATTTCAAATAGATGGATATACATTAATATGCCAAGGCAAAATCTGTAGTGCACATGCCGGCTTGGCAATCTACCTCAGCAACAAATACAATTACAAATCTGTAAATATCCGTGCAAATACAGACACTTGGGAAGGTCAATTTATTGAAATAACATGTTGTGCCATGAAGAAAAAAATCATTCTTGGAAATATATATAGACCACCTAGAGATATTATCGAAAACTACCGTTTATTTACAAAAGAATTTGCACCAATTTAGTTGATTTACAAAAATCTAAAAGTGAAATAATAATTGCAGGAGATTACAATATTGACTTGCTTAAAATTAACGAAAAACCCATAATATGTGACTATTTTGACATAATCGTTTCACATGGTTTCTTCCCAAAATTACTATGCCAACACGACTTTCAGAATATCATGGAACACTCATTGATAATTTTTTATGCAATTTGTCAAAAGGATTCTTCAAATCCTCAGTTGGTATTTTAGTGAGCAATATTTCTGATCACTTTCCGTACTTTCTAAGTCTGGATTATGTTGAAACCACTAGTGCAATACCAAGGTTTATACGAATAAAACAACAAAGTCCTGACTCGCTCAATAAATTAAAATTGAAATAATAAACTCAAATATTTATAATAAACTTAACACAGATATTCATGCGGATCCGAATGAAAACTACAATATCCTCGATGAAATTGTTACTGCAGCTATGGATAAATTTATACCTATTAAAGTAATTAAATTTAACAAGTATAAACATAAGAAAACTCCTTGGATTACCAATGGCATTATTGTGTCGATAAAATTTAGAAACAAATTGTATTCGAGAATGAAAACGACTCAAGTAAATACTGAGCATTATCATGAACTTAAAACTGACTTACATACTTATAATAAAATTCTTAAGAGTAATATTAGATTAGCTAAGCAAATGCATTACCAATCCAGTTTTGAAAAGCATAAGCATAGTGTTAAAACGACGTGGTGTTTAATTAAAGAAATTATTCAGAAAAGTCAAAAGAAAGAACAATTTCCAGATTTGTTCAAAGTCGATGGGGAAATGATTAGTGACAAATGCATTATTGCAAACTAATTTAACACGTTTTTTACTAATGCTAGTCCTACTCTAGCCTCTAAAACAACTACTAGTGGAGGTAAATCATACAAAGATTACTTGAAAAACCAAATATTGCACACTTTCAGATTTAATCCGATTGACATGGAAACTACTGTTAATACAATTGATCGGTTACCTCCAAAATCAAGTTGTGGAAAAGACGGTATTTCAACACAATTACTCAAATTGATTAAACAAATTATATCAGCAAAGCAGTCTAATTATTAACCAATCAATAATAACTGGTATTTTTCCAGACAAATTAAAAATAGCAAAAGTCATACCCCTTTTCAAAAAAGGTGATGTTTCTGATTTGAAAAATTATCGTCCTATTTCTATCCTGCCAGTGATTTCAAAATTTTTGAAAGGGTTGTATTTGATCAAATCCACGATTTCTTCCATTCTAAAGCGTTATACTACAATAGCCAATATGGGTTTAGAAAGAAACATTCTACCGAGCTTGCTACACTCGAAATCATAGACAGAATTATACAAGAACTTGATAAATCGGTTACTCCAATAAATATATACCTTGATTTATCAAAAGCATTTGACACAATTGATCACAATATATTGGTACAGAAGTTAAATTACTATGGATTAAATGACAAGGCTCTGGATCTTTGTAAGAGTTATTTACAAAATCGTAAGCAGTATGTAGAAATTGAAAATGTTAAGTCTAAGGAAATAGTCATCAACACTGGTGTCCCCCAAGGTTCAATTTTAGGGCCGCTCTTATTTATTATATATATATATGATATAGCACATTCTAGTGACCTTTTTAAATTCATAACATATGCTGACGACACCACTCTTACTAGTACACTAAAAACGTTTAATGATTCAGAAGGCCAAATGCGAAGTGAAAATATTAACAAAGAACTAACAAAGATTAATAATTGGTTAAAAGCTAATAAACTGTCACTAAATGCCAAAAAGACTAAATTCATGATTTTTCATATGCCGCAAAAGAAAATAGAATACCCTGTGTTACAAATAGATGGGGCACACATTGAATGTGTAAATGATTTCAATTTTTAGGCATCACAATAAATAACCATTTAAACTGGCAGAGTCATACAAACAAAATAGCAAATAAAATCTCTAAAACAATAGGCGTACTAAATAAACTTTAAATTTTTTTACCACCTAATACATTATATATTATGTACAATGCTCTTATTCTCCCTCATATTAATTATGGCTTACTTTTATGGGGTCATCAGGCACATCGAATTTTCAAATTACAGAAAAAAGCAATACGAATAATATCCTTAAGTAAATATAATGCTCACACAAGTCCTATTTTTAAAAGACTTCAGTTGCTAAAGTTGGATGACATTTATAAAATCCAACAATTAAAATGTTACTATAAATTAATTAACAATCTTTTACCCTACTACTTCAATGTTTTTCCAAACACACACATCTATAATATTCATCAGCACTGCACACGTGAAAGAAATAATCTGTATATGTCCAGATTCAGACATGAATTTGCCAAAAAATGCATTAGACACAACATAGTTGAGACAGTTAACAATACACCAAGTATTATCATTAATAAAATTTACACCCACAGTCTGTATGGTTTTTCAACATACACAACAAACTATTTTATTTTAAATTATGAATCTTGTTGTCGTATTCATAATTGCTTTATTTGTAATTCGTAATACGTATTGAAATGTATACCTAAGTATCCATATGTACGTCAATTATTTGTACAAGAGTACATTTAATCAGTCCTTGTATTATGTATGTATGTTGATACACTGAGTAATTATCAACTGTAAAACAAGGCATATGCTATTCTGATTTGTGACATGTAAATTTTGATGTTGGTTATATTTATGGGGTGGCTCCTGTGCTAGCGATATTGTATATCCTAATGGGAGTCTCCCGACCTTATCTAGTACTCATGTTATTCATTGTGTATATATCGTATTTATAGGTCAAATATACTGATTCTGATTCTGATTCTACCAAGGTGTCGCCTCTTTCGTTTCTCAAACCTAGGCCAAATTTGCCTGTTGCCGTTTCCGAAATGTTTGTTCGTTTCCCTACTGGCGCATTAAAGTCTCCCATCACTACCGTGTAGTGGGTTTGCTTTTCTAAGGCATCGTCCACGTCGTTGTAGAAGTTGTCTGTGTCTTCTTCTGAGTATGATGTTGTTGGTGCATATACTTGTACTATCTTCAGTTTGTAGCGTTTTGTTATGCATAGAACAAGTTCTGCTACTTTGGGGCTGAAGCTGTTAACCCTCACTATATTGTCTTGCCATATCTTGTTTATGAGAAAGCCTATTCCTGCTTAGCCGTTGTTCGCTGTGGAATGGTATAGTAGATGGCCGCTTTGTAAGGTAGTGAAGCATTCCTCTCTTCTTCGGACTTCTCCGATCCCAATCACATCACATACCAACTTCTTCATCCAGTTCTTGTATCTGTTCATCTCTTAGTAGTGTTCTTATGTTATATGTTGCTATCTTCAGTCTACTTACCTTCTCTCGGCGGCTCTTCTTGACCCAGAGGTTCTTAGTACCCCCTGCACGTAGCGGTAGTTGACCCGAACCGCCACCATGGTCATACATTCTTTCGATGCTGCTGGGGACTGTGGGCCTTGGCTTCATTGTACTTTGCATGCTGGTGTTGTTGACCTACCCTGCGGGGCGACATGGGATGAACGAAATTGCCCAAGTTTCGACACGGCAGTCGAGCCAGTACCGGACCACCACCCAGCCGGCGCCGGGATTCGAACCCTGGTCCCTCCAGTCGAGAGTCCGGTACTCTAATCACTCGGCCACTGCGTCCCCACACCAAGTGTAAAGCTGGCTAAATGGAAAAGAAATACAAGTTAACCTTGTTATGCTGATTCAGTCACAAAAATATCAATACATTACTTTGGCCAACTTTTAATTTGCTTTTACATAATTACCTGTATGCATTGGTCATATACAGTGCACTCCAGATAACTCGAACGCAGATTGATTTTCGCTAAGTTAAGTCAATCTTTTCCTCGGTCCTGGGCAAAGGTCCCAACAAGGGGACCGTCTGGTAACTCTTTAGTTATCAGACATTATTGTTACGGGTCCCTGGAGGTTCGACCTTATCCAAAGGGCACTGTATATTTTCCTTTATTCTTTGTCTAAACAGTAAATGTTGTATATAATTATACATATGGGCCATTCTCGCGAAAAGTGTACAGTAACGGTAAGGTAACATGTCAAAAATAAATGTTTAATTTGTATGTTTTTAGCGAGTACTATTAATATAAATTGTACTATTCACATGAAGCAGCGCAACTTGGTCTGATATATTATTATATATATATTTTTAATACATTCATGGATAAAAACTTATGTTACTAGAGTGCAGATCTGCCGGTATCCAAAATTCGTGCATCGCAAAATTACGTGACAACACGGTATTGTGTACTTTTAAACAAACCTAAAATGTTTACATTGAATGACGACATGCCAGCTAGGTTCAGGTAGGCATTAGAAACAGTCTGTGAACGTACGAATATCACATTTTAATGTTTCGTTTCAAATAAATGAAAGTGGGGAGGGGAAACGGGGACTTTTAAAAAACGGCTGACTGGAATTTGGAAAGGCAAGACCCGTAGACACACAGTCGCAGACCCAATCCGAATTTTATGCCAAAAACTAACATCCACAAGTAGGTTAATCCTCTTGCCATGGTTGCATATACTGATGTTTTAGTGTGCATTTTCGTTCACTGCATGTCACATACTGAGACCCTTGCCTAGTTAGTAGTAGAGGATCGACAGACCCAGTCCTAGCTGACACCGACTGCAAGCCGTCGGCGTCGGCGGACGTTATAATTCTACTTAATTGAACCGTTACTCGGCTGACGGCATTGGGAAGCAGGATAAATAAACAATGCGTAAGCTTCCTACACTTATAACAACAACTGTCAATATACATATGTCTACAAATTGCTTATTTACAATGCCATTTCTTGAATCAACTCACCTGTTGACTGTGCATGTGTGACGCCAACGGCCTTTGCGTGGTTCACTGCGCGTGCATTAATATTCATTATACTAGGGCTGCATAATTAATCATCCACGTGGCAGCAAGTTCAAAATGGTTCGCGTAAGCACAATTGTTTATCGGCTTTTTGTGCAGATAACACCCAACTTAAACATAAACATGCAAGACATAAGTAGAGGAGAAAATATTTATGGGAAATTATCACGTTTTGATAGAGTATATCTCGAATGTATATTAATTTACAAAGAATCGCTATAACTAAATAATTATTAGTTCATACATATATATATTGTGACTCCTTTCCCTGCAGCTGCACATAGTATTGGCCTTTGTAACCTCTTTCTAATTCGTTATTTTCAGTGTGATTTATTAAATATATATCTTAGTAATCCTTTAAAAGTCTACATTGATTTCTGTATTTATACAAAATGTCTTTTCTCTTCTTGGTCATCATATGTTTCTTGTGTCTACCTGTATTTTTTTAAGACAAACGTTGCATTTGTGAAGAAGAAATTGACCATACCTATAATCAATCTAGAATATTCGTTCAAAATAGTGCAGAAATCAGCTTTGCCAAAACCTCTGCTTTACATATTTCCTGTCTCGGTCTACGCACTCACAAAAACTTAGTAAAAAGGTTGTAATCCATCTTTTAAACAATTCATCATTCTCTTTCTGGCAGGTGATGTGTCAATTAATCCTGGTCCAAAAACGTATAATAATATACGCTCTGCGACTACCAATGTTAGATCTGTTCGTCACACATATGCTACCCTTTCTGATTTAATAGCATCAAAACATATAGATATTTTAGCAATGACTGAGACATGGTTGACAACAATTGATACTGTCTCCTGTCTTGCTGACATCACTCCTCCTGGCTTTTCTCTACACCATCATCCAGTCAGGTAGGGGTGGTGGTGTTACATTTCTGGTTTCTGATTTGTTCAAGGTAGAAATCCTTCATTCACCTGTATACCACAGCTTCGAGGCAATGTGTATTCTTATGAAAGGTTCATCCATGTCTACTAATTTTATTTGCATATATCATCATCCTGGAAACACAAGTACATTGTTTGATGAATTTTAATATTTTCTTGAAACTACAGTACAATTACATGAAGAATTATAATTCTAGGTGATTTCAATATCCATGTTGATTTACCTTTCCTTAATACTAGGTTATTCATGGATGCACTTCAAACATTTGACTTACAACAGCATGTCACATTCCCTACTCATATCCTTGGGCATTGGCTCGACTTGTTTATGACTAGGTCAAACTGCAATAACATCAAGGCGGTATCTGTTACCGAAGGATTATCAGAGCATCGTACTGTAATTATTGATTTGTGTCTCAAAGTTTAGTCAAGACCAGCTAAGCAATTTATTACTTTCCGACCGATACATGACATTAATATAGACATTCTTCGTGAGAACCTTGCAAATTCTGATCTCTTGATTCAGCCAAAAACTACACTGTGTGAGCTAGTAAACCAGTACTACGTTACATGAAATCTTCTTGATAAACATTCCCCCAAACAAACAAAAAACGTAAATTTTCGTCCACCGTCACCATGGATGTCACTAGACATAGTACAAGAAAAACATCGCCGTCGATATCTTGAAAGAATTTGGCGACGTGCCCATTCACCTCAATATAATTGGTTTTGGGGTTCCACATGCCATGGCGTTTCCGAAAATGTATTGGTTTGCTAATCCCCACAAAAACAGCGACAACACGTAGTGAACCTGCGTATAAAGTGGTCAATGAATATTGAAATGTAAGCCATTTTATAAATATATTAAACTGCTGTCTCTGAGATGTATTATTTCATGATATATCAAAATGCATTTTGTCAAGAATGTTGGGTAATGCAATCTAGAAGGATTTTTAGCAACAAAAACAGTTTGTCGGCGTTTTGTGAGAAGTAAACATATATGTATGTATGTATGTATGTATGTATGTATGTATGTATGTATGTATGTGTGTATGTGTGTATGTGTGTGTGAGTGCGTGTATGCGTGTGTATGTACGTATGTACGTATGTACGTATGTATGTATGTACATATGTACGTATTAACGAATGTACGTATGCACGTATATACGTATGTACGTGAATGTATGTGTGTGTGTGTATGTGTGTATGTATGTGTGTAGTAGTAGTAGTAATATTTTATTAGAGTCTCACCCCACGTATACACGCATTAAAATACAAAACAAATAAATATATTAAATTCAAAGTTAGCACTGTATACCTCAAAAAGAGTTATATTAAAAACAAAAATGTACAAATAAAAACAGTAATAATTTAATAAACATGTGCTATTATTTTGTTGTATTATGTAATCTTGTGTGCAGTATTTTTTGGAGGATGCTGGCAGTTTTACTTATTATATCGTCATTACTCAATAAATATATAAATTTAAAGCTGGATCATTAATTGTTGCATAGCCTATTAGTTCTTTTCGTTCGTTAAAATATAAAGGGCATTTCATTAAAACGTGAAACTCATTTTCTATTTCATTCGTGCAATTATAACACGTCCTAGCTTCAGGTGGGGGGTAATTTCGTTCAAAACGTCCAGTTTCAATTCTGATTGGTGCCACGCCACATCGAAATTTTGCAAGTGCTGATCGATTACTTCTAGGCATAATTTTCTTAACATAATGCGCAGTTACAAATTTTGTTTTGAACTGTTTATAAGTTCTTAGTTTATTTCTACTACCATTTCTGCCCTCTTCTCTATTTATAATATGAAGCCATTGCTGTTCCTGTAATACAGACAGGCAAACATCTGTGTGTTCTATTAAACCTTTACACTAACATGGTCGCTTATACTAGTAAGATTATGCATATTTAAGTCATTATAACGATGGTATACTTCGTAGCTCCAATTTCGTTTCCCACTTACGGCCATTTCCATCATCCATAGAAACTCACGTTTTGTCACTCTAGATACATCCATATTGATCAAACGACACCAGAGCCTAGTAACATATAGCCATTGTTGGTGAGTCGGGGTTTTCCATCCCATTTCACCCTGTACTGCTGCTGATGGGGTATATTTACCCACACCTAGGACAGGCCCTATTACGTATGCTATTTATGACCGAATATTCCTTTGTACCCCACACAGCAGAACCATAGTTAATAATGGAGAGCACCAGACTATCGTATAGTTTTGTAAAACAGTTAAAAGGCATTCCTCCTTTACACTTTGTCTTAGCCATTAACAAACCCAGAGCTCTGTTCGCCGTAGTAGCTACTGTTTTTACCATCACCTTATAATCAAGATATTCAGTTAAAATCAAACCTAAATATTTACGATGCATATGCTTTGATTACCTGGTAGAAAATCGCAAGTAGTCTCAGATATCGATGGATTACGAAAATGAACAATTTGAGTTTTGTCTTTGTTAGTAGACATGCCCCAGTCATTGCACCATTTCCAGATAATATTTAGCAATGTATGCAGTTCTTCTGCTGATTCGGCCAGCACCACAATGTCATCTGCGTATGCTAACATTGTAACAATTTCGTCTCCGATCTTAACACCTTTACCCGTGCCTTACAATTCAGCTGATAAATCGTTTATAAACATATTGAACATGATAGGTGATATAATACATCCCTGCTTAAGCCCGCATTCAACATTGAACCTGTCAGACTTTAAGTTGTTGACCCTAACACAACTTTTGTAATCAACATATAATGATTTCAAAGCCTCAAGCATTTTTCCTTGTATGTTGATGTTCCTAATTTTTTTCCAGAGGAGATTTCTATTGATACGGTCATAAGCTTTACTAAAATCTACGAAACATGCAAACGTTTGCTGTCGGCATTTCTTTCTAGTATTGATTATGTTTGTAATGGTAGATAGGTGGTCGAGACAACTGCGACCTGGTCTAAACCCGTTTTGCTCATCACACAAAAGGTTGTTGTCCTCTACCCACGATATAAGACGATCATTTAAAATAGAGCAGTATATTATATACACATGGGAACTAAGCGTAATTCCCCTATAGTTCAATGGCACTCGTGGATCAGACGTACAAGACTTGGGTATCGGGGTTACAATGCCTCGACGCCATGCTTCAGGAACCATGCTGTTGTTAAAACATTGATTAAATAGTTCGTAAAGGAAGTATATGGCATTTTCATTGACCAGCGTTTCGACTGGGATGTTATCATCACCCAACGCTTTGTGTTTCTTGGCCTTGTTTAAGGCCAGGCGAATGTCTTCCTTAGATATAGGCCCATCAAGGTGTTCGTTGTAACCCAGTGGGTGGGTCTCTACCGGCGGTTGATAGTCAATTGTTTGTTCGTAATTGACCGGGTTCAGCAAAGTGTGAAAGTTCTCCATTTACGTAATATCACGCTTTGATCAGTGTATGTGGAGCCGTCCTCTAGCATCATTTCCATTGGTATATCATGGATGCGTTCTTGTTTTATCCCTAATTTTTCAATATGCTTCCAGAAAGCATTTGGATCATATGACGGCAGATCAAGTAGTTTTTCTTGTTGTTGACGCCAGAATTTGCGTTTGGCAGCTTGCACGTGCCTATCAAACAGTTTCTGGGCTACCTTCATTTCCGCTTTCAGGTGCGGTTTATTTTGTTCGTCGTCCTTAATCCACAATTGTTCACTTGTTGTGAGGTTATTCCATAGCTGAGTTCATTTGTCCACCATTGTTTCTTGATCCGTCTGCGCTTATTACTGTGCACTGAGTGGTTTACATGGACCACTTTTTGAAGTTTATCTTCCATCACCGTTTTAACATGTTCGCAGAAACTATCATATACATTGTTCAGATTGTGTTGTGTTAAATTAGATCTTTGAATGAACTGCATGAGATTAGCACAATGTTCTTGTGTTGTGTCGTCATCAAGAAATGACTGGTCAATGCCTTCTAAATCTGGTTGTACATGGGATTTTTTAGTTCGGATCTGTATTATCGTAGCATTCCATGCAATCCAGGAGTAAAACCCATGTTAATATTGAGTGGTCTGGGATGGTCTTGTGTGGGTCAACAATTGATAACACCCAGAGTCATTAAATATCTTTCGTGCCGAAGTTATTTTAAAATCGGTAAACGACGCCAAACGCTCATGCGGTACAAGGCAATAATCAACGACAGCCAAACCTATGGTTGAAACAGATGTGAAGTCGTTTATCGACGAACCGCGACCGTTCAGCATGCAACAGTTTGATGATACTAAAAGGTCGATGAGGTATTGTCCATGTGAATTCACTTTAAAATCAATAACTTTTCTCTCAGGAATGTCATCCACACCTTCAATTTAATCAGGCTCACTGCCACAACGGCCATTGAAATCGCCACATATGAAGAATATTCCAAGTTTCTGGTATCGGTATATATGTGATAATAGTTCGTTGTAATAGGTTTCGGGATCAATGTAACGTGATGATCCGTCAGGAGGAAGGTAACACACACACATCCTAAAACTATTATCCGAGCTCTTGCTTGTGAAAGTTATCCACATTATTCCTTCCACAGATGTGTCTAGAATGTTCACATTAAAATCATGCAGCAGAGCATCTTTTACAAAAATGCCGACAGTTCAGGTTTGTGCAATTATGCCCCCACCATTAATATCCATTCATTTCCAGCGTGATTACATCTGTAAGATGTGTTTCCACCACGGCGATTACATCCGTGTTGAGGTGTTTGACACATTCTGCCCTCACTTGGTAGTTGTCGGTGATTTTGTTTAGCTTCCACCCGTTAACATTCCAACATCCCACGGACACCTAGCGATGACCGCGCACATCTGATCTATTGTCGCGCTCCTGTATGTATGTACGTGTGTACTTATGTAGGTATGTGCGAGCTTGTGTGCATGTGTATGTGCGTGTGTATGTGTGTGTGTGCGAGTGTGCATGTGTGAGTGCGTGTGTGCGTGTGTGCGTGTGTGCGCGTGTGCGCGTGTGCGCGGGTGCGCGTGTGCACGTGTGTATGTGTGTATGCTTGTGTTTATGTATGCGGGTATGCATGTATGTGTGCGCGCGCGTTTTGTGAGAAGTAAACATATATGTATGTATGTATGTATTTATGTATGTATGTATGTATGTATGTATGTATGTATGTATGTGTGAGTGTGTGTGTGTGTATGTACGTATGTACGTATGTACGTATGTACGAATGTACGTATGCACGTATATACGTATGTACGTGGGTGTATGTGTGTGTATGTGTGTGTATGTGTGTGTATGTGCGTGTGTGTATGTGTGTGTGTATGTACGTATGTACGTGTGTACGTATATATGTATGTACGTGTGTACGTGTGTACTTGTGTAGGTATGTGCGAGCGTGAGTGCGTGTGTGCGCGTGTGCGCGTGTGCGCGAGTGCGCGTGTGCGCGTGTGCGATTGTACGCGTGTGCGAGTGTTCGCGTGTGCGCGTGTGCGCGTGTGCGCGTGTGCGCGTGTGCGCGTGTGCGCATGTGCACGTGTGCCCGTGTGTACGTGTGTATGCTTGTGTTTATGTATGCGGGTATGCATGTATGTGTGTGTGCGCGCGCGTGTGTTCGCGCGTGTGCGAATGTGCGCATGTGCATATTTGCGTATGCGTGCACGTATGGACGTATGTACATAAGTACGTATGTACGTATGTATACATGTATGTGTGTATGGATGTAATTGCATGCGTATGCACGTAAACATATATATATATATATATATATATATATACAGTGTACATATATATTATGGAAACAACTCTAATCAGCTATCTTGACGATTGACAAAAACTGATATTTACTTTTCATTACAACTGAAACTCACACAGAGTAAGTCACATGTATCCAACTTCCAGTATTTATAGTCGCATTAGTGTACATCGTCCAACCGCTAACAAAATGATTGGCCATCCTACTTCGCCCATATCGATATGGTAGTAATGGACTGACTTAAGACTTTTGATCTTTAAAGGCTTCAGTACACCTCTTTATGCCTTTATCCAGGGCTGCGTCACATTTGTCCATAGCTGTATTGTAGTCAAAAAAGTCGTTCCATGGACAACTGAGGACGCTCGTGGTGCATTGTGTGTGAACGGATTTGCATATTTCAATACATAGTTCAAAATCTAGTCGGGCTTGTTTCAGCTTCCGGCTCCTCTTGCCACACTCGACAACAACGCACGCTATGGCGAATAACGCAATCTGTAGAGAAAACGTGAAACATATCACAATTTATTCTTAGATCAATGTACGTAACACCTTCATGTTACACCGTTACACTCTACACTAGTTATCACTATAATCACAGCACCGAGACTATCGCAACACCCACAACACATTGTCACAACATACAGGAACACTATCAAACCCTCAAACAGTCTACCAACATCCAGCAACACGATGACCACATCGACAATAGCACCACCACACCAGCCAATGATATTACCACATATATCACCAGTATCATCACACCCAGCAACACTATCACAACACCTAAAAAACAACTTTAATTTCACAAACAATGTTTTCACACCCATCAACACTATCACAATACCCACCACCGTTATCATAACACACACAAGCACTTCCAAGACACCTAGCAATACTCTCATCAAACCAATAACCAGTTTCTCATTTTTACAACCGCAACAACATAACGATTACTATGATAACAACAACGGAGCAACGATGATCATCATCACCTCCACCACCACCACCACCACCACTTCCATCACCACCACTTCCACCACCACCACCACCACCACCACCACATCAATAATAATAATAATAACAATAACAACAGCACAAACAATGACAGGTATATAAAATCACCATTCTCAAACAAAACAACAATTATTATATATAATATTACAGGAAGTGATACAGAACTGAACTCTACACGAGAGGCATCAACTGTAACTACAATGCCTTGGTTTAGTGTTATAAAAAGAGGTGCTTACCCACAATATATATTTCGCCATTTCGTACGGACTGTTGAATATTTCAGATGTACGAAAACTGTGTAGGAAACAAAAATGGGTTTCATGTTAACATTCAATATATGCATTTTTTCTTTATTAATATATAACAATGAATATATATATATATATATATATAACTATATTAATGTTTACGTTGCCATTATTGCGATGGCTTCTTAAAAACACTACAGCTAAAACAAAAGAAGTAAGTAGCACTTGTTAACAGAGCATTGCATGAATGGTTTTGTATAGTTATCCCCAAAACCATAACACTTTTGTTCATACAACATTCTGGCTGTGTGCGTGTATATTCGTGTGTATGTGTGTGCTTAAGTGCGTGCGTGCGTGCGTACGGATGTGCTTGTGTGCGTGCGTTCGTGCGACAAGATAGCATATCATAACTTATCAAGTTTGCCATCCAGAACATTAACAGTATGTGGCAAATAGACGTGGAAACAATCGGCTTATCGAGAGTCCAACTTTGTGCTACCAATGTGTAACCAGCTCTTCTGATGTATTTATCGATTTCTCTATTTTTACTTACTCACTCTGCTAACATGAGCACAAACAGAAGAGAGTACATTCCAGTAACATATCTAGTTATCTGTATCTTTTATATTATCCTTTTACAAACATTGCTTAGTGTAGTCTAATGTTTCCATTATTCCTAAGTGATACCGAACCATTAACAGACTACAAGATAATAGAGTTTCCTTGCCCATTGTAATTAATAAATCGCTCTGTCGTGATATCACAATAATGTTCTAGTAACAACGTGAATTATTAGTGGTATCTAAACCTATAGGACTGTTAGCAGCTGCGTGGCTTTTTATGTGACTTACCCAGATTACGTCTTCCCCTCAACAACGTAAAATGTATATGATCGAGTTTTGGTGTTGTTTTCAATGAGGACTCGAATATTAGCAATTCATTAAGAAGCACTTTGAAACTGCACGTTCGATTGGTATTTAAATGTTATCAGTTGGGGATTAACGAGTGTCATGTGATGCACGCGCCGAGGTCATTTTGATGTATCACGATGTGTCCACGACGTCAGCGTGTGCGGTTGCGACTACGGGGCAGTTTCGTTGGTGGGCGTTACAGTGTGATATTTCTTTCTATATGGGTGAAATAGGATACATACCTACAGCATGTCTGATAAATAAAACGTAAGCGTCATAAATATATATATCAGGAGTTTCGACGTAATATGGACGAGGCGTGTGTGTGTGTGTGTGTGTGTGTGTGTGTGTGTGTGTGTGTGTGTGTGTGTGTGTGTGTGTGTGTGTGTGTGTGTGTGTGTGTGTGTGTGTGTGTGTGAGAGAGAGAGAGTGTGAGTGTGAGTGTGAGTGTGAGTGTTTTAAGTTGTGTTGCAGATAAATGCGGATTTGTGCGTGTAGTTAGGATTGTGATGATGAGGACCAAAACTGGTATTGCTAGCTATAAAGGTGGATTTAAGGCACGGCAGACGGGGCAGTTGCGCAGTGACCCTCACTGTATAATTGTTATGGAGGCCTGAACAAAACACTTTTTGGGTAATTTCTTTTAGCCATAATGTGAGTACTTCAGTATGATGCAAATCGGTGTTCTAAATGGACATAAGTCGTATTTTGAGATGAAGTCCCTATTGTAGAAGGTAGAGAAGAGTGAGATCTGTTATGATACGATAGCCGGCCAATCACTGCCCAAGGCCCTCCACAGTCCTAAATACGGCGTTTGGATAGCTAATTGCAGGCGTTTACTGACCAACATCAACATAGACACAAGGCGCCGACACTTTTTAATATAACTGGAGACGAAGGGTGGAGGGGGTTTCCTTAGTTGCTTCAGCGCGCCGGTTAGATGTTGCACGCCCCTCAGACACTTAGACTAGCCGTCGAAAATACACGAGTATCGAATACCACAACAACGCCAATTTAAACATTGCAATACAAGTAAGTGCTTCAATACCAAACGTTGCACTACAAGCCGCTTCTTTTAAATCGTATATGTACTTACGTTCAGAACGTAAGTACTACATGCTTCATAGTTAACTGCTAAGTGCAGCTAACAAATAAATGAGCCGAGTGATGCTTCCAACAGTAAGTACTGTCCTTGGCTTAGCAAACACAAACGATGCAATTTCTTCCAAGAACTCAGACGTAATGCGAGAGCTTGTTGAAAAGAAACATACCAACGTAATTGCATGAGCAATTATATTAATACATCTTATGTGCCTTTTTGGGAGTCTCATGAAAACCAATTTACCTACTTCTCTCGAAAAAGATTATCACAAGAGCAATAAAAAACGCTCCCAAAACAAATACGTTTGAATACTAATTAAACAAAGTATCCAGTTAAAAACAGTGTAGCACTAAATGTTTATGAGATGTTTCACAATACGTAGATTTCTAAAATATTTGTGATTTAAATTGCTTTTCTAATGGTATTTTGTGTTATAATGGTAATTAATCTCCCAATTTAACAACATCTCTGAAAGGGATACCTTATTTACTCTTATACATGAAGTATATTAGAAAGCGGCCCGAATTATAAACTTCAATAGGAAGCCGTCCGAATTATATGTTTAGGCAAATATAATTATTATACAGACCACTGTTCAAAAATCTTAATTTACTAAAGGTAGACAATTTTCAAAAAGTACAGGAACTAAAAATTACATCATACATTTTTACTCAATGTATAACGGCAAAACTGACCACGTGAATAAAACAACAGTATTGACAACTCTAAAACACGTGGTTAGTACGCTATCAATACAATCAGGGTACACTATGAATTTCATAAACGAAATCTCAGTCACAGTTTGCCCCATACCATAATGACGCACCTGATTTAATAGTTCAGATCACCATTCACTGTTGACATGATTTCGCAAATTTATAAAACATTACTAACTGAATACTGATGCTGAATAATGTGCAATCCAAAACTGTTATACATGCTATGATTGAATAAGTATTTGTACATATATGGCTATAAATCACGTGATGTAAAACCCGACTATATGCATACTGAGTACTTGTAAAATACGGACATGTAAGTGAACATTACGACAGACACTGGGCTCAGTGCTTATGCTTATGAGTGAACTGTGTGTCAACCACATCAAATGTACTATCTCTGTAACAGTTAAACACTAAAATGGCTGCCAATATAACCAATGGTGCGATCAGTTCACAGCATAACGACAGTTTGATCATTAGTATTAATATAATAGGAAATGATATTAACCTCAATGTAAACCACTCTCAATATCACGATAGAAACGCACATAAGCTTGGCACATAAATTTATCCTGATAACATTTTGTTTAATAATGATTCATCCTCCTGCAAATATTATTCACATATAAGTACTTCTGTCAATGCTAAAGACTGTCTTAATATAATACACTTAAATGCAAGAAGCTTAAATGCAAACTTTAAGCAAATTTAAAGTTATATTCCTACTCTCGATATAATGTTTGATGTAATTGCTATCTTAGAAACTTGGGTTAGTCCAACAACACTGCAACACTATAATCTACCTAGGTACAATTCCGTCCAGATATGTAGAGAACATGCTAGAGGAGATGGAGTGGCCATATATGTACGTAAAGACATTAACCGTATTAAAGTCTTCAGTAAACCCTTACCAATAAATTCTGTCCTTGAATGCGTAACAGTAGAATTAATAATAGAAAATAAAAAGAATGTAACAGTAAGCTGCATCTATCGTAAACCAGGATCTAACATTGACAACTTTTGTGAAAATGTTGAATACATCTTTGGAAATACCCAAACTAACAAGACATTGTTTTATGTGGGGACTTCAACGTTCTGCGAATGTGGAGTGATTAAGAGGTATCAAGAAACACACCCATATATCTGAAATCATACAACTGACAACATCAATTCTTTTGTAGAAGATTTAAGTTGGAGAATTTTACTAGCACAACGAATGTTAATACGGCTTATGATATATTTCTCAGTGCATTTATAAAAAATATGACAAACACTGCCCGGTCAGGAAAATAAACACAAAACATGTAAATTCTGAAAAACCTTGGTTCACAACAGGCTTGAAAATGCTTGCCAAAAGAAAAACGAATTGTATAGAAGATTTCTGAAAAGTAGATCAAATGAAGCGGAACACTGTTACAAAAAATATAACAATAAGTTATAATTCTAAGAAAAACAAAAAACATACTACAGGAAACTGTTAGAAGGCCAACAATAAAGTGTTAAAGAAATATGGAATATATTGAACACAATAATAAATAAACAACGGAGTGAATATTCTTACCCTGATTGTTTTGAAACGGATGGTAAACAATTTACTAATAAGAACGACATAGCAAATGGGTTCAATACCTTCTTCGCAAATATTGGTCAAGAATTAGCTGCAAAAATAGATCCACCATTAAATGGCACCTCAATTCATGATTATCTCGAGAACAGAAATATAACTAGTATGTTCTTGAATCCAATCAACGAAGAAGAAATCAATGGGATTGTCAGAATCTGTAAAACAAAAAATCAGCATATATTAATGACATAGGTATGAATGTTGTTAAGAAAACCATAGAAACTATTACTAAACCACTGACAGCAATATTTAACATGTCTTTTGAAAGTGGAATTTTTCCATCTAGCATGAAAGTATCAAAAATTATCCCCATATTTAAAAAAGGTTCAAAAGCAGATTGTAATAACTATAGACCAATATCTTTAGTGTGTCAGTTCTCCAAAATACTTGAAAACTCTATAATAAAAGACTGGAAAAATTATATTGATAAAAACAATGTCCTATCAAACAGCCAGTATGGGTTTCGTTCCTCAATGTCTACCTCACATGCACTGCTTGACTTGGTAGAAGAAATTAGTGCATCACTGGATAGAAAGAAATATACACTGGGTGACTTCATCGACTTAAAAAAAAGCTTTTGATACAGTAAACCATTCTGTACTAATAAAAAAACTCAATTACTATGGTGTTCGTGGTGTGGCAGAGAAATGGATCAAGAGCTATCTATGTGACAGAAAGCAACTTGTCAAAATAGGTGAATGTTCATATGATTTAATAAATGTCTCATGCGGTGTACCGCAAAGTTCAGTCCTAGGACCTAAACTATTTGTCCTGTATATTAATGCTATTTGTAATGTATCACAACTCCTCAAATGTGTTCTATTTGCAGACGACACCAATATTTTTTGTTCAGATACAAATGTTCATAGCCTTATAAGTGTAGTCAACTGTGAACTTGAGAAACTGTACACATGGTTCAGTGTGAACAAATTGTCATTGAATGTATCAAAAACGAATTATGTTGTCTTTGGCAACCGCAGAATAAATTGTGATATGGACATAAACATTCACAACAACCAAATTACTAGAGTCAGTAAGATCAAAATTCCTTGGAGTTCTGATTGATGAAAAGGTGACTTGGAAAGATCATATAAATGATAGCAAGACAAACCAGTCTAGAATAAACGGTGTGATGTACAGGGCAAGTCGTGTCCTAGGAACCACAAGCTTACTTACCCTATATTACTCACTGTTCTTACCAATACTCTGCTACTGCTGTGAAATTTGTGGAAATGCATGTATTACTAGTGTACACATTATTACAGTGATACAGAAAAAAGGTGGTCAGACTGATATGTGGTGTTAGTCGACTATATGACACAAACCCACTATTTTATAGGTGTAGAATACTTAAATTTAAGACTTAGTAGATGTAAAAATTTCCTGATGAATGTATGATTGTATTACAATGTACTATATTTGAATGTTTAATATTAATTTATACACTAATAATGTCAGTGCTTGTGTTCACTTACCGGGTATTCGTGCAATATTTCGTACCAAAAATAAATATGAAGATTATGCTGTACTGTCACATACTAAATTGTATACCATGTAATACCTAAAGAAACTTGTTTAGGGGTGTACAACTATAACAACTGTCTTCAGTATGCCCCTTTTTTGACATAATACGTATTTATGTGCCACAAACATTGTATATATATATATATATATACATTATCGTTATGCTGGAAAATAAAACGTCTTATTATTATTATTGTATAAATTTATATTATAGTAATTACGCAATAATAGTGCTGGGGATTTTCTTCTGTTATTTTAAGTTAAATAGTTGTTTAATTAATTGACAGTGTGGCTGCGACGTCTTAGTATCCCCATTATTAAACTTTGTTCGTTGCCTTGACGATTTGAATGCAATGTACCTTATCGTTTTTATATAGAATATTCTCTTGGGTGTTTGGGACAAATTGATATTTATTGTTCCTACTCATGTATGCAAGAAAAATCCAACATAACAAAATATACACCAAGGCCAAGTAAAAAAGAAAATAGTTTCTCGTCCGGATTTTTTTTCAAAAGGAGGCGGGAGGTCCTTATTATTTACTATTTGTCAATATGTTGTTATTTTTTAAAGATGGCCGCAATGTCGTAGATGTTAAGTGTTACTGATTTAAAGACACTGTTGCTTGTCCGATGTAACGTGGAACATACCAGGGCTGTGATGTATGTTACTATAATTACTATTATTTTAGCTGGATTGACAAATAAACAGAAACAATTATGTGGAATCTATATATCCCATGTTACACCGAATACAATTTAAATTGATTAAATAAACAAAACACAATGTTAAATGTATTTAATACACAGCAAAAGGTGCCACACTGTACGGATTTCCCGCATACATTATGGATTTTTAAAAATACGGCAATATCCAGTTTTAATACGGATTTGCTACAAAATGTAAGCAAATGTTAATTAATGTAGGTATATTTAGTAGCCTGGTAAATGGCGACACTCGCTCGGAACAAGCATGTTAACCAATACAAAAATACTACAGTTTCAAGTTAAAATATGCATTTCAGAACACAAAATGTGGCATGTCTGTAAAAACAACCATCCATTGCCAAACGTACACATGCACATCATTTGCTTGCAGGTTGCCGAGGTGCGAAGGATCTAGTCACTTTCTTCTTGGCCACTTTGCATTTCACCTCACATTCCTCACAAAGAGGATAATGGCCAACCGATGTTGTAACGCTATGTTACATAGTACGACGCCTCAATGGACATTTTACTTGTTAATTTGTCGTTGACCTTCACTATGTCAAATGTGTTCCCTTCTCCAGGATCATTGACGTCTTTGAAGCATGCGCCACATGAGTGTAACATCACCTCCAAGTTCCTCTCCAGTTCTTATTTCTCTTCTGGTTTGAGAACGCGGGCAGCATTAGAGGACACTCCATTTCAGACATCCTTCACACTTATAAAAATTGAAAGTGGAGAAAAATTGCAATTGGCCAGTTCACAATAAATAAAGCAGTTTCCGTCTTACCTTATTGTGGTAGGCATGGTTTGCCTACTTATCTCTCTGTTACAATTGATTGGGTGTTTATAACCTATGTGGTTAAACAACCAATCACAACATAAATATTTCAACCACGACAAGTTGGAGGGCAGAGTCATACCATCTTTGATGCAAAGTTGTATGCGTTGTCATAAAGCTTTGTTGTGATGAACATATATATTCATTTGTAAATAATGAATCATTCCAATTATTCAATTTTGGGGTGTGACATGTATTGCAATTATCTCACTGACGAGGTAATTGACACAATGTCTGCTAGACACTCGTTCGGGTTTGCCGACACGTCCAACTTGTCCTTACT
This sequence comes from Paraescarpia echinospica, assembly GCA_020002185.1. NCBI lineage: Eukaryota > Metazoa > Annelida > Polychaeta > Sabellida > Siboglinidae > Paraescarpia > Paraescarpia echinospica. Next base: position 19,765,440 of record CM034533.1, on the reverse strand, counting down.
TCTACCAATGTTCACTTTTACCTGAAGACAAAATAAAAGAAATGAGACCTTAAAACTACAACCTTTTCCAAAAACCATTTGACAATTGACAAATCTTAATTGGCTGAGGTTATTTTGAACAAAACAACACAAATGATCAAGCAAGAAAAGGGTGAGTAGGCCTACATTGAAACGTTTTTAATATTTGTGCCCGAGCAGTAGGCTATCATGGAACGATTTCCAAGGAGTTGCAATCCACAATATCTCTCTGGCTACATTTCAAATATTTCGTTTAAGCTATGCAATGTATTGCTGTATTTTACGAAAAGTGCACTTGCATTTCAAAATGTTACTTATTTCCATGAAACATTCGAAAATTACAAACTAAAACAGACAAAAAAATTCGTACAACTCCGCATGGTGTCACTAGTAACAGCCTTGTTAGACAGTCACCATAATTTAATAAACCGCACAAATCAGCATGTCATGCCATATTTAAACTACTTCAGTAATACTTTTATACACTGTTGCTAACAAAGTTGTCATTTTAAGTAATCTTCAATATCTTGGCATATTTGTGGCGGGTCTAACCGGTGATTATTTACACTAGTAGCGCCACCGTGTAGACTTGAGCGAAGTCAATGCAAAATCTACTGACAGGCCTCGAATTTTATCAAATTGAGGACTTTTATACTTCTTAGGGGGCACATAATATATAACACGACCAGACCGTGAACAATAGCTTAATTTCCGAGGCAACGCGGCCAGTTGCCAGGGCATTTCGGCAAATGGCCGCGTGCTGCCACGCAGTTTGAGGTGAGTACCGACCTGTGACGTTTGACAGCATTCTGTTGAACTGATGTCTTCTCCGTCAACAAATTCCCCTGTGGGCGTGTGGCAAATTGTGAGAAAAGCTCTAGGAATGTCTGCTTGCCATTTAATACCGTCCTAGCATACCACGGTTTCAATATTGCGGTGGACCTACGAATTCGCAAGCAAACAAACACCGACATATTCGGACTAAAGATGGCCGACAATAGCAGACATGTCGCGCAAGCGCTATAGTTTCGTGCGCGTGATTAGCCTCGATTCCAGACTTGAGTATGCGGTCCTTGGAGCACGGGGCACGCAACAAGCCAATATCGTTCCTATTTTAATCTCTATAGAAGGCATACACAGATCTGAAAAGCGTTTAAAATAACGAATTTTGTTAATAGTAAATAGCAAAAAAAGGAGGCGGCAGCGAAAAAGGAAGCGGGCGGGGACGAGAAACTATTTTCTTTTTTTACTTGGCCTAACTTCTCAAACAATAACAAGTTATTGAATGTCACAAAAAATTCAATCACACAATGTATATTTGAGACGTATAACTGAGATAATACATATCCTTTGAATGTTAATTTCCACTAACAATTGTTCATAATGTAACCCAAGAAATTATATATATATATATAATATAAATTATTGTATTATACTATATATCATATATATATATACAGAAGATGGAGCCACGGATTATTCCGACTATCCCATATTTATTTTATTTTAACTGTGACCAGTAACAACAAACATATCATGATTAGCAGTATCCTCTCAGACATACATCCACAAATACACACATTTACACGTACATGAATACACACGTATACACGTACATACACGTATATACGTACATGCATACATACATGCATATATGCACGCATGCATGCCCGCATGCCCGCATAAACGCACACACGCATACACGTATACATACATACACACACATACACACAATCACAGATATGTACAGATATGTATATGCACGCACGCACGTACGCATGTACGTATATACGTGCATACATACATACATACATACATACACACATACACACATACACACATACACACATACACACATACACATATTACACACATACACATATACCCCCCCACACACACCCACACACCCACACACACACACACACACACACATACATACACACATACACACCTACACACCTACACACATACACACCTACATACCTACACACCTACACACCTACACACTTACACACATACACATATACACACATACACACATACACACTTACACACATACACACATACACACATACACACAAACGTACATACTCGAATACACGCATACATACATTTTTAACGTACAAAGTGGGCCCACCACCGGCCTTTTCGTTTGTGAAACAGTTCCCCGGCACCACGATGTCAGGTTTGCCCAGCATGAGCTGCATCTGGTGGATGCTGTGGTGAATAACCTACCAGCCTGCATTATGGTGTGGGAACAGATGCAGGCGCCAGAATGTACCAGCGACAGAAAAGAGAAGGCTGAAGCCAAATTGTTCGTGAGAATCTGGAACCACCAACAAACGTTGATCACCTCACTGATGGGCGACATTCTGGAAATATTGGAAACACTCCAGAAGAAGTTGCAGAGGAGTTATTTGTTCATCAGCGATCTTCTCACTGTGACTGATTCGACAATCAAGAAGTTGAACCCAATGAGGGATGGACCATTCCCGAGAAGAAAGGAGGAGAAAGTGAGTTGCCCAACCGCTAACACAAAAGATGACCTAACACAACGAAAGTGTAATCACCAGTTCGTTTGAACAAACCGTCGCGCCAGACGAGCAATGAGGTTGGAGGTCGTGCAAGCATCGCACGAATACCTATCTGAAGGCATGCACTCGAAGCAGGAGGACATCATCAAAGACATGAAGGAGTTAGTGATGTCACGCAGTCTGAGATCTATCGTTGAGCTTCATGTGCGCGTCGTCAGGCGCCTTTTCCCAGATGAGGCATCTGACTTTGCGGACGGGGCAGCTGAGCAGTGGGAAAACATAATAAATGTGCCATTCCTGCCTGATGGCTGTGATCTCGATGGTAAGTTGACTGTCAGTCTGAGCCAACTTTTGCTAGTCACAACAGGTTCAGTTCAGAAGGTGTTAGCATCTGTGGTTTGTATGAGTCCACAATCTATGCAGACCGAAAGGATCGTGAGCCACTACAACCTCGTGGTCGATAATCACCGCTCCAGTATGAATGAGGACACGAGAAACGTACGACTCATGGTGGCACTGAATGGTGTGGGCACCGCCTACTATTAACCTTCGACCTGCTGTCGTAAAATTCGTGGAGAAGACGAGGAAATGCTGGGATATCTACGGTCATTCTACGGTGAATTCGTTAGGAAATTCACCCGCGAAACGGGACTCGTCTAATCAAATTGAGACAACTGTCAAATGTTCTGACTTGCAGGATACGTCTCATGTTTCTGTGACTAACGCATGTATTGGTTGTAATAAAACATGTTTCTAGGATATATGTGTAACATTTATTTTCATACCAAGATGCAGTCGACACTCGTCACAGGCCCCACAACTATGTGGATACAAAGATAATAACACATTATATTTAGCTTTCATACATGCCTAAGGGTTATGAACATAATCATTAATGTATGCGTAAACCGCCCTTTTTACCCATTAGAAGTGCTCTTTTAAGACATTGCCCCCCAGTGAAAATTCAATAGAAAACGCCCTGATGCCAGTAGGCGTATGTTTCCCAATTCTGACTAGATTCCGACGGGAGCCTAATCCTCCGTCTGGCGCCGCCCTGCGCTTAATTATGCGAAGCGCCTCTAGGGACTGATTTGTGAACCATAATACCATTCCAATCCTTGCGCATGTCCGTTTAGGCTTCAAGGTTTGAGCGCAGTCGCTGTACGTTTTAAGACATCGTAATTTATTAGATATATAGCAATGAGAAACAAAGCGACTTATTTCTGTATAGCTAACCGCTTATTTTCACCAAATAATCGAAGAGATTTGTTCGCCCAATCTGCAAACAGATTTGGTACCTCAGTGTGTTTATGCCGTCATTCCACATTATTTCAGATATACAGTACATTGTCATAAAATATTGATTTGAGGGCATTTTGTAGGCCCAAATTGCGCTCCGGATTGCGTCAACATGCGATTTAACCGTGCAATAACCCGCGACCGCAGCCGCGCACGCTCATTCAAACCGGAGCGAGCGCTATTTGGGACATTGTATTCCCGAAAGATGTGGAATTATGGAATAAACACATTGAGGTATAATATTTAGGCACAACTATCATAATGCCGACATCGGGGTGGGCCTGGATTCTACACAACGTCACAATTAAGTGTCCACCAACTAATGTGCAGTTCCATCTGCTGCCTATTGACTATTCCAATGCCACTGTCCTCACCACGGTCAGCTTTCCCGCCATCCAAACCAATTCTGGAGTTTTCCAAAGTGACTCGTGGCTTCCTTGATATCCCTTAATTTGCCTTAGGAGATTTACATACATGACATTTACACGCAATCCAAGGCATCTAGCAGACTAGCACGCCCTCTCACAAGTGAGAAAGGCTGCTAACTTCCCAAACTACATCGATTATCAAGGGAAAATATCAACGAATAAAACAGTATATTGTAACAGGGCACGTTATTTTGTTAAGGTCTTGTTTTTATCAAAATCATAATAATAATAACCGGGTTTACATGGGTTGTATCAGTTGTGATATTTAGAAAACAATACTTACAATTAAAAAAGAGCAATAAGTGGGACCTTGGCTGCAGACTTGGGACCCCCACAAAAGAAGGACACAAACATCCAGGTAAACCCCTGCATACATACATACATGTATACATACAATTTTAAAATTCTCAATGGGAGTATAACAAACTCGACATTCAATTACTTAACACTTGAACGCCAGAGGAGTCCTCGAATCTACTTTCTCGTACGTTTGCTTTAAACATAGCTCCTCTCCCAAGTAAGGTTGTTTATGGTTTAGCAAACATGGACAGCACAGCTTCCGTGTTCCTCCTTACAATAGCACCTGGCGACAGTGTATACAATAGCAGTGTTTGGATCTATTTAATGGATTGCCGTTCTGGTTTCTTTTGATATTCTATATGGTAATTATATCTCACGTAACTTGTTAGACATATTCTTTATTGGGTGTAAGTACAATTTCAGCCTGACTATTTCAGAAACGGTGACCTGTGCAGACAAGCGTCAAAATGCATCTATTGGATGATGAAAATATGTTTAGCGTATGCCAATAATGGTGTTTTAAACATATAATATATTCTGGCAGAATCAGATTGTTTACACCGCATCGCGGCAATTTCGATGACGTGGATTCAGGTCGGATAGGAATCGTAACTCACGACGAATGCATTCACGTGAAATGATGCTAGATCCTACCAACTTGACAAAACGAGTAGACTAATGTATTATCACTTAGTAAGAGTTATCAAATAGACTGTATACACGAAATAGGTCATACTGGTATTTGATTAGTATATGGGTTACAGGTCAGACCGGCTACAAATCAAAACAGCGTCAACGAAAACGGCTACAGATTCTAAATGGCGACAACGAAAACGGTGGCAAATAAACTCGGCGACAACCCAAAACTGCGACATACCACAAACCCGGCGACAAATTTAATAATAATAATAAGAAGAAGAAGAAGAAAAAGAAGAAGAAAAAAAATAAAAAGAAGTAT
>CM034533.1:19727403-19754903 GCA_020002185.1 Paraescarpia echinospica | reverse complement strand
GTACAACAATTTTGGAAAAGGGCTTTTGCTGTGTAATCATAAACCTGATAGTGCCAAGAATTCATAAACAATTAATATTGGCACATTGACTTTTACCTAGCTAGTAATGTATTCAATGATATTGTGAGCTGGCATGTTTTCCACAAAATTTACAAACATGCCCCTAATTATTTTCTTTTAAATTTTAGATAACAATACAGATTTGCTTAAAACACCGTTTAAATCAAAACATTATATTGGAATCTCCTGCCATATAATCTACATTTAGTACATTGCTTCGGTGGTTGGTATGATTAACCAGGTACTTGATACTGTTAAATTCAAATACGATATTAACCTTCCGATGCTGGCTACACTACAACATATCCTTCGGTCACAAAAATACAAACTTATGTTTGCTTTAACGGTGCAGCGGCCAGGATTACGTATCGACGGGGGAATTTTGTAATATTATGCATTATATCCATGATATATTTCATATGTATAGTAGGCACTCACCACGTTTGTGTTTCCTTTCAACACCGTGTTGGACAAAAGGGCGCATTAATTTCCTGGTGTGGCCTTTATACCGTGACATCGCCGCTCTAGGCAGACGTGACACAAACGTCAGGTCAAATGTTGCCGTGTAGATTTACCGGCATTGGCAATGCAATTGGCTCCCCGCCGAGATGTCAAGAGGTGAGTGTTGACTTGGGTGTGTAACTATCGAGACATACGTATACAAATCGAATTGATGGCAATTGAAGGAGTGTCGGTTGTTGTTTCAGGTGTAGACTTTCCCCTCATGCCAAGGAAGTACTTACGTCATCCCAATCAGGTGACGTTATCACTTACTTTAAAACCTGTTATGTTTGTACTAGGACTAATCATACAGACTAGTTAGCTGCTACTGCTGTTATTAGTTTGACACATATCCCCTAGCTTTGGAATAAAAGGATTACATCGTTGGGACCGAGACGCATCGCATGTGTACTCATTCTGTCTCTATAAGTTATGAAATAACTTAAATGTGTATGTCTGAACGGACATAACAATTGGCGACGAGGAGAAAAATGTTCGCAATATGTCGCATGAGCGAATACGACGGCGGCGACTTAGACGACTACTTAGAACGGCTAGAACAATACTTCGTGGCAAACGAAATTGGAACGTTGCCAACGGTGGCCGAGGACAGTGAAGAGACACGACTGGCAGCCGAGCGGAAACGGGTGGCAATATTTCTTACGCTGGTCGGAGCAGACACGTACAAGCTATTGAAAAGTCTGGAGAGTCCGAACGTATTGTCAACTGTAACATTTCGAGAACTGACTGACACATTGAGAAACCACCTGAAACCAAAGAAATTGGTGGTAGCGGAGAGATTCCGATTTCAAAAACGGCAACAGCGAGATGGCGAGACGGTTTCTCAATTCGATGCTGAACTAAGAAGATTAGCGTCAACATGCGAATTTGGCGAATTTCTTGGTCAAGCGCTACGAGACCAGTTGGTGTGCGGCATTCGAAATGAAAACGCACTACGCAAATTGCTTTGTCAAGAAAGAGACTTTGAACAGGCTCTGCAAACAGCCATTGCAGATGAAATGGCAGGAAGTGAAGCGAATGCCATCCGTAGTCCGGCAAATGACAATGCCAGTCCGACATCGACGACGGAAAACGCTTTGAAAGACAAGAGTCGCGGACATTTCAACAACAGCAGACGAGGAGCGTGTGGCAAACAGGCAAGTTTACCGAAATCACAGCGGTGTTTTCGTTGCAACAATAGTAATCACGCGTCCCATGAATGTCGTTTTCGTGATGCAGTGTGCCATATCTGTAAACGCACACGCCACATTGCGAGGGCATGCCGGAACAGGAGGACAACGACGTCAACGAACGTGGTAAACGCCGAATGTAGTGACAGATGCACTCCATAACAGACCACTGATTACTCACTGTTTTCGTTGACAGCTGCGCAAAATGCTATCACTGTTGAAGTGAAAATGGATGGAAGCCAATACAGATGGTTGTGGATACTGGTGCAGGGGTGTTGATTATCAGTGAACGAACATTTCGTAACGGTTGGAAACATCAACCACCACTTCTAAGACCGGCTGGTGATGTGACATCAAAGAGCTACACCGGACAGTTCATCATGGTCATGGGCAAGATCGAGCCTGAGATTACATACAATAGGCAAACAACAATGATGCCTAATCAGGTGGTGCAAGGTGACCGGCCAAATCCGGCCTGTACAGTATGGTATGAAGGAGAAGTTCGAGGATGAACTGCAACGACTGCAGGAAGATGGCATTATCCAGCCAGTAACATTCTCCAAGTGAGCAGCACCAGTTGCTTCGGTCAGAAAGGGAACTGGAGTGAGAATATATAGTGACTTTAAGGTGACTGTAAACCAAGCAATCATAGAGGATAAGTATCCTCTGCCGAAAGAGGAAGATCTGTACGCATCGCTTGCGGGTGGGTCGACATTTTCGAAACTTGATCTCAGTTGTGCCTATATGCAACTCTTGTTGGATGAGGCGTCCAGGGAATACGTGACAATCAACACACACAAAGGGCTATTCAGATACACACGATTACAATTTGGTGTGTCGGTGGCGCTATTCTGTGTTTCAACGGACATTTGACAGTATTTTAGCAGGCATTCCGAATGTGTGCATATTCCTGGACGACATTTTGGTGACTGACAAGACGGAAACAAGAACACATGGAAAACCTGAGAACGGCACTACTGCGTCTCGAGAACGCTGGGTTGAGACTAAGCCAACATAAGTGCGAATTATTTCGGTCTTCTGTGACGTATCTGGGACATCGAATCGATCGAAACGGTCTGCACCCGACGGCGGATCAGGTAGAAGCCGTCCGCAATGCGCCAAGGCCCACAAATGTGAATGAGTTGAGAGCATGGCTCGGAATAATGAACTAGTATGGTCGATTCATGGATAACCTTTCTACAAAACTGGCTCCGTTGTATCGGTTGCTAGATAATGGTGTGAAGTGGGTGTGGGAGAACCCACAAGAAGACGTGTTCATCAGAGTGAAGGAGGCGTTACAGTCGGACGCACTCCTTGTTCATTTCGACCCGAGTCTGCCGATCCTACTTGCATGTGATGACTCGCCATACGGCTGCGGCGCAGTACTGTCTCATGTGATGCCCGATGGTTCAAAGCGACCGACCGCATACGCATCACGAAGCTTATTAGCAACGGAAAAGAACAATTCGTAGCTAGACAAAGATGGAGTGAGCCTGATATTTGTAGTGAATCAGTTTCACCAATATCTGTACGGAACCCAATTCACACTGGTCACGGATCACCGCCCATTACTGGGACTGTTTGACGAAAAACGACCGTTGCCACACAATGCGTCTGGGTGCATTTAAAGGTGGGCACTTGTACTAGCAGGGCACAATTAGAAGAAGAAAAAGGATTTGTTTTTATTTGACCCAGACATTTGATTATACATACAGTACATCCATGTCAAAAATAAAATAGAATAAAAATAATACAATTATATAACCTTATGATAAACATGGTATAATGCATGGCAAATAACTAACAAGTAGGGTCAGGAGACTCCTCTAATACTGTAATAGTCGCTATCGAGGAGCCACCTTTTATAATAAAAAATATATCTGGATTAATACATCACATGAATCAACTTAATACATCACTTGGGTCAAAATAAAAAAGGAAAAAAAAAAAGAAGAAAAAAAAAGAACATGATATGAACATGAGCATGTATGTAATGTGAGCAAGGTTACATGATTATTGTGTTTGTCGTTAAGGCACTGTTTTGAACTGTATAAAGTTGACAGGTGGTTGTCGGTTCTTAATGTTGCATATCTATATATATATATATAGCAATTTTGTATTGTGCACGTTACCTCATAACATAAATGTTAACATACTTGGCAAATCCTTGTGAACAATGTGAACTATGTGAACTATGTGTACTATGTGAACTATGTGAACTATGCGAACTATGTGAAATATGTGTACTATGTGAACTATGTGAACTATGTGAACTATGTGAACTATGTGTACTATGTGAACATTGTGAACTATGTGAACTATGTGAACTATGTGTACTATGTGAACTATGTGAACTATGTGTACTAAGCTTTTCTTTGACTACATCGGGAATGTTATTTAGTAAAAGTGGAAAATGATGCCTAAGACATTTCTTTGCAAATTCATGTTTTATTTTATAAGTGTACATTTTATTCTTGACTCTTGTATCATGATTGTGTACCTCATTGTTAAACATTATCCTATAACATTTTAATTGTTGTAATTTAAGGATGTCATCTACTTTTAACAAGTTGAGTTTTTGTGAAGTTTTTCTGGGTTGGAAATATAGTTATTTAAGGTAAAAATTCTCAGGGCTTTTTTTGAAATTTTATTATTCTATTTTTTAATGAAAGCCCCATGCCATGATGCAATAATTTATATGTGTCACTATGAATGACTTGTGTAATATTATTTTAATATGAAGAGGTAACATATGTTTAAATTTGTTTAAAATGCAATTTTTTTTAGTACAAGCATTTGATATTTTTTCAGTATGTGTTTTCCAGTTTAGATTTGTATCTATAATTATACCCCCCAAAATTAAATTCTTTGACTTGTTCAATATTTACATTATCTATTTTCAGAGTGAGTGTCTGTATATTTGTCTTTGCTTTTTGAAATGTCAAGTTGTTATGTTGCTATGCTGAACGTAATTTATTTATTTTGAGCCATTCATTTATTTTTAAAAGGTCTTCGTTTATCAAATATTCTAAACTTTCGTCATGTATGTTATCGCTGAAAGTGTTTAATGTACTTGATAGAGTTGTATCATCGGCATAAATTATGAAATTAAACATTTTACTGGCTTGTGCAAAATCATTGATATACATGATGAATAACAGGCGTCCTGAGATTGAGCCTTGTGTTACACCTGTTGTTATTGATAACATATTTGAGTTTATATATTGTCAATTTCCGTACATGTTTTACCATTTGTTAGGTAACTGTTGAATAAGTTCAGATGTGTTCCATGTATACCATAATATTTCAATGTGCCAATTAAAATTAAATGGTCAATGGTATCAAAGGCTTTGGAAAGATCTAAGTAAATATGTATGGGTATTTCATCCTTATCCCGTTGGGTTATTATTCTATCTATTAATTCTAGAGCCGCGTATTCAGTTGAATGTTTAGGTCGGCATCCATACTGATAGTCAAAAAAAGCTTAGTCTTTTAAGTAAGATGATAATTGGTCTCAAATTATTTTTTCAAGTATTTTTGAAATAGCTGGTAGAACAGATATAGGCCAATAAATATTAAAAACTGTTGGCTCGCCTTTTTATAAATTAGAATTACCTTAGCAATTTTTAGTTTATCAGGAATATTCCTGTGGTTAATGCTTAATTTGTTAATAAAGTTATAGATTTAGTGCAGGTTCAACAATTTTTATCTGTTTGGTGGAGAGACCATCACATCCACAGCTACTTTTGTTTTGTAGATTAATTTTAGTTCTCTTTACGGTATCTTCTTCAACGTAATTAAATGTAAATTACAGTTTACTATTTTATATAGATAATATGAATGGTCATGAATGCCTTTGTATTTAATATCATTTGCTAGATTACAACCTATTTTTGTAAATAATGTATTGAATTTATTTGCTATGTCTAATTTGTCTGCCACAATAGAATCGGATTCTTTGAAATGTTTTGGAAATGGTTTATTAATTGTATCTTTAAACAGGATTTCATTTATAGTTTTCCAAGTGTTTTTATATCACATTTAATTTGATTAAAACATTTGTCATAATATAATTGCTTTGCTTTGCGGAAACTTCTTTTCAAAATACTATTGTATGTTTTAGATTAATCAATAATACATCATATTCGGAAGATTCAGGGTTTGTTGTTTTTAATTGTTTCTAAAGTTTGGCTCTGTATCTTATTGAGATTAGCAAGCCTTGAGTTATCCATGTAGACTTTTTACGTTTATATTTATTAAATGTCACTAATTTGCTAGTCACATATATAGTTTTAGCTTGATTTATTTAATTGATGATAATGTTATTGTTATAGTTTGGGTCAGCATTTGGATTTGCATCTAAATTTGTTTATATATTTCAGAGGTGATTATATCATTTTTTACTTTTAACATAGCCTCTTTATTTTGTACATGAACCAGTATAAATTGTGTAGGATGTTCCTCTTTCAGAGCAGTGTCCATGAGCATAAAGTATGGTTGATGATCAGAACAGTTTATAATTAATATTCCTGATGTACTTTGTAAAAAGTGTTTACTTAATTGACAAAAAATGTATCAATAAGTGTACCAGTACATGTTGTGAACCTTGTAGGAAGAGTGATTTGGGGGAAGGTACTGAATGAGGTTAACATGTCAAAGAAAGTGCTACAGTGTTCTTGCTCTTTTATTTTTAGCATATTTATATTGTAGTCCCCTGTAAAAATAAGGTTGTTGTTTTGATGATGTTGAATAGATGATATGACCATTGTAAATTCATTCATGAATTCATTATAGTTTTCAGTTAAAGGCCTTGGAAGTCGGTATATATTTCCTATAGTGACTGTCTTTGATTAGCCTCCTCGATTTACTTGTATTATTTGTCCCTCCCATTGTTCATACATTTTAAATTTCAACTTTACTTCATAATCAAAGTGTTTATCTATATATATTAATAATCCCCCTTTAGTGCTGCAACTTTTTCCTTGGGATATACAGTCATATCCATTTAATTGAATTAGTGATAAGTCATCATTATCAGAGAGCCAGCTCTATTGGAGACATATTATGCTAAATTTTAAATTTAAGGAAGATAAGTAATTTACAAATGCCTCGAGTTCACTAAAATTTGCGTTAATGGATATATTTGAGCTTAGGATACTGAAATGTTTATTATTGTTTTGGACTAATACATGACATTTTTCAAAATCATAATATGACGATCGGCGCATTGTTGGCAGTTCATTATTTTCGTCAATGGTATTACTGATGCTTCACATAATATTTATACAGTTTTTTGTAATACAACCTGTAAATTGGAGACAAGTTTCGTCAGTTAACATGTACCTGTATTTTAAATTTTAATGAGATCAGCATATTTTCAATGTGCAGTAATTGTTCAGTAAGAGTGTGTGCCTGTGCTAGTGTTTGAGTTACACGATTTTTTTAGCAATAATTGTCTTTTGTTCATGTAAAGCTAAAGCGGTGCATGACAAGTAGCTACTTAAAGTGTTAGAGATATAAAAAAAAAACAGGTTATGTTTTAAAAAAATAAAAGAAAGAAAAAAGCGATGTAATAGAAAGAAATCAGGACCATTTGACAAGATGGCCCGAGAAAGAAACTGAATAATAAAACTGTACTTCTAGTGGTAGGAGCTAATGCATTCTAATGCATTGCACCCAACATTCTATTACATTTTAAACCAGCACTTGGTAGGTGTTTTAACCAGCATAACCATACATTGAAATGAGAGCGGATCAATATAATTAATTAAATGCCTGATATAATGTTGACTTAAGACTGTTTATCACAGGAGTAAATATAATTGGTCATACAATTTAACCATTTCATAAAAAAGAAAAAGTGGACAATACACAGTACACGTAAATAGTAACATAAAAATGCATGACAAAAAATATTAACACCATTTATGTGAACTAAAGTAATATTGGCATTGCAAAAAATAATGTACTTTTACAACTCAGCGTAAAAATAACATACTATTTTAATTATCCAAGTCGGAGTAAATATATTGGTGGGACAACAGTAATTTATAGGATAGGTAAATAATAACATAAAATGGATAACAAAAAATATGAATACAAATTATGTGAACTAAAGGCATATTCGCATTGCAAAAATAATGTACTTTTACAACTCAGTCTACAAATAATGTAAACACGTAAATAATAACATAAGAATGTATAACAAAGAAATATGTACACAATTTATGTGAACTATAGTCCTATTTGCATTGCAAAAAATAAGGAGTCGCCAGTGACAGCAGCGCACATTCGGGAGTGGACTCTACATGATAGAACACCCTCCAGAGTACAAAGATACGTACTCACCGGTTGGCCACCAACGACCTGGTTACTCATAATTACAGTCAATTCCGTGATGAAATGAGCATGCATAACGGGTGCAATATGAGAGGGGCCAGAGTTGTCGTTCCGAAGAAAGGACAGGCGATCATGCTGGAACTGCTCTGCAGTAGTCACAGCGGAGTGGTTAAGATGAAGGCACTGGCGGCCAGGCATAGATGCACAAATAGAACAACTGACGAAACATTGTTTTCAATGCGAGTAAAACGCGAGGGAACCGACTCGCGGACCAACGACGCCATGGCTATTTCCACAGAGACCATAGTCTCGTTTGCATCTTGATTATGCGGGACCTACTGAAAGCAACATGTGGTAGATGCATATTCTAAATGGATAGCAACCTCAGTCGTGAAGTCAGCGACAACGCATACAACCATCGAAGAGTTGCGAAAACTATTCGCGGATCATGGTTTGCCGGACTCTGTCATCACAGACAACGGGACATGTTTTACCAGCTGTGAATTTCAGTGTTTCCTGAAACGAAATAATGTGACACACATCAAAAGTCCAGCGTACCACCCATCCTCAAACGGATTGGCAGAAAGAGCGGTGCAAGTCGTAAAAGCTGGCTTGAAAAAGATGCTTGAAAGCTCGATGGAAACACGACCAGCACGATACTTGCTAACGTATCGTGTGACACCACACAGCACGACAGGTGTGGCACCATCAGAACTGCTGATGAACCGTAAGCTTCGAACAGTATTTGATGTAGTACTGCCCGACCTCAATTCGACGGGAACCAGATGTCAGCAGCATATGAAGGACTACAATATCGCAGAGCAAAGCCACGGTCTGTTGACATAGGCGATGACGTCTTTGTAAAGAACCACACCGGGGCAGGACCCAAGTAGATACCATCAACGTTACGCGATCGTAAAGGTGACGTCACGGTGGCAGAAACAAGCGATGGTCGCATGATCAGGCGACACCGTCTGCTTAGTGCGGACCCTCAACCAATTGTGGAGGAGAGGTTCCCGGAAACTGGACAGGTCCGAGAGACAGTGATTCAACCGACAACTCCACCACCGAGTGAGGTTGTCGAACCTACTGTGGTTAACACTCCGGTACTCAGAAGATCCACTCGCATTCGAGTGCTAGTAAAACGACTTGGAATCACTGAAATGAACACACTGTATGTTTAAAGCTATTATGGAGGAATGTTATGTTTGTACTAGGACTAGACATACAGACTGGTTAGCTGCTACTGCTGTTATTAGTTTAACAACTGTCCCCTAGGTTTGGAATAAAATGATTACATCGTTGGGACCGAGACACATCGCACGTGTAATTATTCTGTCTCTATAAGTTATGAAGTAACTTAGATGTGTATGTCTACACCAGTTTCCTCCTCTCGGTTGATTAGTAGTTTTTTTTTCGTATTGCCTCATGTACCCTTTCTACCATGACCACTCCCTATCAGTATATTATGTGGTTCTACGTGGTTGTGTGATCAATGGCGGCTGACCAATGGCGGTTAATGGTGGGTATTCGTTGATGGTTGGTACTTATATTTTCTATCACCCCTTGTGTACTGCGCTCTTGCTATGTCCTCTACATGCTTCTTATGCTCGTCCAGTTTTGCTTCAACAGCCTTTCCCTCTCCTCAATACACGCAGCAGCACAACTCCTTCATAGCGTATATAGTACTTGTTCGTCCTGTTATTGTGGCTTTGCTTTGTTCTTTGGATGCACCAATTACAACATGTAAAAAATAAGCAATGCAGTGTATACTGATTGGAATAGGGAGAATAGAAATGTGGACCCTTATTTCAACCTGATTAATAATTATGCATAACGAGTAAATGGTCGCTGTAATTCTCGACAACTTATATGTTGCAAACATCGATGGATTGGTGTTGATATGTATGTGCTTTTCTAAGTGAGTGCACCGGTAATAGATCAAATACATCATTCACATATGGTTTCCAGTTCATCCTTTGATACATATCTGACGCTCTGGCTATAACTTTATGCTCTTTTATAACTCATGACTACTCAAAAACGTCTGCTGGTAACCATGTCCTCCAAATAAATCTAAAATATGTAGTCCCATGACAATTTCAGCAACTCTACAATATTGCCTACGTTGAGGTTGTTACATCATAAGCTTCCTTAATCAGCGTTTTCATGTAGAATTACACAGTGATGTACTACACGTATTATTATCCTTTTTTCAAGTGTTACTCTATCACTTCTGTCACGTATTACAACATCTTAATGCGTTATTCTGTTTGCGGCCTCAAGGATGTCCCTGGGGTCTTATGCATGAACCTAGACAACAAATAGTCTGAGACAATGCAATTGTCCGAGACAATAAACGTCGGGACTTCTGCCGTCGCGAAGTTGCTATGCATGGACCGGACGTTAGGCCGAGACAATAAAGTCAGAGACTTTAACGCGATTGTCCCGACGTTTGGTGTTGGGCTAATTTTAGACGAGGGGATCCCGGGAAACCCCAAATAGTTTTGTGAAGAGCGCAGGCGCCTCCCGTTACTTCCTTCCGGTTAACATTCGTGTGATTCGAGTTGTAAACACGGAGCTTAGAAGTGTCACATTATTTACCCTGATTTTACGTTGATCCTCATGTTTTACAATGTAATCGTGGATATAACAAAGAAGGGAGGCAGCCATTGATTCGCGTATTCCTCTCCCTATTCCTGAGGTATATGTCCATGTGTCCTTTTTTGCTGCAATTGTTGGTTGACATTATTATGATTATCACGATGACATGAACCGCGTCCGCTGTCGCTGGCGCTGCCTCCGTAAATTATTTCTCTATTCCATTCAGTCACAGTGACTGGTCAAAATACGTGTCACTGAAATCTCTGTCACTGAGTAAATTACGATATCTGTATTCTGCCTGGCTATTTTCGTAAGAACTTCACTCAAAACGAATTTTCTAACAGTTTGTTTTCACAGCATTGAAAACACATGTGTAAAAGATTTAGAATATGGCTACATTGATACGGAAATATTAATTTTTGTTCAAGTTTTTATCAAAACAGCATAAAACATTAGGACGCACGATTTCTGCTCCCACCAGTATACCTTGTCTCAATTGACTCGAGTAGTGATGTCAAGTGCTTTCAAGTAATTTAATATTATTCAATTCCAGTATCATTCTGGGCGTCCTCTGTTCATCACTCCTTCGTCTTATATTTCATGGCTCAGTGTTCACCATGTAGATACACCTAGCACAGAGTTTGCCTTCTTGCAATTTTTGATGGCTTAGTTTAGGCTCAGCACACTGCTCCGTTACTTCCAGTTTGTCTGTTATTATTACTCCAAAGTATTTATCTTTGTGTGATATTTCTATAGGGTCATTTCTCATGATGCAGTCGTGCTTTCTCTTCTTGTGGCCATACTGCACTCCTCGTGGACCATAACTAGCATAGGATTTGCCGTTTTGGACATTTTGACACAAATTGCTTTAATTTAAATAGTATCTCAAATTTGTTTAATATTATCAAGCCTAAGTCTTTATCTTTGTGTCATGTTTCTGCAGGGTCATTTTTCATGATGCAGTGGTAGTATTATAATATTCTTGTGGAAACGGTTATTTTGTTAAAGGAAGTTTTTTATATTCGAAATGGAATTAATCTTTTAAATCTTAGCAAACAGAGGTGATCTGGCAGTTGATTGCCGAAAAAGTGAATGCTGTGGGTGGCAGTGGACACACAGTGGCCCAGGTAAAAAAGATATGAAAAGACATGAAACAAGCCGTTTGACAAAGACGGGTCAAATAAAAACCAGAGATATGGAGAACCTCTACCTAAGGTGGCCTATGAGAACTTGCCAAGGCTCATCGTCAACACCAAGATGGTGGATGGTTCAGAGGGTAAGTGTCCTGTAATCTTGCATAAAAATTTACATCACCTTAAATTATTTATAATATTTTTGTTTTGTTTCAATAATAATACATTTGTTCCTAGCATTACTCAGGCAAATCAGTTAAGGTAACAGTTGAAGATCAATGACACACCATAACTCTGTAGAGTGCTTTTAGTGGTCAAATTTTTCCCATCATCATCTACTATTGAACAAGAAAGTCTGCTTATGATTAACAGCATATATGTACTCTAGGTAAGTCGTAATATGCAACACACTAGTGAGAAATAGTCATGCCATCTACAAAACTAAGATATTCAAGAATATGACGAGACCAGTTCCTATTATGTTTGATTGATCAGCTTCTTCAGTTCATAATACAATTATTGTAATGTACCGGTATGTTATTTATTGCTAACCTACAAAGGTTTACAGGGCGTAATTATATGTGGGTGATAATGTGTCTACTTGTATTCCCATTAAATCCAGTTAAATGGAAAAGACTTTACATCCCAAGGAAAAGTTGTGGGAGTAAAGAGGGATTAATATGGTACAGATCATAATTTCAATTATAAAATAAAGGTGTTAGTTAAAAACATCGAGAGGGACAAATGATACCAGTATGTGGCCTCATCGCATATGGTCACTACAGGAAATTAGGAATGGGTGTGTCAATTGTTTTTTAATTTCACTAATCACCATGTTTCATTATTGTGAATAACTTTTATTGCTATGAAAAACCACATGCTACAACATTTATATAAATTCCAGGGGTAGAACTACCCACTAGTCCGCTAGTCCGTACACTAGTAAAGATTACGGCGGACTAGTAAACCCGGCCTACCAACTAGTCCGGCTGTCTAGTAAAAATCAGCGTGTTGCGTGGCGCCACCAACCGTACAATTGACAAAGTAAATTTTCACCTAATGTGAATCGACAGTGAAACGGTACTTTTGATTGGTTGTTGTATGACATAGAAATCTGAAACGACCGTTTTGTTTGGCTTAGCGTATCATGTAGAGGGGTACCGGCTAATGAGCGCAATTGGCGTCCATTTTCGCGTCTATTTTCTAATCTATTTTCAAATGCGCGGATTTCGAATACGGTTCACATCTTCAGTTCTACATCAATTATTTTGTTAATTCATTACTAATTATTTTGTTACGTTTACGCACGATGCATCGTTATTTAACTGGGGTTGCAAAACCAGAAGTTAAACGCAAGGTGGAAAAGCGAGAACGGGACACGCTGTACGACCAGCAGAAACGACAGCGTGGCTATTTGAAGGTTTGGGAACGAGACCACACTTGGCTGTCCTACGATGACGAGAACGATTTGATGTTTTGCAAAGTGTGCAGGACACACAACGTAACTGGTGTCCGTGGCAAGAATGCGTTCTTGACTGGCACGGACAACTTTCGTCCAGACTCGCTACGCGCACACAGTACAAGCGAGGCGCACACACGAGCTGTCTTCCGGCAAACTGCGTTCGAAGCCCGTCCCGGCACTGCACCTGCCCACCGAGCCATCCAAGCGCTGAACACGGCCACCATGGACCGTCTGACGCATTTGTTTAGGTAATTATGTTACCCATGTGATATAATGTTATAAAATGTAAAAAAATATTGTGTTTGATTGTACTTTGTTAGGGTTAGCACTATATGGTTTAAATTATTATCCCTCATTTCTCTGTTATCTCTCATTTCAAGCGTGCCGTGCAGTAAACAATGCCATGGGAAATTATTAATTTGCATTTGATGTAGATCTGTGTTATAACTTGCCTGGATCTTCGGGTTCAAAAGTAATACTATTTAGTGTTGTATTTCCCGCCTTTATGCATCATATTTTTGGTTTTGAGAACGTGGCTTGTCTTGTGATTTTTGTGCTTTTATTAAAATTTAAACCTGCCCATCTTCAAATCTTCGTCAAGTTTTGTTTTGAAAGCGAGGATGTTTTTAGTATTCACTGTTTGCTGAGGAAGGTTGTTATGTTGTGACTATACTCAGTATTTACTTAATACTATGATATTTAATATTTCCTGCATTGGATGTTTCAGGACTTGTCACGCGATAGCAAAGCACCGGCGTCCGTTCACAGATTATGTGTGGCAGTGTACCCTGGACGCACAGAAGGGCCTTGATGTGGGGAACACTTATCGGAATGACAAGGCATGCAAGCAGTTCGTGCGTGCCATCGCTGAGGTTGAGCGCCGTCACCTCGCACAGCACCTGGAGAGTGCTCACTTTCTCGCCCTCATCAGTGACGGTACGACAGATGCGTCCATCACGGAAGCGGAGATAGTGTACGTGAGGTATGCAGTGAATGGTGTCGTCTCTACTGCCTTCGCTGGTATTGAGAACGTCGGCAAGGCAGATGCTCCGTCAATCAAGCGGGCAATTGACGGTGTCGTGGAGCGCTACCTCCACATCCCGAAAGAGACACTCATGAAGAAGCTTGTCGGATTCGGCAGTGATGGCGCCGCTGTTATGACCGGATCAGCCAACGGTGTCGCCACGCTCTTCCGAAATGAGCAGCCGTGTCTGCAAGCAATCCACTGCTATGCGCATCGCCTGGAACTTGCATATAAGGACGCATTGTGTCGGTTGCCCATGTACACAAAGTTGAGCGGTCTCCTCCTGAGCCTCTACTTGTTCTACCATCACTCGCCACTGAACCGTAGCAACTTGAAGGCAGCATTCGACACATTGTCTCTGCCATGTGCCCTTCCACCACGTGTCGGTGGCACTCGCTGGTTGCCACATCTGCTGAAGGCACTGCAGGCCCTTGTGAAGGGATATCCAGCATATGTCCTGCATCTGACGCAGATGCAAGTGCCCGGGGGCTCCGGAGATGCCAAGGCAAAGGCCATTGGCTTCTTGGCGACACTGCACCGACGAGACATCATCGAGATGGCACACTTCCTTCTCGATGTGCTGTTTGTTCTGAGCAAGCTGTCGCTGGTGGCTCAGACAGTGACTGCGACAGTTGCTGATGTACATGCCACGCTGACATCCGTTGTGGCCACCCTTGTGATGTACAAGACGACCACAACTGCCAAGGAGCGTGCCCTGGCGCGCATGGAAGACTTCCATGGTGAGACACTCACAGGTGCTGTCTTCGCCAAGCAGACCCGACTGCAGATCTTGGGCAACCTGGTCAGCTGTCTGGAGGGTCGCTTCGTTGACAGCAATTCGGACGTTGTGCGTGCATCATCAATCGTTAGCTTCAAGCTGTGGCCTGAAGCTGCAGGTGATTATGGAAATGACGCTGTGGCCACACTCAACAACCATTTTGGCCCTGTGCTTCGCGACGCTGGCATCGATACTGCCAGTGTGGAGACGGAGTGGACACTTCTGAAGATGATCCTGTATGAACAGTCCCCAGACGTGCGACAGCTGACATGGTCTAGTGTCAATGCAGCCCACCAGGCAGAGTATGGAAACATACTTGGGCTTGTTGATGCCATTCTGACTCTGCCAGCCAGCTCGGCTGATGCGGAGAGAGGCTTCAGTCAGCTGAAGCTGACGAAGAGCAGCATCCGGTCAGTCCTGAAGGCAGATCGACTGACTGATCTGTTGACCATTCAGCTGAGTTCACCAGACATCGCTGCATTTGAACCGAAGGAGGCAATCGAGCTGTGGAGTGCTGGTGGAGCCCGGAGGCCAGACACTCAGCCGCTTAGGCCAAGGCCCGACTGTAGTAGTTACACTGACAGCAGTGACACCGACTGTGATGACAGTAGTGCCTCCGACTCTGAGTGACACTGACTGACTGACAGGCAGTGTTAACGCCAGGCCTGGATGATACTGTGGTTTTTTGTGTTTTAAATAAAATTGTTGTGACCTAAATTTGTGCTATGTTTTTTATTTGCAGGACTAGTAAACCTTTTGGCGGACTAGTAAACTTTTGTCTTTACTAGTCTTGCTGTCTAGTAAAATAAATGCTGAAGTTCTACCCCTGAATTCATATAGAAAATAAAGAGGCTAGATCATCTTAAAAGTAAAGTATAATTTAACCTCTTTTTACATAAATTAATAAGAAATCTGAGATCTATATTTGAAGTCCAGATCTGTGCTATATTTAAATGCATACTAGTACACTTCTTCATTTGTTTTTAATTATCTACCAATCACACGGTTTTTATTTGGTTACATCAACATTGTTCCAGATGCTGGTCGTGGTGTGTTAAATGCTGTATCTGAAGACGTCCCTGTGGTACAGCCCTCAAGCAGCTGTGAGAAACAGTGGTAGTGGTCCATGACATCCAGTGATCCACCTTCCTCCTACAGTGGTTCATCAGCAACTGTCAGTAGATTGGCTTCATCAAGCAGACAAGAAGAAAGAATGGCTGACTCCTGATAGCAGATGCAAGTGTCCAGTTCTGATGGAGAATATTTTCTAATTTTAAAATGGCTGCACAGTGAAAAGAAGAAATACGGTGCAATCACAGAAATGGTACAGCGAAAATATAACTCGCCCTATAAATAGAACAATTAATGCGACCAGGATGCATCATCAATGAAACATAGCATGCAAAATGGACAAAATTTAACTACCTCTTATCCTTTGTTTCAATAGCAAGCATTTATATACTTGACTGCAAGCGTACGACAGAAGATATTGTACAGCAATGCTGAAGTGTCAGAATGTATGTCGGAATGAACTATTTTAATACACTGTATTATCTATGCTATTGTTACCATTTGGATTTTTTTAACACAAGTAATAAAATATATTTAAACACATTAGACACCAATTGTTTGTGTATTCTGCTGAAAAACCATTTTTAGTGTATACCTTCAACATTGGTGATGAAGGATGAATTTTCTTAGACTGGAGCCATGTTGGTCATGACATTGGATTGATGAAGGGCAGATCTGCATCACAGATTTCCTGAAAATGAAACAATAACTGAAGTTTTTCAGGTTTTCTTGTAATTTAGTAAAATGCGGTTTGATGAGAATGGCAGTGTATATGTCTACATTTAATTACATGTGGTTGTCACATGTCCTTTGTCACTGGTCAAAATCCTGCATCCTTAATTTTAAAATTGTTAAAATACTAAAAGCTCCCTACTGACATTCGAGTAGTATGACAAGATGTCATGAAAAAGGTACACTGTACAGTGACATGAAACGTGGCCTACACTACAGACAGTGTTATCAGAGCTAGTAAACATTCCAGTAGCTCAGGTGTTATGACAAACAAAATTAATGCTATGAACATGTGGCAATTTGTTTTTGTTTCAATAACATTTATAAATTATATTTGTGTATAATGAAATTCCTTGAATATACATAACTGAGGCTTACCGGATTCTTGGTTTGATCAATTATGAAAACATTGTTTACCTCACTAATAAAATATTGGTTACTCGAAAATGCGTTGTATGTCCTGCTTTTGAATACTCGTATTTTAAGTTATTGTGATTCGAATATTATTTACTCGTATTCAAATTGGCCTTGACCCTTGTTTGAAAAAATAATAGCTACACTGGACAGGCATTGGCTAGGCTACAGTATTGCTGGTCGAATCGAATGCTAGGTTTGACCTGCTGTTTTGTAAACAATCTAAGCACACCTGCATACATTATCAATATTATAAATAACTAGCCGTTATATTACATCGATGAAATGCAAACAAGTTGTTAGAAAAGATGTTTAGAGAGTGACATACAATAGTTCAACGAAGGAAACATGCTTCGCAACCACGTCCACTGCAACACATTTTGTTTATGGAAAGGTCTATACTAGTATAGGCGAGTTTGAAAGATGCAACGGGACCGTTCGTTGTCTTTCCTATGACTAGTACAACTCAAGTCAAGTACAATTACGTAGACAGTCGGACAAAAAGGTGAAATATCTGCTTTCATCACTATCACCGATTTGCCTCGACGGCGATGCGGTACCGGTACTCGGTAGTAGACCTACCACCTTTTCTAATAGATGTTCTAGTAAAATGCCTCGTCCGAAAATCCTGTTTGTTTAGGGCCTAATATTTCGTCGAATATGATAACTTTTGGTCGGACTATCATACGTCCAGTGACTATATCCGACTAACAACGTATTTAATGAAAAATCCAGTGATACCCGGTATCTCAGATAAAGTTGATCGATTGGACACACGTTAGTCGTTACTGTTACATTCACAGACACTATATGCACGGTAAAGTTCGATAATAACTACTCTGAGTCCTCACTTACCTGAACAGTGGTTTGATTCTGTTCGATTAACGAATTCACTGTGACATATGTATTGCTGTTGTGGCGCTAGAATGCAGTAATTGGTCTCATCAACTCATCCGATCACATCAACACAACGCCAATGACAGCCATTAATTACGAAATAGTCAGAGACAACTGCGTTTAGGCCAACGTTATCGCGGGTCTAAAAATCGTGTCGTTTTGTCCCGCGGAAAGTCCGAGACTTCTAGTTGTCTGCGTTCATGCATAGCGATTATCCCGTCAAAGTCCTTACGTTCGTAAATAGTCCGAGACAACGCTCATTGTCTCGGTTCATGCGTAAGAGGTGGACAATCTGTGTGCTATCATAAGTGTACAAACTACATGGATCTAATTGAACCATTCTCCGTATGGATCTTTGAGAATCCATTCATCGGTGGTCCTTTATCTATGGTTGGTTTCACTAATTAGCGGTACTGCTATTTAGTGGTCCCCGCCTCCTTCCATATTTCATTCAGATCTGTGCGCGCCGTTTGTCATGCTAGCAAAGTTGGGGCGCCTCCTGGCGAGTGAGGTGAAAAACTGGTTCGCCATTTTTTTTAGATTATGTCGAATGAATTTCCGAAATTTATTCGGGTTGTGCAAAAAGCCGTTCTCAGATAGCTTCAAGCTGTCCCAACTGGTTTCTTGTACAGCAGCAGACGCAAACAGAACAATTAAGCTATTGAAACGGAGGGGGCTTGGCTATCGACAGGAAATGGCAATCTTGCAAGAACGATTTGGACGTCCATTCTAGATTGTGAAGTAATAAATGGATCGACTTATCGAGAGGTCATAGTTATCAATGTATGACGCTAAATACAAGAGCGCTATATCACGCAGTCTTCGCCATTCGGTCGACCAGTAGTAGCAGTTCCAGTATACCTCCTGGCAGGAAATGTAATGACTTCAAGAAACGGGCAGATGCAGATCTACTGCCTTCAACAGGGTAACGACACTTTCCAAACAAGTCGCCAAAGGCATGGAAGGTATAAATGGCAAGGAGATGCAGGATGACGGGTATCAGGCGTCAGGTACTAGATACAGTAAGGACTGCAATTACTGTGAAGGCAGTCATATCATCCGAGACTGTGCTGGGTTTAAAAGTAGGATACTGGAATTCCGGAATAAGTTCGTGAAGAACCATAACCTATGCTTCTGCTGTCTTGGAAGGCATTACGGTAGGAACTGCGAACACAAACAGAATTGCCCTGAGAACGTATGCAGCAAGACGCACCATCAGCTGCTACACCTTCTCTGACAAATCCGAAACAGACCCAACGGAAATAGGTTGACAAAATCAAGGTGGAGGCGCTGCCGCAAACGCAGGTAGGATCTGTTGTAGCATCAAAGCCAAAGCAGTTTTTTCTCCTGAAGGTGATTCCACTTCGTGTAACAGAGGAACATAGAAACTCTGTGACAACACTTGGTATTCTGGATTCGGGAGCTAGTGCGACTGTAGTTATAGATAGCAAATAAATTAGATGTTCAGGGAACACCCGAAGTTATCAGCGTCAACACGATCCTACCAAAAGACCAAGACCAAAAGGTAACGGTCTTCGGATGTAGCCTGTCTCTCGTCTACGTGGCTGATCCACATATTCCCGTGAGACAAGCACACGTCGTGAACGATCTGCACGTTGATGCTCACTATAGGCAGAACGCTCTGGACCATTCAGAATGGTTACACCTAGAGGGGCTAGACTTGCAAACAGACGTTGAAGAGGACACGTTGTCTACGTATTGGCGAGGATGTGTTATCAATGAGCTTTGGAGATCACCTATCGCGATTACCCAAACACTCAGCCGTATGCTATAAAGACGAAGCTGGCCTGGTGCATTGCTGGACCAAACCACTCGGAATATGATGTTAGCATCAACTTCTTGACCATGAAATCAGATTTCGTTTCACCGAATTGTGACCTCGACAACATAGATCCAACATATGTTCTAGGTGGTGCTTGTATCCGTTCAAGCGAAATGGACTTGGAAAAGTCAACGTAGTGACTCTAGTAGTTAGAGAAACATGGGTTTAAGAGCAATGACTGTAAGACCATATATGTGGAGGACCAAATTGCATTGAACATGATGCACAAGAATACGAAATTGGTCGATGGACAGTACGAGATTGGTCTCCTTTGGAGAGGTGAACACCCCGCATTGCCAAACAGGGTTTGGCAATGCTCGATCTGCTGGGCAAACGCTTCAAGCAGAAGCCAGAGTTTGGAAGAAAGTACTGCAAGGCAATGTCTCACAACATCACTAAGGGCTACGCGAGATTACTTTCCGATGAAGAAACTGCTCAAACTAGCCCAAGGACATGGCATTTATCACATCATGGAGTTGTGAGTTCAAATAAACCCGGAAAGGGCCATGTTGTTTACGACGCAGCATCGCTATACGGAGGGACTTCGCTGAACCAGGAGTTGATGCAGGGTCCCGATCTGAATAACAGTCTCGTGGGAGTGCTCCAGAGATTCCGCCCGTATGAAGTTGCTGTAGTTGCTGACATCGAAGAGACGTTTCATCAGTTCAGGCTGCCTAAACTCTTAGGTTCCTGTGGTGGAGAGATGGATTCGAATAAGCCCGTACAACCTACCAGATGACACACCATGTCTTTGGTGCTACAGACACCCCAAGTTCGTGCATGTATGGGTTGAGAAGATGTGCTATGGACAACAAAGGATACTTTGACCCATGAGTTGCAGACGCCGTACATCGGAACTTCTGTATCGATGATTTGCTGTCGATGAGTTGAATCGGAAATGGGATATGGAACGGTGTCCTATTTACGGAAGGTGGTTGAAGATGGCCAAATCTAATGCTCCTTCGTCACGGCAAAGAGTCGGACAGCGCCCATCCCATTTGTTACTGTGCCGAGGTTGGAACTTCAGACAGCAGTTGTAGCCGCGATGATGGGTGGTCTCACCAGGAGGGAGATTGATTTAAGTATTGCAAGGGTTGTCTTCTGGACAGACTACAGAATAACTCTTCTTCAAAACCAGTACAGTGGAGATATGTCCAAGGAATAAGAGAATCCTGCCAATGATGCGATCTGGAACTGAAGGAGGAGAAGTTGAATGGAATTATGACATCGCCTTCATCATTTGATCAGCTACTAAAAAGATATTCTTCTTGGACTGCCACTCAGAGGAAAATTGCCATTCCGTTCATATTGCACTATGGTAGAAAAGTCAATTTGTAGAGTAGCAACTGTTCTGCGTTTATTGTTTCTATTCAAGTGGGAATGTTTACTGTGTAATTCATTTATATATGTTTATGAACCTGGAGATTCATTATCGTGCGATCATTGAACGTTGCGTTCTTGGATTCAATCTTGGACAGAAAGGTGGACTTTCTAGTGATTAATTTAATTCATGTTCCTAGTTGTTATGGCGCTTTAGAATTTGATTGAATGTTTCGGTTTGGGCTCTCCATAGGGGAGTGTGTGCGTGCAATTTGTCATGTCAGCAAAGTTAGGGCGCCTCCAGGCGAGTGAGGTGAAAGACAGCTTCGCCATATTTTTGTGAGTTTGTCGTAGCAACAATTTGCGCATCTATACATGCAATGCGTTACAGGCAGGATACGTTGTTCCGCTGTCAACGCAATTAAACAATGTTCAAACGAGGTTTGAGTCACACTGTGTAGACTGGCTTTATAGTTCCGCTTGTACTTCCTTACTTCATTTTCTAGCATCTCGTTTTGGAATATTTTTTCTATATTTCTCAACGAAGCTATGCAAAATGCTCACATTGCTAATCCTGGAGTGTGTTTGAGAACTAAAAATGATATCAACGTTATACTCAGTCACGCTTGAAGGTCAAGTCAAAAACAACACACCAGCACTTCATGTGTACGAAGACCTCTATGCTGATGCTGCTGTCGTCTGTTCACATTCCGATGAACAGCTACAATTAATACTAAATAGCTTCGCAAATACTTGTACAGTTTTTGGTCTCAAAATCGACACCAAAATACTATTACCATGAGACATGGGTTTCAAGAAACCAACAATCTGCTCTTTGATGAAACCCACGAAACTGTGGATAATTATTGAAGCTTAGGCACCATTATTTATAAAAACAAAAACTTCACGCTTGACAAAGAATAGTACTCACGACTAGGCAAATCAGCAATATCCTTTGGAAACCTCACACATCGAGTATGGTTGAACAAGGAATTAACACTCCACACGAAATAAAATAATGGAGCCTACAATCGGAGCTGCGTTGGCAGGCTGTTGGCGTGGACAGTGTCAACTGGAGATCCATTCGTACTGGCTCTTTGTCTATTGATATTTAGGCCTAAAGAACGAAATCTCCATGCCCAAACAAACATTGCCACTGCAGATAAAAGTTGGCCAAACAAGGGCAATTATTTTGTTTTGAAGAAACGTAACCATCACATAGTAGCATCATAACTATATAGCAAAAATGGTGCCCAGTTAGGAATAAATACGTGCTCTGTGAGTAACGTATGTTTTTCTAAATGTCAATGAA
Organism: Paraescarpia echinospica; assembly: GCA_020002185.1. NCBI lineage: Eukaryota > Metazoa > Annelida > Polychaeta > Sabellida > Siboglinidae > Paraescarpia > Paraescarpia echinospica. The sequence continues at coordinate 19,732,223 of CM034533.1, read as the reverse complement.
CTGATGTTCCTCATTTAGAATTAATACAAGAAGAATACATGTATGTTATTTAAAGTAACGAAAACTATCATGAATCCTGGAATATTGAGAAATGTTTATTTCGACAGTATCAGTCATACTAGTCACGACAGCATTCACTGCGTCCGTTTGTATCATTCCCAATTCCGATTTAGTATTTACAGTAATACTTTCGGAAATAAGTCTGACACCTAGAATAGAATACAAACAACATTCGATCTGTCTAAACGACGTGTACAACAACTACTACAGCCAGTAGCTGCAAATACATGTACCCATAACGCCCTGCCACAACATAACGTACCATACTATACTATAACATTTCATACCAGACCATACCAGACCAGACCAGACTCACACCGATTGCCGTGTATACATTGCACCCACCGACTGAGTCAGATTCGAAGCCAGCGTGACGTCACAATCACGTAAACTTGAACACTTTAAACTACGCCACACTGACACCGACTAGCCCCGATTACAATCTATGAACATATCTATGTATCCCGGCCTGAAGAGACTCTAACGCGAATCTCCCTGAATCGCGTCATAACACATCGGTTTCCTTCCCACAACAACTTACGAGTTTTTCTTACCAAATATTTCCATACAGTCTTTAACACAAGCCTTGAAATCATCGACACAAATAGCTAAGTCGTCCAATGGATTTGCCATAACGCAGCATTGCAAGAGTCTGGGCATGCAGCTTCTATACGTCTGATCACAGGCATCAAGGCAGGAGTTCATCTTCTGGCCTGGTTTCCACTGTTCCGTGGTGCCATCGGCAACTGCGGCGTACAGAACAAGTACATGTCGGACACACATGAACATAGTTGTGGTGCAAAAGACACATTTACAGTTTTGCCCAGCATGAAACTCAATCGCATGATTGCCTTTTGCTTTTATAATAACGTTAGAGTTAGTGAATCGCTCCCAAACACTGACCCACTGCGCGCTTGAGACATATACAATTACTTTCCGAATTGCTGCTACTCGTACGTACTGCTTGATTTTATGATATTTTTACAGTTAGCGAAAAGATCCCAGGCCCAGTACGAGCATTGTTTTTCAGTGTAATCGTCGTTTACCCGTATTAGTTTGCTAAAACGCTCGTCTCCAACAGGACACAAGGTGGCAGCCCTCCAGATTTCCAAATAAGACTCCAAGTGGCAACACTATTATTCATTCAAACTTCCGAAATGCAATTGGATTCGAAAAGTATGAGTGATGTTGTTATCAGAATACAAAGTGTAATAACTTGAAAACAATTCAAAGTGTCTGCGTTCACCCAGTGGCAAACGCAGAGAAGACATTATTATGTTTACGATGACATCGAACAAAATAAAATTTACCATTTGTAACTTCATACACAAACCTGTAAAATGTGTACCGGACCCCCACCCGCGGGGACACATTTTGAAAGAAAATGACACACATGTGTACATCTTTAGGGTCCCCTTAGCATGCAAATGAAGTTTTACATTTGTTGCTGTCATTGTCATGGAGGTATGGTGCGCACAATCCTAGCAAACACATAAACTCACAATGCAAACCTATACTACGAAAGAAGGCGTCTTTCGTAATATAGATTTGCATTGTCAGGACTGTTGTTATTAATAGCATCACAGTGTTAACGATTTTTGATTGAGTATGTTTACCTTTATGATTACGATTATCATCTGAGTAGTATTACGGTGATTATTAAGGGTATCACTATGGGTAATATATTAATAGTAGTAGTAGTAACAGTTGTATAATAATAATTATAATAATAAGTATTATTAGTTGTAGTATTAGTGGTATCACTGTTATTATTATTATTAGTAGTTTTAGTATTTGTTATAGTAATGGGGATGATGATGATGACGACGATGATAATTCAATCTCTATAAAATAAGTATCTTACCACGAAAGTGTATTTCATCGTTTCGTCACGACTGTTACTGGCGTTACCTGTGCAGGCTGCGAAAAAACACAATTACGTGTAACAATAATATTCGCGTAGACGATGCGTCCAATAGACTACTCCATCGTGCGAGATAGGATATCCAACGCGCTCAAAACAATGTTCACAAATCATCTATATGTCTTATACCACGTATGTTAACAGATAAAATGATACATTAATATTAAAACATACAATCACAACCAGGTGTTAAAACTTTTAGCAAGCCGGCTGTGATCGGTTTAAAGAATATAAAACATACATACCTACTTATATACCTACATACATTGCTACATACATACATGCATGCTTGCAATGCATGCATGCAATGCATACGTACGTACGTACGTACTTACGTACATATGTACTTACGTGCATACGTACATACGTACATACGCACATATTTACATACGTACATGCATGCATGCATACACACGCAACCACACGCACACACACACATACACACACGCACATACGCGCGCGCACATTCACACACACACACACACACATATAATATATAGAAATATATATATTCCTCGGTTTTCGTATTTACATTATACAAATTAGTATCATAATCAAAAATTAGTAATTTATAATGCTTTAATTGAATTTCACTTTCTTGTATATCAACTGAAGTTATATAAGGATGTTTTTTTTTATATATTGTTATGTTTGCTAGCAACAAGACGGCCCAAGATTAGTTGCTATATTAACGCGTAATAGTACACCTACCAAGAGTTGCTCAATGGAATCCAGTTCGACAACAAATAAGAATGTATGGGGGTACTGCACACCCAACTTCTGGTGTGTCTACAAGCACATCCCCCAACAGGGCTAGCCATGCAATCATTACCTACGAGCGGTGGCTGCAGGCATTTACTTTGTATATGTATCTATACCTCTTGCTCCCAACCAACATGTCGCTCGCAGTTAAAATGCTTAAGTACGCAGAGATAATCCGGGGACTGGCTGAGGAGGGGGGTGGCATCCCGCTGTGCGTTGCTTTCAAACCATGGGGAAACGCCCACAATCCAGTAGCCCACCAGTTACAAGCCCACCAGCTCGACCAAACCCCGCAGTTAGACCAAACCCCTCAGTTAGACCAGGCCCCTCACGTAGATCAGGCCACCCAGGTAAACCAAGGCCCTCAAGTAACACACTTTTCCCAGGTAGACAGCTAGCTGCCAGTGGTTCACCCCTGGGTCAGGAAGTTAGTTGCCCTCCCCGGTTTCTCCTGCAGTTCTGCATGAAAGGTTGACTGGTTATGACAGCGACCTACGTAATTATCTTGTACATGGGTTTTCGCATGGTTTTAAAATAGGTTGTTTTGACTTGCCAACCCAGTTTGATGTCAATGCATGCAATTTAAAATCTGCTGATGAATATTCACAAGTCATAGATAAGAAGATAGCGAAAGAGCTGTCATTAGGCCGGGTGCTTGGGCCTTATGGCGTTCCTCCATCCTGTCATAACTACAGAATCTCCCCACTGGGTGTTGTCCCGAAGACGAACCCAGGTGAATTTAGAATGATTCACCATTTGTCACACCCAGAAGGTTCATCTGTTAATGATTACATTCCGAAGGATATATCATCTGCTACTTATGTCACAATTCAGGATGCCATTGATGTTATTAAGGATTCGCCAAAACCTGTGTACATGGCTAAAGTAGATGTCGAATCGGCTTTCCGTATCATACCAGTTTCGCCAGCAGATAGGCCAATGTTGGGATTTAGGTGGAAGGGGCAGTATTTTATAGATGCTGTTTTGCCTATGGGCTGCTCTAGTTCATATGCCATTTTTGAGTGTTTCAGTACGGCTCTAGAGTGGGTGGCAAAGGTCAAACTGGGTGTGACAGCAATGATTCACGTGATCGATGATTTCCTAATTGTGTCTGGTTCAGCAGATAAGTGTAATCAGGATCTGATGGCATTTGTTAACCTTTGCAAGGAAATTGGGGTACCGCTAGCACCTGATAAACCAGTTGGCCCGTCCACCTCAATCCCTTTTCTAGGAATTATTCTAGATACTGTCAACCAAGAGGCTAGACTTCCAGAGGATAAGTTGGATATGGCCAGGGCATTACTAATGACTTTTCTTAACAGACAGAAGTTGACACTGAAGGAGTTACAACAGCTACTCGGGTTTTGGGGATTCACATGTTCTGTAATCAAATCCGGCAGACCATTTTTACGCCGTTTAATCGATTTGACAATCGGCGTACGTAAGCCACATTATCATATCCGCTTGACGAGGCAGGCAAAACGTGATCTAGATGTGTGGCTAGAATTTTTGCAACATTTCAGTGGTAAATCTTTCTTCTTGGATGATAACTTCATAACAGGTTACTGATCTTCAGCTGTACACTACTGCAGCGGGGAAATAGGTTATGGGGCTTTGTGTGGAGTAGAATGGTTTTGGGGCCTGTGGCCAGAGGCGTGGCGTTCACTCAATGTCGCTGTTTTAGAATTATACCCAATCACGGCAGCCGTACACGTTTGGGGTAATGCTTGGGCGAACAAGAGTGTCTGCTTTTTTACGGATAATGAAGCACTTGTTCCGGTAATGAATAACCAGACGTCACGTGAACCACACATCATGGCTTTACTTCGCCCACTGGTATTGGCTTGCGTGCATTATAATATCAATTTTGCAGCGCGCCACATTCCAGGGCGATTTAACACTCTCACTGATAAGTTATCCCGTTCACAGGTGGACAGGTTCCGGGAATTGGCGCCATGGGCAGATGTCAACCCAGTGAGGGTGCCTTACCGGGTGTCCCCGGCCGGCTTAGGGACTCTTTGAACCAGCTACTGGGGGCTTCTATAGCGCCGTCATCACGTGCTCATTATGAACG
>CM034533.1:19709903-19719903 GCA_020002185.1 Paraescarpia echinospica | reverse complement strand
GTCTAGCAATATTGTTTAGAGCTACTGTTATTGTTTTTAGTACCACCCATGATAAACAAGTATGTACACGTTGGAGTTTAGCTGAGTCCTGTCTAGCAATATTGTTTAGAGCTACTGATATCGTTTTTAGTACCACCCATGATAAACAAGTATGTACACGTTGGAGTTTAGCTGAGTCCTGTCTAGCAATATTGTTTAGAGCTACTGATATTGTTTTTAGTTCCACCCATGATAAACAAGTATGTACACGTTGGAGTTTAGCTAAGTCCTGTCTAGCAATATTGTTTAGAGCTACTGATATTGTTTTTAGTACCACCCGTGATAAACAAGTATGTACACGTTGGAGTTTAACTAAGTCCTGTTTAGCAATATTGTTTAGAGCTACTTATATTGTTTTAGTACCACCCGTGATAAACAAGTATGTACACGTTGGAGTTTAGCTAAGTCCTGTCTAGCAATATTGTTTAGAGCTACTGATATTGTTTTTAGTACCACCCGTGATAAACAAGTATGTACACGTTGGAGTTTAGTTAAGTCCTGTCTAGCAATATTGTTTAGAGCTACTGATATTGTTTTAGTACCACCCTTGATAAACAAGTATGTATACGTTGGAGTTCAGCTAAGTCCTGTCTAGCAATATTGTTTAGAGCTACTGTTATTGTTTTTAGTACCACCCATGATAAACAAGTATGTACACTTTGGAGTTTAGCTAAGTCCTGTCTAGCAATATTGTTTAGAGCTACTGATATTGTTTTTAGTTCCACCCATGATAAACAAGTATGTACACGTTGGAGTTTAGCTAAATCCTGTCTAGCAATATTGTTTAGAGCTACTGATATTGTTTTTAGTACCACCCGTGATAAACAAGTATGTACACGTTGGAGTTTAACTAAGTCCTGTCTAGCAATATTGTTTAGAGCTACTGATATTGTTTTTAGTACCACCCGTGAAAAAAAGTATGTACACGTTGGAGTTTAGTTAAGTCCTGTCTATCAATATTGTTTAGAGCTACTGATATTGTTTTAGTACCACCCTTGATAAACAAGTATGTATACGTTGGAGTTTAGCTAAGTCCTGTCTAGCAATATTGTTTAGAGCTACTGTTATTGTTTTTAGTACCACCTATGATAAACAAGTATGTACACGTTGGAGTTTAGCTAAGTCCTGTCTAGCAATATTGTTTAGAGCTACTGATATCGTTTTTAGTACCACCCATGATAAACAAGTATGTACACGTTGGAGTTTAGCTAAGTCCTGTCTAGCAATATTGTTTAGAGCTACTGATATTGTTTTTAGTTCCACCCATGATAAACAAGTATGTACACGTTGGAGTTTAGCTAAATCCTGTCTAGCAATATTGTTTAGAGCTACTGATATTGTTTTTAGTACCACCCGTGATAAACAAGTATGTACACGTTGGAGTTTAACTAAGTCCTTTCTAGCAATATTGTTTAGAGCTACTGATATTGTTTTTAGTACCACCCGTGAAAAACAAGTATGTACACGTTGGAGTTTAGTTAAGTCCTGTCTAGCAATATTGTTTAGAGCTACTGATATTGTTTTAGTACCACCCTTGATAAACAAGTATGTATACGTTGGAGTTTAGCTAAGTCCTCTCTAGCAATATTGTTTAGAGCTACTGTTATTGTTTTTAGTACCACCTATGATAAACAAGTATGTACACGTTGGAGTTTAGCTAAGTCCTGTCTAGCAATATTGTTTAGAGCTACTGATATCGTTTTTAGTACCACCCATAATAAACAAGTATGTACACGTTGGAGTTTAGCTAAGTCCTGTCTAGAAATATTGTTTAGAGCTACTGATGTTGTTTTTAGTTCCACCCATGATAAACAAGTATGTACACGTTGGAGTTTAGCTAAATCCTGTCTAGCAATATTGTTTAGAGCTACTGATATTGTTTTTAGTACCACCCGTGATAAACAAGATGTACACGTTGGAGGTTAGCTAAGTCCTGTCTAGCAATATTGTTTAGAGCTACTGATATTGTTTTTAGTACCACCCGTGATAAACAAGTATGTACACGTTGGAGTTTAACTAAGTCCTGTCTAGCAATATTGTTTAGAGCTACCGATATTGTTTTTAGTACCACCCGTGATAAACAAGGATGTACACGTTGGAGTTTAGCTAAGTCCTGTCTAGCAATATTGTTTAGAGCTACCGATATTGTTTTTAGTACCACCCGTGATAAACAAGTATGTACACGTTGGAGTTTAGCTAAGTCCTGTCTAGCAATATTGTTTAGAGCTACTGATAATGTTTTTAGTACCACCCGTGATAAACAAGTATGTACACGTTGGAGTTTAGCTAAGTCCTGTCTAGCAATATTGTTTAGAGCTACTGATATTGTTTTAGTACCACCCTTGATAAACAAGTATGTACACGTTGGAGTTTAGCTAAGTCCTGTCTAGCAATATTGTTTAGAGCTACTGTTATTGTTTTTAGTACCACCCATGATAAACAAGTATGTACACGTTGGAGTTTAGCTGAGTCCTGTCTAGCAATATTGTTTAGAGCTACTGATATTGTTTTAGTACCACCCTTGATAAACAAGTATGTACACGTTGGAGTTTAGCTAAGTCCTGTCTAGCAATATTGTTTAGAGCTACTGTTATTGTTTTTAGTACCACCCATGATAAACAAGTATGTACACGTTGGAGTTTAGCTGAGTCCTGTCTAGCAATATTGTTTAGAGCTACTGATATCGTTTTTAGTACCACCCATGATAAACAAGTATGTACACGTTGGAGTTTAGCTGAGTCCTGTCTAGCAATATTGTTTAGAGCTACTGATATTGTTTTTAGTTCCACCCATGATAAACAAGTATGTACACGTTGGAGTTTAGCTAAGTCCTGTCTAGCAATATTGTTTAGAGCTACTGATATTGTTTTTAGTACCACCCGTGATGAACAAGTATGTACACGTTGGAGTTTAACTAAGTCCTGTTTAGCAATATTGTTTAGAGCTACTTATATTGTTTTAGTACCACCCGTGATAAACAAGTATGTACACGTTGGAGTTTAGCTAAGTCCTGTCTAGCAATATTGTTTAGAGCTACTGATATTGTTTTTAGTACCACCCGTGATAAACAAGTATGTACACGTTGGAGTTTAGTTAAGTCCTGTCTAGCAATATTGTTTAGAGCTACTGATATTGTTTTAGTACCACCCTTGATAAACAAGTATGTATACGTTGGAGTTCAGCTAAGTCCTGTCTAGCAATATTGTTTAGAGCTACTGTTATTGTTTTTAGTACCACCCATGATAAACAAGTATGTACACTTTGGAGTTTAGCTAAGTCCTGTCTAGCAATATTGTTTAGAGCTACTGATATTGTTTTTAGTTCCACCCATGATAAACAAGTATGTACACGTTGGAGTTTAGCTAAATCCTGTCTAGCAATATTGTTTAGAGCTACTGATATTGTTTTTAGTACCACCCGTGATAAACAAGTATGTACACGTTGGAGTTTAACTAAGTCCTGTCTAGCAATATTGTTTAGAGCTACTGATATTGTTTTTAGTACCACCCGTGAAAAAAAGTATGTACACGTTGGAGTTTAGTTAAGTCCTGTCTATCAATATTGTTTAGAGCTACTGATATTGTTTTAGTACCACCCTTGATAAACAAGTATGTATACGTTGGAGTTTAGCTAAGTCCTGTCTAGCAATATTGTTTAGAGCTACTGTTATTGTTTTTAGTACCACCTATGATAAACAAGTATGTACACGTTGGAGTTTAGCTAAGTCCTGTCTAGCAATATTGTTTAGAGCTACTGATATCGTTTTTAGTACCACCCATGATAAACAAGTATGTACACGTTGGAGTTTAGCTAAGTCCTGTCTAGCAATATTGTTTAGAGCTACTGATATTGTTTTTAGTTCCACCCATGATAAACAAGTATGTACACGTTGGAGTTTAGCTAAATCCTGTCTAGCAATATTGTTTAGAGCTACTGATATTGTTTTTAGTACCACCCGTGATAAACAAGATGTACACGTTGGAGGTTAGCTAAGTCCTGTCTAGCAATATTGTTTAGAGCTACTGATATTGTTTTTAGTACCACCCGTGATAAACAAGTGTGTACACGTTGGAGTTTAACTAAGTCCTGTCTAGCAATATTGTTTAGAGCTACCGATATTATTTTTAGTACCACCCGTGATAAACAAGGATGTACACGTTGGAGTTTAACTAAGTCCTGTCTAGCAATATTGTTTAGAGCTACCGATATTGTTTTTAGTACCACCCGTGATAAACAAGTATGTACACGTTGGAGTTTAGCTAAGTCCTGTCTAGCAATATTGTTTAGAGCTACTGATATTGTTTTTAGTACCACCCGTGATAAACAAGTATGTACACGTTGGAGTTTAGCTAAGTCCTGTCTAGCAATATTGTTTAGAGCTACTGATATTGTTTTAGTACCACCCTTGATAAACAAGTATGTACACGTTGGAGTTTAGCTAAGTCCTGTCTAGCAATATTGTTTAGAGCTACTGATATTGTGTTTAGTACCACCCGTGATAAACAAGTATGTACACGTTGGAGTTTAGCTAAGTCCTGTCTACCAATATTGTTTAGCGCTACTAATATTGTTTTCGCAGTAGATAAACACAAATGAAGCTGAATTCTACGGAAATATCGTATATGGCAGAAGCAGGTTTTACATTTTCAATGACAATACCTAGATTGCGAACGGTATCTGATGGTGATATATCATTACCAAACAATCTAACTGGAAAGTTGTTGTTTTATGCCAATTCTAATTAGATCAGTGTTATATGGATTTAGCTTCAATTTAATTTAGCTTCAATTTAATCCACAGCAATATGTCAGTGAGACAGTCATTTAAGGTTCTTAGATATGCATGTGCATTAGTTGGTGAAAGTGACATATTCATCTGTGTGTTGTCAGCATACAAGAGATGATTGATATTATGATTCGTAATGACCCATCTAAGGGATGCAGTTTATAAGACAAACAGAACAGGGCCGAGGACAAAACCCCAGAGACCTGATAAAAGATGCTCTGAAAAAGACAGTGATCTAGATATATTAACGATTTGGCGTCTGTTTGCAACACACGAACTAAGCCACTGACGAGCTGACCCAGAATTCCCAAAATGTCTGTACAGGCGATGTAAAAGAATGTCGTGATCTGTTGTATCAAAACAGCCGATTGATCTATTAAGGTAAGAGTCAATGTGGCAGTCAATGTGTTATTATCCATATTGCATACAACGTAATTGTGTGTTTTAAGAAGAGTCTTACTCCGGAGTATGTGGATGCTGAATTTCATGTAATATCCCACAGGTTTGTTATGGTTTTTGGTTTGGTGCAAGCATCATATATGCGAAATATTAATAAAACTTTGGTAGAATGCGCTTTTCGTTTACGTCGGTACGGTAAGTTAGCTGCATATATTCCGCTTCTGTCTAAAAGGTGTTTCAATTATATGACATGTTGTTTTACTGATTTTAATAAGCAGTAAATATCTGAATAAATGCATTGATGAATTTTAAACAATACATAAGATGCATCAAATGAATTATCTGACTTTGTTCAATAACAGTCATTGTCGTTTCACATGCATGTTGATTTGCATGCGCTTAATCCATATGTAATTCATCACACACTCAATTCACAACTATCAAACAAACAAAGCTATATCACGTCCGTGTAACGTGTTATGCAAGTGTCACATACCCAACACATTCAACAATACCAGTAACATAATCTTCCCAAAACACCTGCTGTGATCCAGGCAACGTTCACTCTTGGAAACTAAGCTCCAACACTACAAATTATTAGTTCCTATATGAGTAGCCCCTTAACATCGACAATTCATACATTAGCTGCGATAATTTAAGAGTTTGACTAGCCAAAAGTATCCGAGCAATACTTCACACACGTTTTCAAATCGGAATGACAATACATAGCTTCGTCAACTGGATTCTGCAGAGGGCACAAAATCAAGACGTCATTCATACATTTTAGAAACGCCTGTTGACATGCCTCGAGGCAGGCTTCCAGCTGCTGATATGTCTTAGGGGCACACTCGATCACTGCGGCAAACACGACGGCCAGCACCTGTCGACACGATTATACAGTTAATACGAGTATTCGCATTAGCTATTACTTCTACTATTACTATTGTCTAAGATGATCTAGGTAAAATTCTAAAGAATCAAATCAATAAACCTTTTAGGGTAAATGTATCAAGACAAAAGTGTATAAAATTAGGTGGGCAGAGTTATGAAGGAACAAATGACAATTGTATACACTCATGTTGAAACAAAAACCTTCAATTGCACCGCTCCCAGTTGAGACTCACAAAACAACTCCAATTTCAGCCCTTTCAGACTCACGACAAATCTCCATTTATATCCTCCTAAGGTTTACGAAAACTTCAAATTGCACCTCAAAATGTATCCTACGTCCTTAAGTACTTTGAGTGGAACCCTATCTCCAGCTCCCTGCTACCCCGGTTCCGACGCCTTTGTTGTTAAGTTTTTATACGATATTAAAACCATAGCGCTGTTTTAATAGTAATTAGTAAACTTTTGGACTTGTTTGCTCAAAACCACAATATAGGCACTCAAACTCTTATTTTCATAATGGTAATCTTCATGAAAGACAATGACATGAATATGCATCACTTCATTAAAACAACTCCTCCTCAACCCACTCCATCCTGTCTGTGTTGTACGAAGCTTGGTGATTGCTTCCAAGTAATGACAGCTTTCGCCATGATGTTTGATACGCCGTCAGTATTGCACATTTGTTCGGAAACACTTGCCATTATTTCTTCACCATCCCATCAAACAACTTCTAAACGACAACTACGTTACACGACATGCACTGGCTCAACGCGCCCGTTTGTTTACATAAATAAAAATTTATATAAAACGTTACCTACACATAATGTATACTTCATTATTTCGTGTCGATTAGTAAATATGTCAGATGCTTGAGATCTGTAACAGAATCGTAGGTAGAAGGTGAGATAGTGATCTAGTGAATAGGGCTGCCAGGAAGCAATGTGTAAATCGCTCTGCATAGTCCTATAATTGCATATTAGATTCACGATATGTCAATTTGATGATAGTTTTTTTTAAGTAATTGTGATGATAATTTTAAATCCTGCAATCTGTAAAATAACGGACAATATGATTGTGTTAATACATTTGCTTCTAACAAAACCTGGATTAAACACATCAAATTTCAAGAAGAGGGTGTATACTTGCATGTGTCTCTATACTAGTATAACTATTCCTATTACCAGTCAAATGTAATATTTTGGGAATGTCAGAAAGCGTTTTCGTCTCAGCAGATATGTTCTGACAAAGTTCTGCACGACTGCGAATTTTGTTTGATTTATATATGCGTGTGTTTACATAATTCTACGGTCCTCTATAATATATGCATAAATATCTATATTGATTACTGTTCGATGATTACCCGGCCTGATATATAATCGTCCCCTAGGTGACGCTTATAGCCGTTTGGTATGTTGATGCCAAATTTCCAAGAGCGTGATTTTGTATGTGTGTGTGTGTGTGTGTGTGTGTGTGTGTGTGTGTGTGTGTGTGCGTGTGTGTGTGTGTGCTTGTGTGTGTTCATGTGTGGGTTTGTGTGTGTGCACGCTTGCGCATACATGTGTGCGTGCGTGCGCGTGTGCGTGTTCGTGTGCGTGTGCGCGTGAGATATCCTATTAACCATTATAAATCAAATTAGTTAATAAGTCTAGTAGCAAAACTCACCGCGTTGTCTACCACGAAGTCCGGACCCCCTTTGTCCACTGCATTAACGTAATGATGTTGTTTAAATATAAAAAATCGGCCTACCGGTGTCGTGCCAAATCCCTTGCATTGCCAAGTTATTCCTCTTATATCACTCTGTACGTACGTATACCACGCTGTGTAAGCCATACGTTAATCAATTATCATTGCCTTATTACTCTCACAGTTACCATCTGTTCTCGGAGAGACGCAGCTAAAGTTGCGATAATTGAGACAAAAAGGTAATTTATTGAGACAATCAAAACTAAAAGAACCACGTGATTTTATGATTTTAACGCAATAATGTAATCTCAGACTGTGAGTAATTTGGCAATGCGAGTAATTTCGAATAGCAACGTGTATTGCTCGTTGAAGTAGTTGTGTCAAAACACTCCAGGTAAATATATATCAATATCGTCGTTCTGTTTGTACGCTGAAACATTAGTTCGTCTGCCTTGTGTGTACCATCCTTGTCAACCAGTTTTATTACAATATTCTATTATTTTACGATTAATAAGATAAACAAAATATTAATAAAACTTTGGTAGAATGCGTGCTTCGTTTACGTCCATACAGTAAGTTATCTGCATATATTCTGCTTCTGTCTAAAAGATGTTTCAATTATATGACATGTTGTTCTACTGCTTTAAATAAGCAGGATGTATCTGAATGAATGCATTGATGAATTTTAAACCATACACAAGATGCATCAAATGAATGGCATGACTTTGTTCAATAACAGTCATTGTCGTTTTGCATGCATGTTGATTTGCATCCGTTTAATCCACATGTAATTCATCACACATTTAATTCACAACTATAAAACAAACAAAGCTATATCACGTAACGTTTGTTTATTCTTGGAAACAACAATAAGCACCAACACTACAATTACGTTTCAACATATACAAATCGAACATTTGCTGCGATAATTTAAGAGTTTTACTTTCCAAATGCATCCGAACAATACTCCACACAATTCTTAAAATCGTAATAACAAGACATCTGCTCGTTAGATGATGAATCTTGCAGAAGGCACACACTGAAGATGTCGTCCCTACATTTGTTATACGTCTGGTCACATATCTCGAGGCAGGCCTCCACCTTCTGATATGTCTTCGGGGAACACTGGACCATTGCCGTAAACACGACGACCAGCATCTGTCGACACGATTATACAGTTAATGCGAGTATTCGTATTTGCGTTTTACTTCTACTGCTACTATTGTCTAAGATGATCTAGGTAAAATTCTAAAGAATCAAGTCAATAATCCTTTGTGGGTAAAATTATGAAGATACAAGTGTATAAAATTAGGTGGGAAGAATTATGAAGGAACGAATGGCAACTGAATACACTCATGTTGAAACCAAAACCTTCATTTTCACCCCTCCCAGTTGAGACTCACAAAACAACTCCAATTTCAACCCATTGAGGCTCACAAAAAAAACATTTGTACCCTCCTAAGGTTTACGAAAACTTCAAATTGCATCCCAAAATATACCCTACTTCCCTATGTACTTTGAGGGAAATCCTATATACAGCTCCACATCACCCCAGTTTTTATACGATATTAAAATCATAGCGCTGTTTTAAAAGTAATTAGTAAAGTTTGGACTGGCTTGCTCAAAACCACAATATAGGCACTCAAGCTCTTATTTTCGTAATGGTAATCTTCATGAATATGCGCCACTTCATTAAAACAACTCCTCATCAACCCACTCCCACCCTGTCCATGTTGTACGGAGCTTGGTCATTGCATCCAAGTAATGACAGCTTTCGCCATGTTGCTTGATACGCCGTCAATATTGCACATTTGTTCGGAAACACTTGCCATTATTTCTTCACTATCCCATCAAACAACGTCTATACATTAACTACGTGACACGACATGCACTGGCTGAACGCGCCCGTTTGTTTACGACTTCCTATAAAACGTTACCTACACAGAATGTATACTTCATTATTTCGTGACGATTAGTAAATACGTCAGATGCTTGAGATCTGTAACAGAATCGTAGGTAGAAGTTGATATGGTGTTGTAGTGTATAGGGTGCCAGGAAGTAATGTGTAAATCGCTCTGCATAGTCCTATAATTGCATATTAGATTCACGATATGTCAATTTGATGATAGTTTTTTTAAAGTAATTGTGATTATAATTTTAAATCCTGCAATCTGTAAAATAACGGACAATATGATTGTGTTAA
>CM034533.1:19622403-19707403 GCA_020002185.1 Paraescarpia echinospica | reverse complement strand
TACAGAACTAGTTTGTACATTCGACAAAATGTCTGTGAAAGTAAGAATGTTACTCCTTCCTGTGATAATATTATTTATTAGTTATGTAAAGTTGTGGTCAAGCGGTCAAGTGAGAGTGGCGATTAGAAGAAGAAAACACATTACAATTAGCAAGAGTTAGTCTTACAAGATCGCAAAGTCCAGAAAATGTGTAGCGTTATGTATCCCGCCCACACCCGCTGTGGCAAATGTAACTATTACTGATCCAATATTATTCAAAAGACCACAAACAGCACACTGATGTGAGATAGTAGCCAAGACATTATACTCCCCACCATGATGCATCTATTTTGCGTAGTCTAACACATGTACAATGACACGTTATTGTTTTAAATCGTTGGTAAATTATGTAATGAGACATGTGGCCGGCTTCGGGATGAAATGAGAAACTCACCACTCTCTAGTAGTAAGGTGGATTTGCACAAGAAATAGGCAAGATTGTGCACATTATATGTAAACATGACATTTTGCATTCATACACTACTTGGGTCGCTGAAAATGGTATGCTAAAGGGCCAATTAAAAAGCGCCCCTGTGACATGATACCAGCTAAGTGCCATATAATGGTTAAATACGAGGTGGCGCCGTAGGTCAGTATAATGTGTGCAATACCATACGATGCGATTCGTGGCGATACTATAAAAAGCTACACGTTTTATTTTACTTTGCAAACTGATTTAACCATTCTAAACGTGATCGCTTGATCTGATTGCCTATTATTAAAGTAATATCTCCATCGAGAAACTTACAACTTTTTCTTACCACTCTTAGCATTATCACCGCGAATCACTTTGTCTGGTTGACTATTCTTAAACTTTCAATAACCAACAAGAATCTTACAACTGTCACATGCTCCACACTTCAGTGATAGCAATAGATGGGTGAGTTTTGTCACGAATGAATGAGTAGTAGCAGGTTGCCTAGCAACCAGGTAGTCAGTCCTATCTGACCTTGCCACTCTTCAGTTGATCTGCTGATGGTTTACTCACCTACCTTTGGGCGACATTAAGGAGTAGCATATGGAGATTTTCAGTATTCGTTTTCTTTTTCTTATTTTGTTCGTGGGCCGCAGCTCTGTCTTTCATGAGCTGTTTTCAATAGGCTGTCTCTCTCTATCAGTTTCGTGGTATTATCGGCTAGCACACATACTCAACATTTATTTTGAGTTTTTTTTTCCTCAAATTGTTGGTTATTTAACAAAGAGTCCATTAACTTTTAATTAAGAAAGGTTAACACTTTCAACAACAAGCTGACTACAAATCAGTTTGATGTAATAACTTCATAACGCGGGCGTTATTTGTTGAATACAGTCCAAATATCGCACGAAAACCGACGAAACAGAACAATAAACAAGTTATTCGTGTTAGTAGTAATAATAATAATAATATACTATGATGTAATGTCGTTCGTTCTTTGCATATAGACAATTCGCCGAGAAGCGTATTCATACATGTTAAGTTTAAGAAAAGCCAATCCAGGAGATTCATACGTAAATCAGAGGGTCTCTGAAAATCGGGCATTTATACGTAAATCGGAGGATCTTGGAAAATCAAGCATTTATACATAAATCGGATTAAAATATTACAAAAAGGATACTTTCCATAGACATTAATAATCATGTTATAATAAAACGTTAAGTTTAAGAAATGCCAATGCATGAGATTTATGCATAAATTGGAGGGTCTTGTAGGATCAGGAAATTGTTGTGTAAATTGGGGGTCTCAGGGTATTATGGAATTGTGTATAAATCTGAGTATTTAATGTTATGAAAATGGTAACAGATCTGCTTTATTTCCAAATGCATTGCACATGTACTCTTAAATCAACGGCACACAAAAGCATGTTAATATGTATTTAATGTGTTACATTAAATAAATTATATGTGGACATAAAATAATTAAATACATGATATGTAAACTAAAATGTACGTGGCTTTATAGGTATGATAGAAAGAAGAAAAAGTTTACTAATTTGATGTTCTAGGCATGTGTTCATACATTAAATATATATTGTTATGGTGCAAAAAACCATGCATATAGGCAGCAAATACATCTTCTTTTATTACAAATATTTTATTACATTATTACAAACAGATACTATATTCACAAATATAAGAACCAGAACTCAGCATTGTATTTTCTTCAAAGTTTGTTACTATGGCCTGGGTGACGGAGGCATGCCTGATGAATTTACTATTTGTGACCTTTGGCCTTGCTGGTGGAGCATTTGATGTTATAAAATACATATTTTAATTTATAATGTGTTCCAGTTCTAACAGTTGCAGATATATATATGGATTAAATCAAACGTGTACATAGTGTAGATGGATCGACGTTCTTCAAGATCGGCAAGCTGACTGTGGGCGATAATATGGAACCCGTAGCCGCAAGCGCGGTTCACTGTGCTCGTCTAAAGCTTATATGCAATATCAACCACAGGCAAGAGCCAATAAAATTATAGTTAAAAAGTTATTGTTGTCTTGTCAACGCAAGGAATGATTTAAACAACCCCTTTTTTTTTTTTTTTGTCCTAGCGGCCTTAGTCCAACATCCCTATTCATGAGATTTAGCTCGGCGTCTGACCGATTGCAATTAACCCACCGACACTGGCACTGGTATTGACCGCTATTGACCAATTTTTGTTGAGCCAGAAAAACATACTCGAGTCAGCCGGAAATAAAACCCAATTTGTTCGGAAAATAAGATAGAAAAAAATTGAGTTGATTTCACTGAAAATCCAGGATATTGGTTCTATTTTCCAGGAGATCGGTGGATTTGATAGATTTTCAGGAGTCCTCCGGCGAATGCAGGAGAACTAATCTGTCCGGACGTTTGACGAAGATGTCTTAGCTTCTTTGAACAGTTGTCCACAGACCGAGATACTGGGGATAGTTTTTGTAATATGGATTAAAACACAGTTATATTGTTGTTAGAAAAGGAAACAGAGGGACACCCGCCACTGTTTGGTGAAAGTGTCACAACGTGAACAATCAGGCGATACGAGTACTACTTCGATTTCAAGCAAGATATTTAGTTATTACGTACGCTTTTCGAAAGGAATGTTGTCGTATAATATCGCAATCATGTAAAGTGGACAGTAGATTAGCTTGGGCCATATATACGTACAAACGTGAAACACGTTTTAACTATTTTTTATTGCTTTAATAAGTGCAACAGTGAGCAATACTGCTTCTTACATGTTTCCGGTCGTCCATACAAACAACATAGGCTACCCAAAGGACATTCTTCATTGCCACATAGCGCACGAAACAATCTTATATTTACATCAAAACTAACAGGATCAGACATGATCTAAAGAAAATGGTCAATTTCCTGTTTTGCTGGCGTTATTGTGCTAACGTTTTCATATTATATATATATATATATATATATATATGTTTTTAAGCAGACCGACAAATTACTGTGAAAACATTCAACGCATAGCCAACGTTCTTTACCAAGCAATGTCATCGACTGTAATGTGCATGAACTAGGTTAATATAAAATAACATAAATAATTGATAACATACCATATAAAACAAATTAACAAATAATGCGCAGCCTTCCGAAAAGTCCGGCAGTTGACAGAGCGAACTGTACGGCAAAATTGAACTTATAAATATGCATCCTTCTACATCATGCGTGAATACACGTACGTACGCACACACATACGTTCACATACACCCACGCACACTGCGTGCGTGTGTGTGTGTGTGTGTGTGCATGTGTGTGTGTGTGTGTTTGCGTGTGCGTGTGTATGTATGTGTGTTTGTGTGCCTGCGTGCGTGTGTGTATGTTTGTGCGTGTGTGCGTGTCTGTGTGTGTGCATGTTTCAGGTTGTTACAAGCGTCGTATATACGTTATAATTCTTCTTCTTTGTTTTCGTCACTTTACTAGCCTCATCTATCAGTACACATCAAATAAAACTAATGTATACAATATGTATTACAAGAAAGAAATTCGGCAACTGTTCCCACTGAGTTTCCCATCACAATTACCTTCAAAACGTTACAATGCTTCTCTCGTCTCACCGTCGTTTTGACGTCGGCGGCCAACTGTATATATTGTTCTGAGTTAGCGTCCGCATATTGACTTTTATACTCCAGACTTGGCACCCTGAAGTATCCATGGAAGGTTGTTTCCGTCGTTGCTGTAATACAATGCAGGCAC
The DNA here is from genome assembly GCA_020002185.1 of Paraescarpia echinospica. Lineage (NCBI taxonomy): Eukaryota > Metazoa > Annelida > Polychaeta > Sabellida > Siboglinidae > Paraescarpia > Paraescarpia echinospica. Next base: position 19,703,196 of record CM034533.1, on the reverse strand, counting down.
ATTGCTGATAGAGCAGACGGTGATTATATCTGGTTAAGGCATGGCACTAGAAGAATATATGAATTAGTATAAATTCTTCAAAGCCACTTTGTGGAGGAACTGTACTATGATGCACTTCTGAATATTTGTAAAGTATATTAGGATTTTTTTTTAAATAACGTGGATAACAAAATATGGCAGTGGCTAGGTGGGAACTCGTTTGTAGTCTGACACAACTGATGTGTCAAGTTCACCATTAAATAAACGAAACCAGTAGTGTTGTGGTCTTACCTGTTTGGCACCTGGAACCAGTGAATCCTTCGTCGCACTTGCACGTGTATCCGTCCACCTTGTCCTGACATGTCGCTCCATACTTGCACGGATTACTCGCACAATCGTCGATGTCTGAACGACCAAACCGTTGGTTGTATTTAGCATATACAACACCTCACTTACAAACTGGTGATACATTAATAATATATGTGTTAGCCGTATGTCAGGATGTATGCCACAAAACCCGAAAAACTTGTTCATAGATAGTGTAGATATGCGGGTATGTGTTCTATATAGTGTTAACCATATTTGCGAGGTGGCTGTATTGTCGACATGACCGTCAAGCTAAGCTCGATGTACTGTCAAAAAATTACCACTTTCAGAAAAAATAGCCATACGTCTAAGACCATACGAATGCCTAGTTTCATATTGTACTTCACCGGATAGGTTCCACTGCCCGTATGTGATCATCTGAACAGGAATGCACCAACATCTACGCTTTCATCGGCATACATTCTGCCAACGATAATGATATTAGTAGTATTGTTTCGCTGACGACAGGACATGCGAGTGACAGTACCATAGACACATCTCGGAACGTACATGATAGAGAAGAAACCCCACCAACCTGTCTCGCAAATTAATCCAGTGTATCCTTTCTCGCAATCACACACGTACTTGTCGTCGGTTTGACTGCAGTTTCCGCCGTTCATGCAGGGATTGCTGTCGCAGATTTCTGGTTCGTGCAATACAAATAATACGCACATAATATACATATGATTATGATAGTACGTTTGTGCTTCATTCCGCTAACAACACAATCAAAGTAGAATAAGGACAGTAACAGTTGTTTTATTTTTAATATTTCATCGGATGGCTGGTATACAGGTTTATCCATCCAACTGTGTGTGTGTGTGTGTGTGTGTGTGTGTGTGTGTGTGTGTGTGTGTGTGTGTGTGTGTGTGTGTGTGTGGTGTGTATGTGTGTGTGTGTGTGTGTGTGTGTGTGTGTGAGTGTGTGTGTGTGTGTGTGTGTGTGTGTGTGTGTGTGTGTGTGTGTGTGTGTGTGTGTGTGTGTGTGTGTGTGTGTGTGTGTGTGTGTGTGTGTGTGTGTGTGTGTGTGTGTGTGTGTGTGTGGTGTGTGTTTTATATAGCATATATTATATAAGCATAGATAATCAAATAATTAGTCGTGCAGTTCTGTAAAAAAAATTCAGTCACGGGGTATGCAGTATGTTTGATATAGGTAAGACAATATTTTAGTTGATGTCCTTAATAGCACTATACAACCATTAGTCCCAATGCGCTACTTCACGTTGGGCTGATTTTGATTAACTTCATTGATGCATCTTGATAATTAACTCATGAAAGATAGAAACACAAGTTGTGTCCGCCTCAAAATGAAACCAAGTTCCTAACAAGGAGATTGCAATATAGCAAATTACTAGAATGTGCAAGAAAAGCGTGAATGTATTCCCACATTGTTCATTTGAACATTTACCAAACATTGATTAAGTATAATAAATATTACCATTAGAAACATCACCATAATATGTATTTTATTTAGCAATTAATAATACTACTCCAAAGAAGTAGCACTGATTGTGAGACTCGGCTAAATGAAGACGAACATGTGTTCATCATTGTGAAGCAGCATTACCAACCTCTGTCGCAATTGAGACCGATGTATCCGGCCATGCAGGTGCAGTTGTATATACCGTTGCCATGACTACACGTCGCTCCATTCTTGCATGGGTTGCTGTCGCATATGTGAATCTCTGGAAAAATACATTAATTATTAGCTTTTTTAACTGAATATAGCTACGATAGCGTCATAAAAACAAATCATATATCTTCGTTGGATTCCTGGGGTGCCAAGCTAAATTCGCAGCTAGCTGGAAAATATACTAATTTTAAAAAGCACTACATATTGTGACAAGTGAATTGCTAGTTATAATTCGCTAACATTTTAAACATATGGCGTAACTGTTAGTATGGTATGCTTTCATCAATGTATTTGCATATGTCAACATTAGCAGTAAATTCCCTGAATGTTGTTACACAGTGTGATGTATGTTTGTCCGCCTTAAAAATGAAACGTATGATTGATAACACGTATATATGTCTGCCAATGACTAGTCTATTGACCAAAGTGACGACTACCTACCTGTCTCGCATGATACATCGGTGAATCCGCGTACACATTCACAGCTTAAGCCGTCTACAAGGTCAACAAACTCTCCGCCGTTTACGCACGGCGAGCTTTTACACTAGTCAATGTCTGAAATCAATATGCCATTATTGATTTAGTAATAACACATAATATACTCTACGAAAATCGCTATGACATATGAAAAACAACATCATTATTCTCTTTTTTGAAAAGTTACCAAAATTAATTACATAAACAAAACTAAATCCCATTATCAATATAGTGGTTGACCGTTCTGTAGTTAGTCGGAATAAATAAATTTGCCGATATTAGAGTTAAGTATATTACGAATTAATGATTGCATTATCATAATTAATCTAAAACCTTAGCTACCTTTCGTAAAAATAACTCATGACTTGTTTATTTGAAATCGCATTCCCACCCCAACCATCGACGTCCCCTTGCTCTACTGATAACTCTTGCCCGTCCCTATACATGATTTTGCCCGATGATTCTTGTATGCTGCTCCTCTGAGCTCAGATTTACGGGGATTTGGGCGCTGTAGAATTGTAGTAATATCAGTGCCAGCTTATGTCGTTGTGCGCGTTGTATCGTGCCATTTGTATTTTGTATGCCGTACACTTACTTGTCTCACACGTGGTGCCCTTGTACCCAGCTATACAATCACACGTGTACTTGTTGTTGCCGTTCAGACATCCGCCGCCGTTCTGACAAGGGTCGCTCGCACACTCGTCAAGATCTATGCAAAACAAACGCAATATAAAGTAAGCGTTCGCCATTTCATTCTTCATAATGTGGTCTGAGTAAATAATAATGTTTGTTTTTGGTTGTTAAAACGTAGGTGCCATTTCCCAAAGTGTAACATTTATTACTATGCAACGTTTCCTAACGAGATTGAAAATGCTGATGAAATCGGCGAGGTTTATATATTGTACAACGGATCTTATTGTTTGGCCAAGGCCACGTTGCCATTGTCCTGACCAACATCGATTCTTTAAGCATCTGTGCATTATCACAGGTCATAAGTAGGAACTAAGTTACCACTAGAATAAACTACGTGACCAAAATAGTTATTATAAATTAATCCCGCTCTTGTAAAGCCCTCCTTCTTCAAATTTATTGTGGTCGAATTAGCTATGATATACAACACATTCCCAGTACTACAGTAGTGTCAACATTTCATGCATTTGTTTGCACATTAAAAAGGAACATGATCGACAAGTATAACTATAAACAGGTCATTGATCAAAAACTGTATATTTAATTTTAACTTGCACTTCACTGTTAACAATAAGTTAGCATATCGCAACTTAAAATATGATTGTATTGTAAATTGCTGCAAGCCAATATAAAGTATTAATTGTCAAATAAGTACTACTAACAATGTGTTATTTTTGTGTATTTATATTGTAATAGCCAATAATAACTAACATTGTACTACACTGTATTATGTAATATCTGTCATATTCCATGTTTTGTAAGTAAATCATTCTTAGGAGTATACAAATACAAGAGTTTCTTCAGCATACCCTTTTTGACATACTCATTCTGATATACCATAAACGCAGAACGTATTGTTCTTTCGTTTGAAAATAAACATTGACTTACTACTTACTTACTTAAATTGATATAGGTGCATGGACACGCACACCCAGAAGAACATTCACTTAGTAAAGTAACTTAACCGATATTGTCCTCAGCCAGACCGTGTGGCCCGCACAAATTAAAATCGCCTAGGAAAACCAGCGCTTTCGGACCTCCAGTTCCGTTGCGGTGTAAGACGGCCTGACAAGAAACCTCTGGTCGTATTAGAGGTGTTTTATTTACAACAAAAAAGTTAATGCAACGGAAATGTGTCTACTGTAATTTGGAGGAGACGGCTGAAGCAAGTAGCTGTGTTGTTTCACACTTTGACAGGTTGTTACGTTGAACTACGTGTATCCGGCCTGACAGACACACTTGAAGGTCCCGACGGTGTTTGTGCACCTGGAGTGTTCGTCACACGGGTTGTTGGTACACTCGTCGATGTCGTCGTGACAGTCCCTGCCCGTGAAGCCGTCCATACACGCCGCACAACCCGTTGTCACGTTACACTCCGTGTCAATGTCACGACAGCAGCAGTCGCGTTTACAATCCTTTCCCCAAGTACCGCTCGGACACGCTGCAAGAAAAGACGCATGAAACATTAATCTTAGGCCTACTTCCGGTGGGCGGAAATAAAGTCATAGGAAACATAACGGAACTAAATCCAAAGCATTGTATTATTCGAAGACTACACACTGCGCGTTCTACTACATAATCGGGTTTACAATATTCATTATATAAGTATAATCAGTATATCAAAGTTGAGCGACGTTTTCCACAAAACTAATATTGATCCTCGGTACTAGTTTAAAAGAAACCTGTTACATTTTGAACAAAATAATCGCATTACCGCGCGCGTCACCTTATAGTATATATTCTACTGGTCATATGAAACAACACATACGTCTACCGTCATGCATTGTAAAACTTACGCTTGCACCCTATCTTGTCAGCCATGAGTTGGTAGCCATCGTTGCAGCTACAATTGAAGCCACCGACAGCGTTCGTGCACATGTGATCACAGGGACCGTTGCCGCCCTCACATTCATTTAGGTCTGCAAACAAATCAAGTTTATGTGAGTATTACAATGATATGTTGCATCATGAACAGTGGCGAATTAAGACATTCTTCGGCCCTAGGCACCTAGCACTTTCGTGGGTCGTATGTAGTCCGAGGGGCGGATCCAGAGAGGGTAATCTAGGTAGGCCACAAAACCTCCAATTGCACCACCCCCTCTTTGAGGCTTGCCAAAACACTACTGTCGGATCATGACAACGTAAGACGGATGAGGGGGGGGGGGGCAAGCTGCTGAAGATTTTTGCCGGAGCTTCTGCACCCTTCTGTTGTCGCGCTGACGCGCTGACGCGCTGACGCGCCGTCGCGTTGTCGCGCTGTCGGTCATTACATTTGAAGACGGGGATGGGAGCGGGGTGTCGGCCATAATAACGCTTATTACATAACTGACTAGAAAGGTGAAAAATAGGAGAAACATCTTTAACAGCATTCGCCACTTCTGTATTGTCTATTAAACATTCAAACATATGAAACGTGTGAAGTAAACATCATTGGCCAAATAATGTCTTGCTAACATTTTTGTGAATATTCAGTCTAAAAATATGTTCGGGTATTCGTGGGACTCTGGCCTTCGTGGGCCCTAGGCACGTGCCTGTAGTGCCTATTGTTTAATCCGCCACTGATTATGAACATTAAACGAGATTGTGAATTCACAGCCTGCGAGGAGAAATATAAACCAGCATTGAATGTCACATAAACGGGATGTAAACCATCAACATTTAAAATTTGCCGGCATCATATCCGAAAATGGAAAATTTTAACACGTAAATGAACTGCTAACACAAACTTAGCAATGACGAATTGCAATTGGTATGACACGAGGGAGATTGTTGATGGCAAAGCTAATTAAAGGTAAGTTCTTATATCGCGTAGTATCCAGTCCTTGGGACTGCTCAAAGCGTTTTACACTTTACTCCCTGGCAGCCCTGTTCAACGGAACACTATCTCGACTTCTCAGGGAAACAGTCAGCCACGCTGCAATTAATGCGCGAAGACTAGTGTGTGTGAGATGTCTCTACGTTGTTCTGGCACAACATTCCCTGCTACTCACCCTCGCACGTCACGTCGTCGTCTGCGAGAACGTAACCTATTGGGCAGAAGCACGCGTAGCCACCGGCTTCTTTTCTGCAGTTGTAACCGCAGTTCAATTTGTTGCATTGAGTCGCCGTTGTTGCTTCTACAAACGAGAGGGCCACCGTTACAATAGATACGTAGCCATATCAATTATATATGTTATGCAAATTAAACAAAATAACTAGTATATATTATTTTGCCCCCACTATAGTATCTTGACATAACATACTTTGATGATAATAGCAATCGTGTATTTTTTGGTGACTATGTCTTCTGTATGGTAAGAAATCAGCCAGTGCAATCTGCCCGTTTTGTGACAAAGGTCACGGATATAACCCTTTTGGACATGGGACAACACTGCCACAACTAATCACGGGCTAAACCCCTAAAGATCAAATCCGTAATTTTCATTATTATTTTCTTCTGCTATTTGTTAACTTAACGTCATTTAGTTAATTTAGTATCGACACTCCGTGTGTAACAAATAGGAGGAATACTTATGTTCTAGCTAATGGTATATAATTCCCTCTTAAATAAAGGTGGTGGGTTTTATTAATGAGGAGTTTTGTTAGTTATGGGTTATGTACGTGAATGGTTTGTCGAAAGAGGTTACACCTTGGGGTGTCCAAGGGCAGGCCCTTAGCCAAGATTGCGTAATATTTTAATTTATCCTTTCTCATTTTTATTTGCCCGTTATCCTCATGAAAAAACCCATATCACTAGCATTGGTCGTTGGTGTCTGAACGTAGTGAATATTCAGGGGGACGGAGCCTCCCCGAATACCTCCAATTGCATCCCGTTTTACGGCTCTCCGGAGAACTTCCCACTGCATCCACCGTTGAGGCTCTTCATAATACACACAGACACGCACACACACACACACACACACACACACACACACACACACACACACACACACACACACACACACACACACACACACACACACACACACACACACACACACACATGTACAGGACACACACACACAATCCCATACACACACACACACACACACACACACACACACACACACACACACACACACACACACACACACACACACACACACACACACACACACACACACACAATCCCATACACACATACCCTCATACACACACGCACACGCTCATGCGCAAACACACGCACACACATCCACTCACACACACACACACACACACACATATATATATATATATAAATATATATATATATTAGTGCGTGTGTGTATGAGGGTATGTGTGTGTATGGGAGTGTGTGTGTTCTGTACGTGTGTATGGTTGTCTGTCTGTGCGTGCGTGCGTGTGAATATGCGTGTGTGTGTGTGTGCGTGTGCATATGCATGTGCGTTTATGTGTGTGTTAATTGTATGGTTTGACGATATATATGTGTGTGTGTGTGTGTGTCTGCGAGTGTGTGTGTGTGTGTGTGTGCGTGCGTGCGTGCGTGTGCGTGTGCCTTTGTGGGCATGAGCGGGCTTGTGAGTATGGATAGGTGCGTGTGTTGAGACGTGCATGGATGTGTTATATGTGGATGCTAGGACAAAGGGCGGTAGAACCGTTGCTACCACAATTGAATCGTAAAGTTAGAAATTAGCTGAAGCAAGGCCACCATTATACTCACCTTCAAACGAACCTTGTCTTCGTAGCTCGCTACTGGTTTGGTCAAGTCGTAGATGTGATAATAAACGTCTCCATACTTGGCGTCGTTATCAGTCCATTACGGCGAAAATATGGCAAAGCCTTCTTTTTCAACGTTAAGTCTTTTGTTGGCGTTCACCATTTCTATGCAAAATTTCACCGGGTAGCGGCTCTCGAAGTTCATCCCAAAAGTCACGTAACCGTTCGTGTAAATCTGGACACGGAAGAATCATAGTTTATCCTACGCTGTGATTATCACTATGTTCTCACTATAAATGTAATTTTGGTTCAGCCTCCATTATTACCACGACACCGTAGTTATAGTTAAAATGTAACAGTCTCAATTGTATCTAACCTCAACACATATAATGTTTTCTAACTTCTTTGATGGCAAAACTATATTTAGAGATATGACAAGTACACTTGCTCGCTGCACCTGCGCAACGTCGGGTTGATTCACCGTTACCTCACTCAACCGACAGAGGAACGGGTAGTGAATGCCCTAATTACATCCCGTTTGGACTACTGCAACTCTTTACTGTTCGGTACTTCAACCAATAACATCGGTCGATTGCAGCGACTCCAGAATGCTGCCGCTCGCCTTATTACTCGACAGGCTCGTTGTGAAAGTGCGACCCCTATTCTTCGCAAACTGCACTGGCTACCTATTCAACAGCGCATTGCATTCAAGATCGCTGTTCTTACGTACAAGTAGTTGCGCGAAGACCTCTCGCCTGTCTACATGCAGAAACTCGTGCGTGTCTACATGCCAGCCAGACGTCTTCGGTCTGCTAACTCGAATGCACTAGTTGTTCCGAAAACACGCAGCAGAGCCGGTGACTGTACGTTTGTTCACGCAGCGGCAGCAGTGTTACCAGCAAAACATCACTGAAATCATTTAAATCTATGTTGAAGACTCACTTGTTCACTGCAGCGTATATGTAACTCGGACCCTTACCAACACTATTTTACCATTCGCACGTTTAAATTCGCACAACGTTAGTCTACCGACACGGGAAAGCTAGTATTCCATATGTACAGATACGGCATGTGGATGGGGCGTTCGGCAAAACGATGAATATAGTGTCCAGTGAAAATTAATATCGTTCCAAACGTACATAGCCTCCATGAAGCGATTCGAAGCGTGTCCGCACAGGAATCGGACAGCAAATTCCCACTAGACACGTCAGTACAGGGGTACTCCCTATTCCGCATGCGTTTCCGTACATATGGAATCCTAACTGTCGGTACGGTACGTGTTTCGCTTGATCGCTTCTGTCATATTTATGTCACAGTGAAAATAAAACATAAAAACGTAATATACCACTGACCTTGATACGGCTGTAGGCAGCGTTGAAGACCTGCACATCAGGTATCGCAATGAAATCGGTGGAACAACTTCTTCCACTACCGTCGCAGAACACACCGTTAGTTTGTAAATGGATGTCACCTTGATTCTGTCCATAGACGTAGTAACTATACCGAACGGCTACAAAAATAAGCGCTCGATATCGCATTTTTCAAATTGTCTCAATACACAATATCAGAACTTGTATCACAAAGACAACGCACAGGAAAACGCCACGGGCAAACGTTTCCGATTAAAGAAAGTTCAAGTTATGTTAAGTGACGTTGTCGAATACGCAATGTATGCTAACGATATTGTTGTATTATTATAAATATAGTTAACGAACCTGATTCACACGTGCTTCCCGTATACAGGACTTCCAAACAGTTGCACGAGAAGGACTTCCTACCGTCGATGCACGTTCCTCCGTTCACGCACGGGCTGCTGCCGCACTCGTCAATATCTGTAGCACATAGTGACACAGTCAATGGTCGCACGTATTCGCAACTGACCTGTCCATCACATGACCTAGTGCCTAGCACTATGTCTGGTATATATATATTACATATATATATATATATTATATATATAATATATATACTGTTGATATTCTGGCCACAGAGATATTTCTTTATGCAAAAAAAGCATCATGCAATTTGTTTAAAGCGACACCTGTATGCAGGAATGTTTGGCGTAGATGTCATGATGTCATAGTAACGTAATGCACAAATATATATATTACTGTAATCAACATCGTCGGCTAGAAAAGCTTGATGAGGTTCACGCGCATTATTTTGATTGCGAACGCATAGGCTAACTGTGAGTGTATGTTTCCCAAAAGCATTTGATTCCAATGCTTTCGTGTCCCTACCTTGTTCACAGTTGGCGCCCGTATATCCGTTGTCGCACTCGCATGTGTTGGCCGTGGTGCCGGTGACGCCAGTGCCGTCGTTGAGACACGGGTCGCTCTCACAATGGTCCACCTCTGTCGGGGGAACAGAGAAGCTTAATACACGACGACGTACAGCGGTGGCTGTTATGTTTGAATTTTAACATTAGCAGAACATAATTTGGTACTGGCATTGTCATTGCTGCTTCATACACATCCCCATTTCTTGACAATAGTTTTCGCTTCACGAATGCATCGTTAACTGCAAGCTACATTCATGGTTGCACAAGTGTTATGCATTGTTGTTGCATCACAGATTAACTTGAAATAAATCACAGCTGTCGGGACTAGTTTGTGTTGTGCCTATATCAGGAAGACAGTAATTAAGAACACTTCAGCAATAAGTACGTATGTTGCCGTTAGGTAATCTCACCTGTGCATGTGTACGCGTTTATTTCATCGACGCAAGTCGCTCCGTTCGTACACGGGTTGCTGGCGCACTCGTCTATGTCTGAAACCACAACGACAAGTTTGCTGGTTTAATTATTTTTTTAAACACAGCACATAAACGAATACGCCATAAGAAACTGTTAGCTGATGTATATTTTTAAACTTGCAGTTAACATATATTTCCAGAAAAAATTGTAAATTATATGGATAAACGTAGATACCGGTAGATTACCGAAGCGAGCAGAGGCGGAGAAACATCTAATCCGCAAGGAAATTTAAAGGCCACAGGTGAGTTGGACGGACTGAGTGAAGAGGGAATTTAGAGACGCGGAAGACGATGACATTTGGAGAGACAGCGTTGTCGATGTGCATCAGTGGAGCGCAAGAACAGAAAGAGCGTACAACAATACATGCCCTAAACCTGTCGAGTAATGGATCCAGGAGGACTAACAATATTCGACGTACCTGTTTCGCAGTGGTCTCCCTCGTAACCGGGTTTGCAGGTGCAACTGAACGAGTCGACCAGGTCATTGCAAGTTGCGCCGTTCCAACAGGGCGCACTCTCACACTCGTCGATTTCTGAAATCACGAAGATGCCTTCGAAATTGAACAAACCATCACGTCACCTGTTTCCTAACAAAACCTCCGTCAAGCCGTCATAAAACGGTGCCAAACACGTGGTGCGTTCGTGTATTCCATGGTATATAGTGTTCAAATTCTGGCCATCAAAGTTTTCCTTTATGACAAAAATATAAGGCAAAGTTTTCAAAGTGAAGTATGTATGCGGGAATGTTATAAGATGTCATGCAGAATTAGTAGCGTAATTCGTGTATATATAAACAGAATCAGCATTGGTGGCGACGTCAAAGTTCCCGCGGTTTATTTTGATTGTGACGTATTGCTGGATATGTCAGTTGTCGTGAGTCTCCCGCAGTGCATGAAAGAAAATACATTGACCAATAGACGTATCAATACTAAATTGCATTAGTACTCCAAAACCAGCCGGCATATTCGAATGAAGGTGTGATTGTTCTACAGACTCATAATGATGAGCACATGCGACCCAGAACGTTTCTTCAAAAACATGTTATCCGTCCATATAATACTATTTATTTTTTAATAATATTTTTTTTTTTATAGAGCGCAATTTCCAATAAAATGCTCAGAGCGCTGTACAAGAAGCTAATATCATAAAACATAAAAATTTAGTAAAGGTATGTGCACAATAGATATAAAATACAAATTTTATATAATAATTATAAAAACAGAACAATTTTATTTAATTCACTAAAAACAGATAAATAAATAAATATATATATAAAGCTGTTATTTAAACATTATTCAGATATATAAGATACTTTATGTATATATAGAATAAATAATAGATATAATATTTACATATATGCAATCATGGGTAGATAAATAAAATATAAGTTTAGGAGTAAAATGTCAAAGAAAGTAAAATGTCAACAGTATTCCGCTTTGAACATGTGCGTTTTCAGAGTCCGTTTGAACAGTGTTAGGTTTCCACTACATTTTATGTGAAACGGCAGCAGATTCCATAATCGAGGTCCTATCACTTCGAATGCACGATCACCAAAACTAACAAGCTTCGTTCGCGGCACGTGTAGCAGATATTGTTGGGACGAACGTGTGAGCCCTGCAGAGCACTGTCTCTTCAGCATGTTCTCCAGGTACAATGGTCCGGTGCCGTTCAGACATCGATACACATGCATAAGAATCTTGAATTCGATTCGACATTTCACAGGTAGCCAGTGCAGTTCTTTCAGGATTGGGGTAATTTGAACTCGGCGAGGTGTAAGAGTAATGATTCTTGCTGTCATGTTTTGAATGCGTTGGAGTTTATTCAAATGTTCAAGTGGTAGTCCAGCAAGCAGCGCATTCCCATAATCCAGTCTGGACATGACGAAGGCGTGGACTAATGATTTCGCCGCATCTAAGGTAAGGTAACGTCTGATACGGCTAATGTTGTGTAGGTGCATGTAGGCTGTTCGGCAGATGGCACAGACATGGTTCGCCATGCCAAGGGATGAGTCGAATATGACGCCAAGGTTACGAACATTAGATGATGCTCTCAGAGTTGCATCATCGATGATTATGCGGATATCCTTCATCAGTGGCAACTTGTGCTTGGTGCCGAATACCACGACATCCGTCTTCTGGTCGTTTAGCTTCAGTGAATTGGACCGCAACCATTCCCCTATATGCTCAAGGCAATTACACAGATTGTCTATTGAATTCACTTGGTCATCTCCGCCGGGACAAAACGAGACGTAAAGTTGCGTGTCGTCTGCATAAAAATGATAGTCCACCCTGAATTTCTTGATGATGTCGCCGAGCGGTGAGATATATGCCGTAAAAAGCAACGGCCCAAGCACAAAGCCTTGCGGCACGCCAAACGGCACAGGTATTGGTGAAGATTTGTCACTGCCAATACGTACGAGCTGCTGCCGTCCGGACAAGTACGATCTAAACCACTCGATCGCAGCGCCTGTTACACCAAATCTACGAGTCAATCTACTCAGCAGAATGGCGTGGTCAGTGGTATCGAAGGCTGCGGTCAAGTCAAGCATGACTAGAACAACAATTTGGCCTCGGTCGACTGCAGACAGAATGTCACTATGCACTTTAAGTAGAGCAGTTTCAGTGGAGTGATGTTGTCGATATGCGGATTGAAACTGGTTGTGCAAATTATTCTTTTGCATGTGGTCGCCAAGCTGCTTTGCTACAACGCGCTCAAGCACTTTCGAGACAAATGCCAGATTGGAGACAGGTCGATAGTTTTGCACCAGATTTGGATTTAGTCCATTCTTCTTTATTAATGGCGATATGTAACTGGTCTTATATTGATCAGGAACGACAGACGATTTCAGTGATTGCATAATTATGCGTGACACGATCGGAAGAAGTTCATCAATTGATTCCCTCACTAGCCAAGTCGGTGCTGGGTCAAGGTCGCACGATTTTGGTGGTGCGTCCATGACGATTTTCTTTATACATTCTGTTGTTGGCATGGAGAACAATGGCAGTTCACATGTGCAGTGGTTGTCTAGCGTTCTAGCATTAGTACTCGGCAACTCGCTACGGATATGGCTTGTCTTCTCAGCGAAGAACGTTGCGAATCTCTCCGCCAATTCAGATTGCGAATCATGTGTCGGAAGCTCTGTGTTATTATTTCTGTGAAGAAGAGTTCGCAGCAGCAAACAACTGTTTCTGGTCATTTCCAATGTCCCGGATTTTTTCGGAATAGAAAGTAGTCTTGGCATGTAGCAGCATATCATTTACCAGCTTGCATTGTTCACGAAACATTTGTAGATGAACTTCCAGTTTGGATTTCCGCCATGTTCGTTCTCGCCGCCTTCTCTCTTGTTTGGCGTCGCGCAGATCATCGTTATACCAGGCTGTATCTGGTCTCAGTCGGACACACTTTTCTAGCAAAGGGGCGTGTGTATCAACGAGATTCATAAGAGTAGCGTCGTAGTGGCTGACCAATTCATCAACACTTAGTGACTCGAGATCTTCAGGTCGAAACACGGGAATGTCTTGTCGAAATATATCCGCATTTATTGCGCGTAACTTCCGATATTTTGTTTTCGTAAGTGCCGCACGATTTCTAGCAGCACTGATGGTGAGGTTAACAGCAGAGTGGTCAGAGAGTCCTATGTCTGTGATAACGACATTGCGAATGAGGTGTTCGTCCGTGCAGCGAGTCAGTAACACATCCAGCGTATGTCCCTTCCTATGGATGGATCCATGCACGTGCATCGTCATACCTGTCGACTGGAGAGAACTTGTGAGTCGTCTTGCGTCTGGATCCGAGTTATCATCCAGATGGAAGTTGAGATCTCCAATGACAATGAATGGACCAGGTTGTAATAAATGTTGGTCGATGAAGTGACCCCATTCCTCGAAAAAGGCCGATGTTGTTAGGCCGTTTTTCGAAGATGGAGGCGCGCGGTACACAACGACAATGCGCAGACATGACTTACAGGTTTTCAGTGTACATTCAATATGCTCGAACGTCCGAAACACTTCAGTGATCCGTTTTCGTACGTTTAGTCCGGATTTGTGGATGATAGCAACACCACCACCTTTACCAACTGGACGTGGCGTGTGTTTAATTGTCTATCAAGTTGGTGTGAGTTCTTTTCTGACGCAAGCGTCGGTCGATGGCTTTAACCAGGTTTCACATAGCGCCATAATAGCCACATTGTTTTCGAGAATATGGTCTGAGATAGCCAAGTTTAGTCATGCAGCAAATTGTCACATTGCACAACATGGCATAAATGCTGTTGAATCGGCAGACCCTTTGTAAAGGATGCGCAACGATGACTTAAACGTGTTTGGTGACCTGCATCGACGTTTGGCAGGCGTGTCTGATATACAGCGTCACGGTTGAAAAGATAGAAGCACTGCAGCTTTAAAACACTAAAATCGCACAAAATAAGTACAATCCGTGTAATATCGGTGAGCCATCGACCGTCCAAGAGTTCATGTATAACGTAGAACTAAACTCTCCACGCACATATAAGAATAGCTATAGATAATTATATAAAGACACGAGACGATATGTATGGCGGCAGCACAAAGCGCACACCCATTACACACAATAGTCCAATATTCCAAATATCTTATTATTCAAATTAATTAATTAATTAACACCAACAGGTAGTGAGTAACAAATAAACAAACTCAACACACCGTCTGTGCACTTGTCTCCTTCGTATCCTGGTGAGCATGTGCAACTGTACGAATGTTCTTCGTCGAAACAAGTCGCCCCGTTCATGCACGGATTGCTCGCGCATTCATCGATGTCTGAAGTCGGACAGAAAAGAGTAAAGTTGTTTGTAAATCACTCGAACTCGTAGAAATTGACCAAGTATTTCGCATGCACAATATAGAAGAAACAGCAGTTACGAACACAGTATCATTACCAGATTGGGGCATTTAACCTTTTTCAAAATATAAGTGTAAATTTAGCAGCCATCATCAATTATATTATATTATATCACTATTGGGTTCGCTTTTAGGACTGGACAAATTGACCTGGATAGCGAGGTGACCGTTTTAGAGGCACTAATACCATATACTGTACTGTATGTGGAAATATTGTTCGACTGTTCTTTTGTGACCTTAATTGGAAGGTGGCTGCATTAACGAGGTGACCGCAAAGCGAGGTTCCACTGTACTGGGTTTAGACCACAAGGACTTCATTTTGTTAAGACAACAGTAAACATACTCGCTGTTCCGCGAGTTACACTGAGGCGAAATATTAAATGTATGTGCATGTAATAATAGATCAGCAAGCGTTGTATACCTGTTTCGCACTGGGTGCCCTCGTATCCTTGTTCACAGGCGCAAGAATATGCGTCGTCACCGTCGCACGTGGCTCCGTTCATGCACGGGTTACTGTCGCACACGTCTGCACCTTAAATAATACATTACGTTGTATTGCCCCGTTACAGTAGCATTCTATATGCAACGACACGGATATCGTGAACTGCTAGACCAGCTACATCGTGCACCCGGCCGAGTTTAACCGCTGAGTATTGCAAAGATACTCTACATGAACATTCACGTTGTTACGTGAGCTGAGAATAACATTATCAATGTGTGCATGTCACTATTTTTTTGTTTTTTATATATACTAATTTTCATTATAGCGACTGCAGCGTATGTTCGCATATCACAATGGTCACTTGTTGTATCATCTTGTTGCTAAACATGTTATGGAATATGTTACAACGAATTGTGCGCATCAATACATTAGCACACAAAATGCCGATGTTATATTCAAGAATGGTCGCTAGATGTCACTACTGAATGTTCGGTTTTAGTGCAGTAGCACGCTCGGTGTGATTGCATCGAATTCTACTCCTCTTGTCCTATTCGCTGCATTGCGTAGGCGTCTGAACCGAACTTGGAGGGGGCTAAGCCCCCAATATTTTGGATAGGGGGTTGGATATATAGTTGACCCCATTATTTTGACAATGGGTGCAGTCGGGTGGTGCAGTTAGAGGTGCTTGTTGTGCCTCAAGGGGTGCAGTTGAAGGTTTTGGGTCAGCCTCAGCCCCATCCTAATACGCATCACATTCCGACGCCTATGCCCTATCATTGCCGATCTTCAATTACGATTGTCTGTGTTATCGTACTGATGCGCACTTTATTTACATTGACGTTTTGCTCGGATCAACTTTATTTTACCTGTTGCTGTGGTAGGCAGGATCAACGTGGTCTCCTCGGTTCCGGAACCTTCTCCTATGTCCTCTGAGAAAAACAAACACAACAATTGCTCAACCAGTGTTCAAACGTCGCTCATTTCTCGCTGCAATTACAGTGATACCACTGATTTAGTGTGCTAACATCATATTTATAAGAGTATACGTAAGACGAAGTTTTCTCTCCCGTTACTGCATAGAATGGTAATTATTAGCAGGACATTCGCTGAATTAATTGTATTTCGCCCGAAATATGATTTCGTGTGTGGGAAAACATTAAAAAGCGTTCTTGTCAACAAGCAAGCTTTCTGCAACTTTGGATGCATCTTTGGATGGCAGTCGTGCTAAAAAAAAGGTTTATTCTACTATTAAGATTATACACGCGTGATGGTGTGCATGTGCTTTACTAAATGAGGAAAATAAATCTTACCATTAATGTTTAAATATCTCATTTGGTATAACAGCATTGTTATTTAACTGGAAATATATCATGCTTTCCTATTTAAACAAATGATTCTAAACTTTGCGCAAGTTTATGCGAAATGAAGACGTGACTATGTCCCATAAGCTAGATGTGATCTAAAAACCGAACTGTATAGCAGGCTGTCTGACTCGGACGAAAGTTGACAATAACTAAACCACCAGGAGGCACCACCGTACTCGCTTATTCCTTGCCATGTCGGTGCCTAATCAACAAAACAAACGACATTCATCAACCGGACATATACAAGTCTACCTGTTACATTGTACTCCAACTCTCGTGGAATCCAATATTAAGCAACATTTCTACGCAAATTGAATATTATTTTCAATTTGAACCCAGCCATACCGATTATGATTTTTGTATAGTTGAAAAAATAACAACTAAAAACTGTACAGATAATTCCTGTGTGTATCCAGCAACAAATTTGTACGTAAGATCATTGTCTTTACGGTGGTATCAAAACGTATTAAGTTCCGCGATTGCAATTCCAAGTACAACCTGAAACACCAATCCGCACAGCCGCTCACCACTGTAATGAATAATGTTGACAACGCTTGCACCGCTGCGCAGATTCACTACCAGTAATATGTAACTCATATAATTGCTGGATTAATTCTAGTTAGTTTCCAGCACTCTTCATGTTTCGATTGACTATATTTTCATATCTTATTCAACTAAATAACCTATGTCTGTCTATCATGTCTGGCAAATTAAAGGTAAAGGTATTTTCCAATATAGCGCGGAATCTAGTCCTTGGGAGTACCCAAAACGCTGTACACTTCACTCCCTGGCAAACCAGTTCATTCGATTCGAACACTATTTCGTCCTATCTGGGAAGCATTCGGCCCCGCTGCAATTAAGGCGCGAAATGTATTCTTACACAAATATTTATCAATATCATGTATCCATGTATTCATTTATGCAGCAACGTGGAGTGAAATAATTTGCGCAAGGTTCGAAACGGCAGCAAAAGTTTATGAACATGGAATGTCTTGTTTGACAGTCTAGGCACTACGTCATCGCGCATTTCGGCTCCATTATATAAGTTCAATCTGAAGTTAAACCGAACTGTTTCCTCGACTAACTAACCTACGTGCACGATCTGCTCTCGAATGGTATTGTATGTAATTAGTCTTAATTGTTACGTGTGCTGATTATCTAGTTAGGAGTTGGTCAAACGCAGTGATAAGATCAAATGCCAAGTCGCCAGCCGGGTAATTTAGACTACAACCAAATGGTCCATATCGTAGTAATATACATAAACATCCACTAGTTTGCTTAAATCAAATTACCACGTATGAACTAAGATTTAGGTCATTCTTGCGAACAAGGGACGGTGACGGTAAAGTCAAGTGTAAAAATCAGATATTTGATTTGTATGTTTTTAGTTAGTACTATTAATATCAAGTGTATTAATATACACACGAGACGTCAAAGTTCGATCTTAATTAATAGTCGAAAAATCATGTATTATATTCATGGTTAAAGAGTTATAGTTGACATTTGCGTGAAAAACAAATCTCTCCAAAATTATTGTATCGCGTTTGATTTGTTTTTCAAATTACAGTGTACTTTTGCAATTGTGTAAAATAATTACGTATGTGTTCAGGCCTAGATTACGTATGGGCTTTTCTTAAAACGAGGGCAAAAATTCAGATTAAACCGTGAGAGTTTCTGCACGAAAATCAGGGTGCGACGCGAGGGAGATCATTGAGCACGATTGTGCGATAATCCCAGCACGATAACACGGCTAGAGCGCGAGACTGTGACGCCGCGACTAACCAATATAAACACACGAAATATTGTTCACCTCCCACACAAACATTTGGCGCAATTAAAGCCGTGACAAACTTTGGGCGGCGAATGAATTGGGGGCATGACCACTGCTTTTGTTCAGTGACTGGAAACCGATCGAGTGCACCCGCGTATCAGGACTTCAAATCTTACCGCATTCGACGGCTGGACCACACCTTGACCAATCGTCAACAACAGGAGTGGCGCCCCTGCAGGGCAGCGCGCACAATCATTGTCACTGTCACGATTACCTGCTGTATTTTGTTAAGCTATGTTGTGTATTTTGAAGCGATGACGAAGATCATTTCGTTTAACAGAAACGTAAAATAAATTCAAACACTATATCGGCTGGGTCGAGACGAAGCTTTCTGAGTATGTGTGTTATAAATTCTGATAGGATAAGTGAGTAATAAGATAATTGAAATATATGTGCAAGGGTGTGCTATACATATATGTTAATGGGTGGACTCTGTGTACACAAAGAGGTGCGCTGTCACAAACATTCACTCAGGTTCACACTAAAAGTGATACTCAAATAAAACGTACACTCACACTCCGCACCAAACTGTACCACTCCCGACAAAACACCGGCACAGAATCCTCAGAGTAATTCCGGTTTCCTGCGAAACGAATGTGTTGATTTCACCGACCCGACAGTCTGCCTTTGGTGGTAGAGCAGTGCCGAATATTCGGTTTTATTAACTATACACAGTAACCTAACTTTTTTAATTTTTTATTCTCAATATAAAATGCAACTACACAGTGTGTCTAAACTACGTTTTATCTATTTCTTGGATAAGTGTTGGTTTGATACCGGTGTACAAAAATACGGTAATTGTTTCTTACAGCAAATTGCATAGGCTATGCATTGTTCAATCACGAAATTGTAACAGCTGCATCATAACTCCAATTTGGAAATCCTGTGTCATTGTTCTCCAGCTATTCTTCGTGAAATGAGTGGTATTCGTGCCCGGAAGGTATCCACATGGCTATGATTGGTCAGGTGGGCGTTGACCAAAGTATGACCACATGTCCTGTGGGTAATTCCAAACAGAACGGCCATGCCACTCCTCCATTCCAATGTCAATATACAACCACAACAGATACTTCAAGTTGGGGCGTGTTGACAGCGATATATCTTACCAAACCAGTTGGCGATTTTTCAAGAACATTTAAGATGGGCGCCTACCATGAAATCAAAGTAAAAAAGTAAAAATTGTAGAGTTTATTTGAAATCCATTTAACACCAACATCAGGTCCCGCGCAAATGTTGGAAATAGCTGATATTGTATCAATAACGCCAGCAACAAAATTAGACAATTACGGTGGTAGGCCTACTATCATAATAAATAATAAAACAACATTTGTTTATTATCTAAACATCGACCTTGCACGAATTTAGCAATTTGATATGTTCATATTATAGACAAAAATACGTGTGAACTGTATATAAAACAAACGGTAACATTTATTATGTTATGCAATTTGTTAACTAACATACAACGATAAAGTACATAAAAGTTCTTATACAGCGCGGAATCCAATTCTTTGGAAAACTCAAACCTCTTCACATTTTAATTTCTGGCAGACGTGTTCAATAGAACATCATCCCGACATCTCGGATCCATTCAGCCACGCTGCAACTAATGCTCGAAGATTATTAATTCACCACTACTTACATACTGTCTATAATCAAGTACTCATACAGCCAAATGAATTGGAGCGATAGAACGAACGTACCCAAAGTTCGAAACTGTAGCAATAGGATTCGAAATCTGGTTCTCTCGATTGAGAGTCCGATGTTTTGCCTACAGCTCCACCGCGCTTCAGCATAGCATATTGACGTTTATAATTTAACCCACAAGGATACATGTCGTTTCAGTAAACGTTTGCCGATGTATTCAAAACCAATTCGCTCTGTGTACAACAGAAGGCGTCATTCAGTCCCGGGCATAAAGTGAGGTTTTCTTATCTTGAAAGCACCGCCCTCTTTAGTCGTTCTTGTAAATTGCCGATTTAAAAAAAAACATTTTCCCAAATGTTCATATGTTATCAACCGAGCCGCTGAGCAGTCTTTCGAGCTAAGTCTAATAATTAATGGATGCTGTGAACAGCGCGGTCGTTTGTTTTATGACAAAATTATTTCTTCAAGTCGCTGAACGCTGATAACTAGACATACCCGATCAGCGGGATTTATTTGAAACAACTCAGAACGTGTGATAACAAGTCGGGGGTAGTAGTAGTAGTAGTAGTAGGTTTTATTTGGAATTGTATAAATCATACATACAAATATAAACAATCCGTAAAACAATTGACAAAACGATATACAATTCCAGGTTGACAGCGGAGCCAATTAAGGGTGTAACCAGTTTGTTTTAATTATTCCAATATAAGATGATAATGATTACGTACACTAGTCGCCGTCATCCCCAAAATAACTATTATTAACAATGATTTCACGTGTAGTGTGTTGGTTACGTTGCTATAATCAATAGAACATGTATGTACATTTAATAACATTAATATTAGATGATAAATGTTCACATAAGTAGTCTTGCGAGAAAGAAAAAAAAACATGTGGTTATGCCAAGCTTCAGCAATGGTATAACACCTAAGTAGAATAACATTATATCAAACACATATGTCAGAAGTTTCGGGGTGGAATGAATTAAACTAGAACACCATACCCCCTTACAACATTTGCCTTTAATGATAATATAAAACTATTTAAATTGGGTTTATTTTGTTTAACAGTTGGAATTGTATTCCAGATCATCGGACCATTACATAGCAAACTGTTCGAAGATCTTTGAGTAGAACTGATAATACGACGTATATTACAGGTTTGTCTTGTTTTGTAAAAGTGAATGTCAAAGGTAAATGTAAAAATATCCGATAATGAATGTGGCAGACTACCGTGGACATAATTATTCATGAATTTTCCAACTTCAATTTCATAAATATCATGCAATTTATTAGATTTAAACATGTAAAGAGGGGATGTGAATGTTCCCAATAGTTTGTTTTAAGAATGGAACGAACTATTTTTTTTGCATAATGAATACTTTTTCGATATGTGTTTTGTATGTGGATCCCCACAAAATGATTCCGTATGTCAAGTAGGGGTAAACTAAAGTGTAATAAATTGTTTTAAGTGCAGCTACTGGAAGGTAGCGGTTAACTTTATTAATTATGTATAAAGCACTAGTTAGCTTGTTTTTGCATGCATTTATATGTTCATGCCAATCAAGTCTGTCGTCTATATGAAGGCCTAGAAATGTTATACATTTTGTTCGCTGAATTATGTTATTAGTTATCGCTAATAATAATTCTTCGTTCTGAGCAGGACGAGATCTAATTGGCACGAAACCACTCAGCTAATATTTCAAGTTCGTTATTCATATCTTTATATATTAAATTATTTTGTTTTCCAGTTTTATATATAGTAGTGTCATCAGCAAACAATATTGTTTTGCACATATTTCCACAGAATGGAAGGTCATTAATATATAATATAAACAAAAGCGGACCGTGGATAAACCCCTGTGGGACACCGTGTGTGACATCCTGCTGAAGTGAGTCACTAGAACTGTACTTAACATACTGTTTCCTGTTTGAGAGGTAACTCTTAAACCATTTGAATGGAGTACCCCTTATACCGTAATATTCAAGTTTGTGTAATAGGATTTGGAGGTTGATAGTATCGAATGCTTTACTTAGATCCAGAAAAACAACAAGGACAGAGTCCTTTGTTTCTAGTGCATTAATAACGTCACTAGTAAAAACGGTAATAGCATTGGTTGTTGAATGTTTCTCACGAAAACCATATTGGTTATTGTTCAATATATTGTTTTTCAGTCTAAAATCATAAGTTCTTCTATGTACAACTTTTCCCAGTATTTTAGAAATTGAAGGTAACAAAGATATTGGTCTATAATTAGAAAAGTCATCAGTAGCTTTAGACTTATAAACAGGTATAATTTTTGCTATTCTTATTTCGCCAGGCACTATTCCCTCTCCTATTGATTTATTTATTAAAATAGTTATTAGGTAAGGCTATTTGCTCACCAAATAATTTCATGAGACGGGGACTAAAATTGTCATATCCAGAACTAGTCTTAGGTTGGAGAGACATTATAATTTGCCTGATTTCATTTACATCGGTCGGACTCATGAAGAGACTTCCTGGATTTTGTTTAGGACAATTCTGAAGATATTTAGTAAATTGCTCTTTAGGTTGAGGGATTGCATTTGCGTAGTTTGAACCAACATTAGTAAAAATATTACAGAATATATTCGAAATTTGATGAGGGTCCTTAATTATGCCGTTATTATATTTAAAGTGTGACGAAATGCCTGATTTATTGTTGTTTTTCCCAATCATGGTTCTAAGTAATTTCCAAGTTTTTTTAGAATCGTTCTTAAATGTTTTTAACTCATTCGCATAGTATGTTGTTTTGGCAATTTGTTTCAGTTTATTATACATATTTCTATACTGTACATAACGGATATAAGTAGGATGTGTCTTAGATTTCTAATAGAGTTTGTTTGATGTTACTGACGATTTTAATAGACCTTTAGTCATCCATTCATTCCGTATTACGTATTTGGGATTAACTTTAGCAATTTTCTCCGGCGCGAATGTTTGATTAACATAGTTAAGTTTGTTAGTGAATTCCCTTAATGCATTATCTGTATCTAGCTGATGCAAATACGTTCAATAAATTTCGCGTAGTGTAGATGTTATAGGACCAATGTATTTGTCAGACATAAGTCTATGTTTGAATATTAACGGCTCATTTGATTTTTTTACAAGGCTTCTGCCAATTAAACATAATATAGGTAGGTGATCGTATATATCACTATATAATATGCCAGAATAAACAAATTGAGTTGTTTGTCGTACATATATGTTATCAGTAAGGGTAGCGGATGTATGGGTGATACGCGTTGGTTTGGTAATTGTTGGAATGGCGTTAACAGCAAAAGTTAGGAAGTCGAAGAGGCTCGACCCATCCCTTCCACCTACTACAAGTGCCTTGGCTGACTCAGAATACGTACCATTATCAGGCATTGTGTGTTGTGTTACAAACTTGTAAACCGTTACACCATACGATTTATGATACTAACTCTGCAAGATATATTATATTCCATTCAGAAATATGTAACAAGATAATGTACAACTAAGCAAATATTCGCATAAGAGCATAATTTATATTTGGCTGCATGTGTTGCTTTATGTTGTGCATGCTAAATAACGCATGTTTCTTCCCTGTAATATATAGGTCACAGTGGAGGATGGCTATCGTTTATAAACCAACTGCATGGGCTATGATTATGACAACCGATGTTCTTGTTATGGACATAACTTTTCAGTGGTCTCACAGACTACCGCCCGCATGGTGATATATACTTATTTCTGTTACATTATAAAACTAACACATATTTGTAAACCGTAATTTCAAAAACATATAATTCCCGGTTTAATATTCATAGTTTATGTGATAAGAACATTGAAATTTGCTGTCTTCTTAACTTAAGTACAACCTGTGTCCTTGTTTGTTTCCTTCAGAGAAACCCTGGTCGTGAAGATGAATTTTCCCTAACTACATTCATCAGTAGCACAAAAATTAGGAGCTGACGTGACAGCTGAAATACCGACTGCTGGAAACCTACCCAGGAAAAGTAGGTCATCGGTCCAAAAGAAGCTAAAAGCCTAGAAGGTGAAGAGGAAGAGGCTGCAAAGACGTGTATGGGTTTTGGAGAATCATTTAAAGCGCTCTACTCGTAATCAGAAAGAAGGATCAGGGCAAACAAGAACTGATACGACTCCCATAAACACCGTTTTTGACAACGCTGATACGCCGTGCTGACATACTAATGAGGAAGGACGGACTGAATCCTTCGTGAAACAAAGAAGTGAGAAAGGTTATCGCTGCCCATGAATCACTTGTGATGGAAATGCAAGATATTCCAGTCAAAAAAGGCAGTCACTCTTCACAGGACGTCACCTGAAGAGAAGTCGGGCAGGAAGCATGGTCGCGAAGAAGTTGCACCTAGACTTGGACGGTTGGACGGACATTATCATGGTGCTGGTGCGAACGCTTCCTTACAACTCTCTTTATAATCTTCAAAAGCCTGCGAACAGCTTGCAAATGATTCACTATAGTCGTCCTGAGAGCCCAACGGACAATCGATATGCATCGTCAGACATTGTTCAAATATGCTCTCGCAAAGTTTCTCGCATTCTATTAGTTTTGCAATGATACCGCTTCCTTTCCTCTCATTGGCTCACACGGCCGTGACGTACAAACAGGCAACCAGCAGCATCTGTCGGAATAACATTGGTGTTATTATAGTATAAAAGTCCATCTCGTCCATCCATCCATCCATCCACCCACCCTCCCACCCGCCCAACCGTCCACCCGTCCACCCGTCCACCGTCCACCCGTCCACCCGTCCACCCGTCCACCCGTCCACCCGTCCACCCGTCCACCCGTCCACCCGTCCGTCCGTCCATCCATCCATCCATCCATCCATAGATCCATCCATCCACCCACCCACCCTCCCACCCGTCCAAACTTCCACCCGTCCAACCGTCCACTCGTCCACCCGTCCACCCGTCCACATGTCCACCCATCCACCCATCCATCCATTTATCCATCCGCCATCCATTCGTCTATCCAACCATCCATCCATCCATCCATCCATCCATCGATACATACTTACAGACACACACACATACACCCTTAGATCCATCCACCCGTCCACCCGTCCACCCGTCCACCCGTCCACCCGTCCACCCGTCCACCCGTCCACCCGTCCACCCGTCCAACCGTCCACCGGTCCACCGGTCCACCCGTCCATCCATCCACCCAACCATCCACCCACTCACCCATGGCAATATGTATGTATGTATGTATAATGTGTATGTATGTGTGTATATATATGTGTGTGTATGTATGTATGTTTGCATGTATGTATGTATGCATGTATGTATGCTTGCATGCATATATGTATATATGTGTATATATATGTGTGTGTGTATATTAATATATATGTACTTTATATACTTATATATGTATATATATATATATGTATATATATATACTTTGCCATACATGTTGTCACATATATAATTTCAGGCTACCTGTATGGCATGTTTGCCGTACTATTCTATGCCAACTGGCTCGTAAGATACGATTGATCACACTGGAGCATCAACCCAAATGTCAAATATCGGTTTTTTAATGTTTGGTATAATTTCAGTAAAAGGCGTTTTGGTGTCAAGAACCATACTTGGCACATAAAAATTAAAACACCACAAAATTACTGCCAGATCACGAAGTGACACATTTTGCATAATGTCCGCAAACGTGTTTTTTTGTAACACGCTAACATAGTGTAATATTTCTAGTCATCTAATATACTTCATCCTGAGAAAAAATATTTCCTTCACCATTCTGTCCGGTTTTAAAGCAAATTGCGTGACAGTCATCATGCTCAGATTTCACTCAGCTTAACAATGTTAAACCCAAACTTTGCTATCGCTATCTCTATAACGTGGTGTATCTCCATTGTCTCACGTGTAATGTGGCTTTATAGTGTTTCCTTGTATGCTTATTTTCTTGTATTATACATGCAAGCATGGAATGATGTTCGTCTCGCGCGAAGTTAATCGTAATATCCTTCACCCAAGCTGTTGTGGCCACTAGCATGTGTATTTTTACACAATTCAACATACACACGACACGTAGTAATTGTACGTTACTATTGCAAAAGCTTCCCATCCAACATGGTATTGCACCGACCAGATTAGTTTCACTCGACGGGTTAGATATGTGCAGTGTTATATAAAATAATTTACTATTCTGTATCGCAAAAACGATTTTAATACCAATACGTTGTAAGTTCATCTGGTTAGCAAACGAGACACGTGATACGTGATACGTGATATGTGATAGTAGGTCCGGTTTACATATATCAAGATGCACATATACAAAGCATCACAATAGTAGGTATACATATATGTTTTAGCGTCAGTTGACACTGACTGGCGTCACGTTGTACACCTCATCTCACACATTATTTAATTCTGAACTAATTAGTGAACGTTAACCCCTTTGGCCTGATACATTCACCAGCGTTCGTTATAATAACTAATAATAATAACATTTGTTTTTTGCTTCATTTATGTGACGGAATTAATGCCTACTGTGATATGATTATGTTTTCAAACCGTTCATATTTGATATTACACTTCACAAATGTGCATATAAACGTAACGTAGACAACATTGTATTAACTAGTTGCTGTATTCCTAGTCTAGAAAGTTATTTTCGCCGGGCGTTTGCATGTGCTGGCCCACATTGTGGAACGCTCTGCCTCTGGAACTACGCACGATTGGGAACGCAATGCAGGTTGTAAAATTACTGAACACATTTCTGTTCTCAAATTAATATAATCAGACCTCAATTAATCTTTGTATTATTCATGCATGTAGAGAATTTTTAGTTTGATTATTTATCTCAAAATCAGAACAAAAGCAATACGAATAATATCCTTAAGTAAATATAAGACTCACTCCAAGTATTATCATTAATACAATTTACACCCACAGTCTGTATGGTTTTTCAAAAAAAAATAAAAAATTATGAATCCAGTTGTCGTATTCATAACTGCTTCGAATATCGTTCTCCAGGACACGGTGGAAGGAAAAAGAAGACCAGGAAGGCAACTGAAGAAGTGGGCGGACAACATCCAAGAATGGACCGGGATGGACTTTGATACAACCCAAGCCCTTGCCCAAAACCGCCAGAGATGGAGGGAGCTGTCCCGAAAGGCATCAGTGGTGCCCCCACGACCTTCGGTTTCGGGATTGAGATGAGAATACATATTGAAAAGTATCCATATGTATGTCAATGTGTACACGAGTACATGTAATCAGTCCTTGTATTATGCATGTACGTTGATGCATTGAGTAATTATATATATATATATATATATATATATAATTATATATATATATATATAAACCTATATAAATCGTAAAAATTGCGGGTAAATGCAATGATAAAGTAAACGATTAACAAAATTGCTAAACAACTGAACGTACTGGATAAAAAATAAAAAATAACTAAAAACATAAATAATATTAAATATGTCACAGGGCTACTCATATAGGAACATAATTGTTAGAACTTAGTGATGTTTCCAAGAATAAAAGTTGCTTGGGTCGGAGCAGATTTTTTGGGGAGAAGAGGTTACTGGTAATGTTGAATGTAATGGGTATGTGACAATTGCATAACACGTTACACGTGACGTGATACAGCTTTATTTGTTTGATAGTTGTGAATTGAGTGTGTAAAGAATTACATATGGATTAAGCGGATGCAAATCAACATGCATGCAAAACGACAATGACTGTTATTGAACAAAGTCAGATAATTCATTTGATGCATCTTATGTATGGTATAAAATTCATAAATTAATTCATTCAGATATATACTGCTTATTTATGAAAGTAAAACAACAACACGTCAAGTAATTGGAACACCTTTTAGACAGAAGCGGAATATATGCAGATAACTTACCGTGCGTACGTAAACGAAGCACGCATTCTACCAACGTTTTATTAATATTTCGCATATAAGATAAGCTGGACTCATGCTTGCACCAAAACATAACAAACCTGTGGGATATTACACGGAATTCAGTATCTATATGCTCCGGAGTAAGAATCTTCTTAAAATACACAATGACATTGCATGCAATATGGATAATAGCAAATTGACTGCTCTTACCTGCAGACACAAATATATCAGATAATTTTTTTAAATGCACAGATCCGTGCAAAGCGTTTCAGGATGAACAATATATATGAATGTATGTGGATGCAACTATGTCCCGACATTAAGTAGCAGACAATACAAGGTAAGCCAGGAAGCATGTGCTATTTAATGACGTGACCAGCAGGTCAGACCGCTGATGAACAATGGCAATGCTAATAGGGAGTGGACAATACGAAAAACTGTTAACGTTGCTGATGCAAAAATTCTGGAAGTTGGCGCGCAGGTTATCCCGTGGCCAAGCTGAAGTGGTCGTCCGATGCATAAAAGTACTGCCAGTAATATAGCTTGTTCAATCGCGGTGACCACCCACAAACAAAGCCAATTTGCGCCAACCATTTACTGTGTTCTGAAAATACATATTGCCAACTTGAATACCAATACTTTAATCATCGTTGCCAGAATGTCCTCTCTGATATCAAAGAGGAACATTCACATGTATTAACTCTTGTCCTATCATGTTAAGCACAAGGAGTTCTTCGGTGTCCCAACTTGATGGACTAGTTCGAAGCAGGACAGGGAAAAAACAAACTGATGGCATATGTATATCACCATAGCGATCAGCATACAATGCAGTTAGAAGTGACCAGGTAATGAAGAATGATGAACAGTTTGTCGAAGTGCACCAAGGCGACACCAAGGCGGCACCAAGGCGGCACCAAGGCGGCACCAAGGCGGCACCAAGGCAGCACCAAGGCGGCACCAAGGCGGCACCAAGGCGGCACCAAGGCGGCACCAAGGCGCCGTCGAGGCTGCATCAAAGCAACATCAAAGCAGCACCAAAGCAGCACCAAAGCAGCACCAATGCAGCACCAAAGCAGCACCAAGGCAGCACAAAGGCAGCACCAAGGTAGCACCAGCCGACACCAAGGCGGTATCAAGGATGCACCAAGGCGGTACCAATGTGGCAGTAAAGCGACACGAAGGCGGCACCAAGGCGACACCAAAGCGGCACCAAAGCGGCACCATGACAGACAAAAGACACACGACGGTTGACTTCAAGGCAGCAACTTCAGCAATGTCGCCACGCATGCGAACAGTTAAGTACCGGACAATCTAGCAGTACCAGATCGGAAATGTGGAAAATACGAACGGAAGAATCACTAGAAGTCGCCAAAATGGGATTTCAACAAGTTGGCCCTCTACTGACAGGATCTGATAAACTATGGCACCGCAGACATTCACTCAACCGTCTACGCACGCGGAGCATAGACAATCACAATGACGTGGCACTACATTGAATAGACGCAGTCAACAGAATTTCATTGCGGTGAAGACGAGCAATGTTCTGCGTCCTCTGCTGCCGGCTATTAGCCGTGCACATAAGATGTAGCCACCGTCACGGATCGGACTGAGGCATGAGCCAGAAAATGGCAACACCTCGTGAGAAGGATGCGGCACGAAGAAGGTATGACCTTCACTCCACACGTAGGCGTACACAGCTACAGCAACAGTTCCTGAGTGACAACACTTGTCTTTTTTAAACCGGGTTAATAATGAATCATCTTGAACAATGAGTCAACTTACTGGAGAGCACCATCAGCGTCTCTGTAACGACTGATTAACACCCTACAAGACGGGACACCATGAAACACCTGTAGCTATTGACACGTGCCACCTAGTTATGCACGATAGATTCAATGTACTGGCATGTGTGTGTGGTTGTGTGTGTGTGGTTGTGCGCGTACGTGCGTGCGTGCGTGCGTGCGTGTGTAGCTTCTCTGAGTAGTACGGAGATGGATATTCAAATTCACATAACTTAAAATAAGGTTGCTGAGACAATGTACCTACCTACACTTCGAGCGTTGATACATAGGGAACAGACGTGTAGGAATTATGGTCGTTTTTGTGTGAAAACACCCGTACGTACGTTCTCTCATTCTCAATCAAGATCGTCAAACCTAATGCGATGTTGATGTGATAATTCAGGCGACGGCCGTCTTAGAATAGCTTACACAACATCCATCATTGAGACGGGATAACTCGGTAGTTCTTACTTAGTTCCATTCAAGTACATTGGTTCATGTGGTGATGAGATTTCAGAAAGCAGCCGAGTCATAAGTTTGGTGTTATGTACCAGGGTGTATTATACGCACGCGCACACTCACATGCACATCACACACACACGCGCTCACACATACACACACACACACTCACACACACACACACACACACACACACACACACATACACACGCACACACGCTCACATGCACATCGCTCCAACGCACACACGTACACACTCGCGCGTGCGCGCGCACACACACACACACACATAAAAAATCACGCTCTTGGAAATTTGGCATCAACATACCAATCGGCTATAAGCGTCACTTAGGGGATGATTATATATCAGGCCGGGTAATTATCGAACAATAACAGTGAATAGACCCCAATTTAATATAATATAAACATAAATATCACTCCATGATCTTACAAAAAACATAATACAACACACAAGGTTCTGCCGTGAACTACATATGTAGACTTGCCAGTTCGCATATGAGCCCACAGCCCGACATACACAGTTCGACACACACAGTTTGTCGCCCTTCACTGTACTACGCAATCAGCGACCTGTCGCCGAACGGCTCTGTCCTCTTTCGCCGACGCGCTGCCGACGCCCCACTAAGCTGACGCTACGCCCGACGGTTGCCTGGCTCACGATTTGCCGACGGTCTACCTGGCTGACACGTCGCCGAGTGACTTCCACGCGCGTGCCTTTGCTTGCGCTCCAGCACAGCCTGGACAGCTATACATTTAAAATACTAATCACCACATAACACATCAAGACTGTCTACATACACACATAAATATACGCAGTCGATATACGTATTTTTATTATAATATGTACTAATATTATTCATATTCTAGTTCTGTATAGTTACAAAATAAAGACAAACATTTCTTGCATAATTGCAACATTGTAATTATAAATATGCGGTCTACATATAGGTTATGTACCCCAAATTATGTTCATTGACATCGAGCGGCAAGTCTGCACAGTGCGGTCCTGTCACTTGCCCAGCGTCGAGTGACTGCAACACGTTCGGCTGTTCGCCGTACCCTGGACAATTGTTTGCCTGCTCGCACTACATTGCACAACATACTGCCTGCACGTACATGAAAACGCCACAATGCGCTATATTACGTAACATGCTTCCTGCACGTACATCTAAGTCGCCACAATAAGTATTAGCATAAAACACAATATCGAAATAATAATAATAGTAATAATAATAAACTTCTATAGCTCCTATATTCACAGGAATCAGAGCTCAGAGGCGCAACATACAAGAATCATTAGTCAAAATATTTCACATGTACAAGCAAACGTATTCATTAGAGCAAGGGACCGCCGAAGGTTAGGGTGGTAATGCAATCTCAAATAAACAAGTCTTGAGTTTTTTACGAAAGGTCACTATAATTTCAGATGATTTCAAAGTGATACGGAGTTGATTCAAGCTTTTGGCTGCATCTCCAGAAAAAGCACATTTGCTAATGTTAAGCTTGGTTTTCGGAACAAAAACGTAGTTGTGAAACAAATGATCTGAGATTACTGGGGATATCGGAAAAAAGAAGGAGACTAAGAGAAAAGAAAGAAAAGAAAATGTCGACGTATCCAAGCCAGCCTCACCCCTGAAGACAGGGAACGATGTAGAGAGCAACTAACAAAATAGGATGGGTGTTGTGTAGAAAGTGTACGATATATGATAGTGGCTAACTTGAATTGTATTCGCTTTGCAAGTGTTTAACTAGGGACAGTGCTGGCCAGAAACGAGGTTTTTTTACTACCACGCGTGCTAGACAATTATGTACACGTTGCAGTAGTCAAGGCGACTGCTAATTGGAGCTACTAATATTGTTTTAGCAGTAGCTAAAGAAAATTACGACGAATTCAGAAATCACGAATATGGTAGAAACAGGATTTACATACTATAGAAATGTTCTGCTGAACGCTGAAATCACTGTCAAAGACAACGCCTAGATTACGAACGGAATATGATGGTGATGTGTCAGTACCAAGCAATTTAACTGGAAAGTAGTAAACAATCTTTTTTCATTGTTGTTTTGTGCCAATTCTAATTAGATCAATATTATATGGATTTAGCTTAACTTTACTTGCTTCCATCCACACCAAGATGTCAGTGAGACAGTCGTTTAAGGTTGATAGAGATGCATGTGCATATGTTGGTGAAAGTGACATATACATATGTGTGTCGTCAGCATACAAGTGATGATTGATATTATGATTCGTAATGACTCAATTAAGGGATGCCGTGTATAAGCTAAACAGACCCCAGGGACCAGATGGAAGATGCTCTGAACAAGACAGTGATCCAGATATATTAATGATTTGGTATATAAACACGAACTAAGCCACTGACGAGCTGTGCCAGAAATCCCAAAATGTATGTACAGGCGATGTAAAAGAATGTCGTGATACGTTGTATCAAAAACAGCCAATAGATCTATTATGGTAAGAGCAGTAAATTTACTATTATCCATGTTGCATACAATGTCATTGTATATTTTAAGAAGATTCTTACGCCAGAACATATAGATGCTGACTTCCGTGTAATATCCCACAGGTTTGTTATGTTCTTTTAGGTTTGTTGCAAGCATGAGTCCAGCTTATCTTCTACGCGAAATATTAATGAAACTTTGGTAGAATGCGTGCTTCGTTTGCGACCGTACGGTAAGTTATCTGCATATATTCCGCTTCTGTCTAAAAGGTGTTTCAATTATATGACAGGTTGTTTTACTGCTTTAAATAAGCAGAATATATCTGAATGAATGCATTGGTGAATTTTAAACCACCCACAAGATGCATCAAATGAATTATCTGACTTTGTCCAATAACAGTCATTGTCGTTTTGCATCCATGTTGATTTGCATCCGTTAATCCATATGTAATTCATCACACACTCAATTCACAACTATCAATCAAACAAAGCTATATTATGTCACGTGTAACGTGTTATGCAATTGTTTATTCTTGGAAACAATAATAAGCTCCAACACTACAATTATGTTTCTATATGAGTAGCCCCTCGACATATACTAGTTGAACATTTGCTGCGAAAATTTTATAGTTTTACTTGCCAAATGTATCCGAGCAATACTTCGCACACTTCTTTAATTCGTAAAAACAATCCATCTGATAGTCAGATGCATCGTGCAGAATGCACACACTGAAGTCGTCGTTCAGACATTTTTTATACTTCTGGTCACATAACTCGAGGCAGGCCTCCAGCTTCTGATATGTCTTCGGGACACATTCGACCACAGCCGAAAAGACGACGGCCAGCATCTGTCGACACGATTATACAGTTAATACGAGTATTCGTACTTGTTATTACTTCTACTGCTACTATTGTCTAAGATGATCTACGTAAAATTCTAAAGAATCAAGTCAATAAATCTTTGTGGGTAAAATTTGAAGATACAAGTGCATAAAACTAAGTGGACAGAATTGTGAAGGAACAAATGGCAGGTGAATACACTCATGTTGAAACCAAAACCTTCATTTGCACCCATCCCAGTTGAGGCTCACCAACCACTCCAATTTCAGCCCTTTGAGGCTCACCAAAAACCTCCATTTGTACCCTCCTAAAGTTTAGGAAAACTTCAAATTGCACCCCAAAATGCACCCTACTTCCCTATGTACTTTGAATGAAATCCTACCACCAGATCCCCACCCATCCTCCCTCCGGTTCCGACGCTTTTGTTGTTAGGTTTGATACGATATTAAAACCATAGCGCTGTTTTTAGTAGTAATTAGTAAACTTTTGGACTTGTTTGTATCAAAACCACAACATAGGCACTCAAACTCTTATTTTCATAATGATACACTACATGAAAGACAATGAAATGAAGATGCATCACTTCATTAAAACAACGCCTCATCAACCCATTCCACCTTGGCCATGTTGTACGGAGCTTGCATCCAAGTAATGACAGTTTTTGTCATGTTGCTTGATGTACCGTCAATACAGCACATTTCTTCGGAAACACTTGCCGACATTTCGTTACTATCCCATGAAACAACGTCTATAAAATAACTACGTGACACGACATGCACTGGCTCAAAGCGCCCGTTTGTTTACGACTTCCTATACAACATTACCTACACAGAATGTATGCTTCATTATTTCGCGACGATTTGTAAATACGTCAGATGCTTGAGATCTGTAACATAATTATAAATAGAAGTTGAGATGGTGATCTAATGAACAGGGCTGCCAGCGCGTAATGTGTAAATCGCTTGGCATAGTCCTATAGTTGCATATTAGATTCACGATATGTAAATTTGATTATATTTTTAAAGTAATTGCGATGATGACTTTAAATCCTGCAATCTGTAAAATAAGAGATACTGTGCTTGTGTTAATACATTTGCATCTAACAAAACCTGGATAAAACACATCATATTTCAAGAAGAGGGTGTATACTTGCATGTTTGTGTATACCAGTATAAATATCCCTATAGCCAGTCAAATGTAATACTTTGGGAATGTCAGAAAGCGTTTTCGTCTCATCAGATATGTTCTGACAAAGTTCTGCATGATTAAGAATTGAGTTTGATTTATATATGCGTGTGTTTACATAATAATATGGTTCTTTATAACATATGCATAAATATATATATATATATATGTATATATATATATAGTGTGTGTGTGTGTGCGTGTGTAGGTGGGTGTGTGCTTGTGTGTGTTCGTGTGTGGGTTTGTGTGTGTGCGTGCGCGTACATGTGCGTGCGTGCGTGTGTGTGCTTGTGTGTGTTCATGTGTGGGTTTGTGTGTGTGCGTGCGTGCGCGTATATGTGCGTGTGTGTGCGTGCGCGCGTGAGACATCCTACTAACCATTATAAATTAAATTATTTAATAAGTCTAGTAGCAAATACTCACCGCGTTGTGTAACCCGAGGAGTGGATACCCTTCGTCCTCTGCATCAACATAATGATGTCGTTTAAATATCAAAAATCGGCCCTCCGGTGTCGTGCCAAATCCATCATATTGCCAAGTTATTCCTCTGATATCACGCTGTGCATACATATACCACATTGTGCCTGCGAAACGTTAGTCTCATTACCTTTGCCATATTATTCTCACCATTACCATCTTTTTCACGGAGAGTCGCAGCTAAAGTTGCGAAAATTGAGACAACAGGTAATTTATTGAGAAAAACCAAAACCAAAAATAACCACGTAATTTCAGTAGGTTTAGTGGGTTAAATTATTATGTAATAATGTCACCTCGGACTGTGTGTAATTTGGCAATGCGACTAATTTGGCAATGCGAGTAATTTCGAATGACACCGGGTATTGCTCGTTGAAGTAGCTGCGTCAAAACACTCCAGGTAAATATTTTCATATCGCAGTGCTGTTTATACGTTGAAACATCATTTCGCCTGCCTTGTCTGTGACATTCTTGTCAAGCAATGATATTACAATATTCTATTATTTTACTAATCATAAAGCTAAACAAAAGTGTATAATTGGTATGGAATCATGTGGATTCGAAAAATGCAAACATTATCTTGTGATGTAGTACAAGAAGAACAACAACAACAAGAACAACTACACGAACAACTACAAGAACAACAGCAACAACAACAACAACAACTACAACAACATCAACAAGAACAACAACAACTACAACAACATCAACAAGAACAACAACAACAACAACGACAGCAACAACAACAACAAGAGCAACAAGAAGAATAACAACAACTACAATGATATATTGAAATACCTCGACAACATAGATTACATGTTTTTTCACGTACATGTTTTGTACATGTTTGATTGTGATTAAATATAATAATAATAAGATAAACATCATCATCATCATCGAAAAGCACAGTTGTTATCTCAAGGTAAATATATTCTCCTCTACGATGACGAAGACTCTAGAGATATCAGTTTACAATTAAGTGATAACCAATTTTGGTCAACCGTGCCACGACACCTTCAATGCATTGACATTCACGTGTAGGTCATATTTTATGTTTGTGTCTGCTATGTTGTTTCTCACGTATACATGTATCCATACGGCTGCACTATTCATATGTTTGTTTGTGTTTCACAAGATCATAAATAACTCGTTAAGAGGCAATGACACTGTCCCAGAAAGTAAACACTTCAAGAGTAGCTTTACAATCATCCCCACGATTTCGTCTATTTAATTTAACTTCACACTGAATGCTCTTCGGACTCACCACTTTCAAATAATACATCTGGCATAGCTGTAATTAAACAAACCGT
The DNA here is from genome assembly GCA_020002185.1 of Paraescarpia echinospica. NCBI lineage: Eukaryota > Metazoa > Annelida > Polychaeta > Sabellida > Siboglinidae > Paraescarpia > Paraescarpia echinospica. Next base: position 19,666,070 of record CM034533.1, on the reverse strand, counting down.
TGGCATTCGTCGAATTAATACAAGACTAGTTTGTGTATTCGACAAAATGACTGTGAAAATAAGAATGTTACTCCTTCCTGTGTCAATATTAGGCCATGCATCACCTCTGCATTAAGATATGTCAAGTTGTGTTCAAGCGACCAACTGAGATTGGCGATTAGAAGAAAAAACACATTATAATTAGCAACAGTTAGTCTCATAAGATCGAAAAGTCCAGGAAAATGTGTAGCGTTGTGTATCTCGCCGACATCTGGTGTGGCAAATGTAACTATTACTGATCCAAAATTATTCAAAAAACCACAAACAATACACTGATGTAAGATGGTTGCCAATACATTATACTCCACCATGATGCATTTGTTTCGCGTAGTCTAACACATGTACATCGACACGTAACACACATTGTGTTTAAATCGTTGATAAATGATGTAATGGGACATGTGAACGGCTACGGGATGAAATGAAAAATGTACACCACGCCCTAGTAGTAAGGTGGATTTGTATAAGAAATAGGCACGATTGTGCACATTATGTTTAAATATGATATTTTGCATTCATATACTACTGGGCCGCTGAAAATGATCTGTTATATGGCCAATTGTGACATAATACATGCTAAGTGTCATATAATGGTTGAATACGAGGTGGCGCCGTAGGTTAGTATGATGTGTGCAATATCATGCGATGCGATTCGTGGCATCACTTTAAAAAGCTACTCGTTGTATTTTACTTTGCAAACTAATTCAACCATTTTAAACGTGATCGCTTGATCTGACTGCCTATTATTTAAGTACTATCTCCGTCGAGAAACTTACGTCTCTTTCTTACCACTCTTAGCATTATCACAGCGAAGCACTTTGTCTGGTTGACTATTCTTAAACTTTCAATCGCCAACAAGAAACATTCAACTGTCACATGCCCCACACTTCAGTGATAGCAATATATGGGTGAGTTTTGTCATGAATGAGTAGTAGCAGGTTGCCTAGCAACCAGATAGTCAGTCCTTTCTGACCATGCCTCTCTTCAATTGGTCTGCTGATGGTTTAGTCACCTATTTTTGGGCGACAATAAAGAGTAGCATATTGACATTGTTCGTATTCCTTTTCTTTTTCTTACTTTGCTCGTGGGCCGCAGCGCAGTCTTTCATGAGCTGTTATCAATAGGCTGTTTCTCTCTATCGGTTTCGTGGTATTATCGGTTAGCACACATTCGCAATGTTTGTTTTGATTTTTTGTTCAAATTGTTTGTTATTTAAAAAAGATTCCATTAATTTTTAATTAAGAAAGGTTAGCCGTTTCAACCTCAAGCTGACTACAAATCAGTTTGATGTAAAAACTTCATAACGCGGGCGATCTTGGTTGAATGCAGTCCACAGAGCAAGAAACGCGCGATTTTCATGTTAGTATTAATAATAATATATTATGATGTAATGTCGTTCGTTCTTTGCATATAGACAATTCGCCTAGAAAAGTATTCATAATCAATTATTTAGAGCACATTTCGTCTTGTTCTGTACAACAACATGGGTATTTCTGAGAAATCACTCGCCAAGCGGTCAGTGCGTGCTAATTTTAAATCTGAAATTAACGGCCGGCTATCATCTGATAATCTTTAAGCAAACTAATCCATAGTTCGATATTATATGACAGAGGGCGACACGCACACAATATCCCATAGATCTAAACCTGCGTTACTCCACCCGCTATCTGCGTCGCACCATCACTGTTGGTCAGTACTTTAGTCACATGCATTGGGTTAATACCGAATGATAAACTTAGCACAAAAAGAAGACGACGACGACGACGACGAAGACATGCACTTATAAGCAGGGAAAAGTTTGAAGACGTAATATGTCCTAGCTTTGACCAGTTGTCTGCAAACAGAGGTACTGGGAATAGTTTACTTACTATGCAATAAACACAGTTATATTGTTCTTAGGAAGGGAAACAGTGTGATAATCACCACTGTTTGGTGAAAGTGTCACAACGTGGGCAATCAGGCAATATGAATACTACGTCATTGACAGTAATGTGCATGAACTAGGTTAATAGAAAATCATGTAAATAATTGATAACATAGCATATAAAACAAATTAATAAATAACGTGCAGCCTTTCGAGAAGGTGAAATCAGGTTAGTTCGGCAGTTGACACAGCGAACTGTTCGACGAAATTGAACTTATAAATATGCCTCCTTCTACACCATGCGTGAGTCCACGTACGCACACACACACGCTCACACACACCCACGCACAAACACAAGCACACACAAACACACACACACACACACACAAACACACTCACAAACGTACACACAGGCACACAAACACACACACTCACACACACACGCTCCCACACATACACACATATACACACACGCACATACACACACGCACACACAAAAAAAAAACACAAACACACAAACATACACACATAAACACACACACACACACACAAACACACTCACAAACATACACACAGGCACACAAACACACACACACACACACACACACACACACACACACACACACACACACACACACACACACACACACACACACACACACACACACACACACACACGCTCCCTCACTCACAAATACACACACGCACATACACACACGCACGCACACACAAACACTCTCACATACACGCAAACAAACACACACAGAGACACACACACGCTCACACACACCCACGCACACACACACACACACACACACATACACACACACAAACAAACACACACACACACACACACAAACACACATACGCACAAACGCACAAACACACAGACACACAAACACACAAACACACAAACACATACTCACACCCACTCACTCACTCATCCACTCACTCTCATGGCGGTTATCATATAGTACTTCGGTATCTTAACTTAATAGAAGAAAAATTGGCATTGTTGCGGAATCCTTACGTCTATATAATTGTGTATAGCATATTCATTAACCATAAATTAATTCAAATTATTTTGACTACTTGAACACATACTGTATCAAACACAACACCATTGAACATATTAAAATACAGGTATATAATTTACGTATTCAATGCAAATGTGCATTGTCACTAATAGTATTACACAGGACCTATCACAATAATAACATGTCATCGTTTGTTTCTATACACCTCTTTCCCCCAGTTATTGATGTATGGGACAACATTATTAAGCAGCTAGTAATATACCATACTACATTTAAACGTAGCAGTATTGCTATCCCTACACCGTGAAAGTGAACTGTGTATCGTTCCGCGTCGTCGTAATTCGGTTGTGTTGCGTCGCCCTACGAAATGTAGTTCCTTGTCAGATCATTAGTTCTTTTGTCAGGTAGGCCGATGTTTATCATTCCCAGGTCAACTTGCCTCTATTGAGCAGATGTCCAAGACTGAAAAACAAAGGTGGCGCATACAACAAGATACTATAATGGTAAAGCGATATGTTCTTATATTGCGCAGTAACCAGCATTTACGACTGCTCAAAGCGCTTAATACTTCACCCCATGGGAGACTTGTTCAGTTGAACACCATAATATTATTATTGTCTGTACTTCGAAACATTTTGTCACGCTGCCGTTACAGTATTGACTATGCATACAAACTGTCTATAACCAAGCACTCATTAAAATTATATCGCTGAGTGAACTGGAGCAACGTGAAGTGAAATAGGTTCGAAACAGCAGCAATACTATGCAAATCAGGACATCTTTGAATGAGAGACCGTTACGTCATCGCGCTCCATTAAATGGATCAGTTGTTTACATCCGTCCGTGGAGCAACACGCGAACTCATGCCAGCTGACCAATTATGCTGCGTTCCAACAGGCTCGTTTATATCGTAAACGCGACTTGGCGAACTCGAACGTTCACGAGCAGCCCGAGTTTACAAATAGTAAATGTATGCAACTGGGTCAAGTGCGGCTACAATAAAACACACGTAACGCTTCAATGTCGTCTTGTGGAGGAGAACGGTTCATCGCTCGCTCTTTCCACGTTTGTCTGACGGGTAGAACAGTATCACAAACACGCCAGTAAATCATTCTTAATAACTTGTATTTGTATTTTAGACACATCGCCAATTGGTCAAATGAAGAGATTTGGACACCGAAAGAGGCGAGTTGACGTCGGCATCTGGGAGAAGATACAACCACACTACTCCCACAATCATCATATTAATATTTAGCATAGGTAATATGTCGGCTGCCCTGCGAAAGCGGCTCTGAGAACAAATATTACTATAAAAGGGGTTTGTTCCAAGTCGGAAATAACTTTTGGTTGTTCATCTGTTTGTCTCATAAGATGCCGTATACAGTATAAACTATATCGTAACATACTGACCGCTAACTTGTGTTTTATTGAATCATATCTTGCTTTTTCCATGTGTTTCGGTAGGAAAAAACATTGTTTGCATGATAGCGCACCACATTCGAAGGCGTGGCCTCGGTTTAGATTATTAGTTAGACGGATACATGTATCAAGTAATACGTCATCACGAACCAGTCGGGCCACGATCTTTCCGGAATCACTCAAACTCGCCATTCGGGGATCTGAGTGACTGCACGGAGATTTAAAACAAAATGGAACCGGTGAATTCAAAACGTTGTCTCTGCTTCGTAAAACACATGTTTGGGCGGAACATATCCTACTATACGTACAGGTTATAAAGTGGAATTTCACTATTAAGGTCACCCTCGGGACTGGGAAAAAGTGACCTTAATAGCGGGGTGACCGTATTAAGGGGGCTAACTCCCTATACTTTACTGTTACAAAAATAATTTGTGACTGCCTCACGTTGACTTTAATTGTGAGGTGGGTTTATTGCCGAGTGGCTGTTAAAGCAAGGTTATAATGTACTGTATAACATAATTTTGCAACACAAAACGAACGGACCACCTCCCATTCAATACACTTACCCATTCTTCGGGCGCGGTTTGTCGTCGACCGAACTTGTTATTGTGTTGTGCGAAATTTCGTACGACGCCCCAGTCCTATAACACGGCACACGGCATTAACACACACCCTTGCAAACTGGACACTGAAAGGTGAAGTTCAAAGGTATGTGTTTCTGACAAAATCACACAATTGATTGGACATGACCTTGACAGATAGGTTGGCAGGTTCTTATAATGGTATCTCGACATAAACATTAATCGAATTAGAATGCAAGAACGAACAACTCACGATGTTCGGTGCAATGTCGAGTGCAGTGTTGACGACGTCCATCCTCTGTCGTTCGTAGCGCCGGGACACGCCCGGGTCGACTGCTGGCATCGACGGCAGGCCAGCCTGCCACAACATCTGTCGCTTCGATGCTGTAGGACTACAACACCAACAACACGTTGTCAAATCATAATAGTAATAATAATTATAATAACAATAATAGTAGTAGTAATAATAATGAGTCTTATAGTCTTAATAGTCTTATAATACAGCGTCTGTATCCGCCAAATGGAGGAGCTCATGACGCTTGCACAGTTCACTGACGATTTAAAAATAGTCAAATTAACAACTATAAAGCATTATTTTATTTAAAATAATACGTGCCATGCCCTAAAGATAATAAAATCAGTATTATTATCATTATCATAAATCAATAAATATTATAAGATCGTTATCAACGTAATTAGGAATCATTGGCACAAATGTTTCTGGAAATAGATACCTATGTAGCATGCATAGTAACTATTAGAAGAGTCTAAATAATATTAGTGCAGGGAAATAGAAGAATGTTGCAAGAGAAACAGATAAGTTGTAATGCAGCGCTGTGTCCGACAGTTCGGCCTACACAAAGCGCTTTACACATCACCCCCCTGGTAGACCTGGCCAATGGAGCAATCGACCCTCCCCCCGAGAACAATTATCCACGCTGCAATTACTGTTTTACGAGTATTCACAGACAAATATCCACTATTATCTTTAGCGTGGTACTCGCGTATACAGTCGAGTGAACTGAAGAAACGTAGAGTGAACGGAATAGCTTCAAAAGGGCAGCAAGATGTTTCAAACCCGGATTCTCACAATTCAGAGTCGGATGCTCTAAGCATCACACCGCTGCACTCTACAAACTTGTAGCGCTTTTCTTTGCGATGCGCTAAACAAGTATTAATTTAATCACGTAAAACATTACGGCGATGACGGACACCTAGGTAATATATGTAAATGAATGACGCCTTACAGTAATATCAGATTTTTGACATCATTATCATCATCTGTGTCATTTGAATAAGTAATTCAAATAATAACATCGTCATCGTGATCTGTCATAATCTCCATTGTCATCAACATCATCTCTTTCTTCAACAAAATATTTTGACGTATCCAAACGAATTTTACCCGGTAATGTTTTCGTTATACAGCGTCATAGTTACTAAAGAAGTCAACTTCATACGTCTAACGAAATCCTCTACAAAGTAAGATTTGTTTGGATACGTCAAAATGAAGTTTATGAATTTAAAAAGAACTATCCTGAAGAATGTTTAGTATTCATCACCGTTAGCTACTTCTTCGACGTTCTTATCTCCCCTGCCAATATCATTACATAATAGTGGCTATGGCGATTATCGTCATTATCGTCACAATCATCGAAACCAAAACCAGCAGTAGCTAAAACGTACATATGCCGTGTAATATGTCCATGGGTAACGTAGATATGGATCTAGTAAATATGACCGCGATTACTTGTTGCCAACAAAAACAGCACTAACCTGGTCGCCAGAAGGGAATAGAAAAAGAGACAGACCTCAACAACTTGGCGACGAACCGCAGAAGAAGAACTGAAGACTGTCGGGCTGACCTGGGGCACAGCAGCAAGGAGAGCCGAAGACAGAGGGGTCTGGCGAGATCTTGTGTGAGCCTTATGCTCCACACGGCACGAATAAGTTGCGTAAGTAAGTAAGTACGTACGTACGTAAGTAAGTAAATACTTGTTGCAGGACTTACTTGTAAATACAGCTGTCGTCACTGTCCGGAAGTATGCTGTTTCTGTTCACCCGACATATGCGCACGATGTAGAAGGCGAGTAGGACGATGAGGAAGAGGAAGACGACACCGAGGACGGAGCCAATGACTACGGCCAGCCACGGGAAGGCTATATACAATACACAACAATGACTAATACACATTGACAAAACGTGTGATGATACCGATGAAATTCTTGACAACAATGATGATGTTTGCGACGTTGATGATGGTCAAGCTGAAGATAATGACGACGATGATGATGAAGAAGAAGAAGATTATGATGTCGATGACTGCGACGATTACGACAGTGATGATGACGATGGTGGTGGTGATGATTGTGGTGATGGTGGTGGTGATTGTGGTGGTGGTGGTGATTGTGGTGATGGTGGTGACGGTGGTGGTGGTGAATGTGGTGATGGTGGTGATGGTGGTGATGGTGGTGATGGTGGTGGTAGTGGTTATGGTGATAATGACGGTGGTAGTTGTGGTGATTATGGTGGTGGTGACGGTGGTGGTAGTTGTGGTGATGGTGGTGGTGGTGGTGGTGGTGGTGGTGGTGGTGGTAGTGACGGTGGTAGTTGTGGTGATAGTGGCGGTGGTAGTTGTGGTGATGGTGGTGGTGGTGGTGGTGGTGGTGGTAGTGACGGTGGTAGTTGTGGTGATAGTGACGATGGTAGTTGTGGTGATTATGGTGGTGGTGACGGTGGTGGTAGTTGTGGTGACAGCGGAGGTGGTCATTGTGGTGATAGTGGTGGTGGTGATTGTGGTGATGGACCATGGTGGTGGTGGTTGTGGTGATTATGGTGGTGGTGATGGTGGTTGTGTTGATGGTGGTGGTGGTGATTGTGGTGATGGTGGTGATGGTGGTGTTGGTTTTGGTGATGGTGGTGGTTGTGGTGATGGTGGTCGGGGTGAATGTGATGATGGTGGTGGTGGTGGTGATGGTGGTGGTTGTGGTGGTGATGATGGCGGTGATGGTGGTTATGGTGGTGATGGTGGTGATGGTGGTGATGGTGGTGGCGATGGTGGTGATGGTGGTGATGGTGGTGATGGTGGTGATGGTGATGGTTGCGGTTGTGGTGATGATAGTGGTGGTGATTGGCGTTTTCCAAGATAATTAAAACAAGTTCCACTTACGAAAAGGTCAACATTAAAAACCGAGTGTGCATTTCTAAAATGTGCAAACATCAACATACCTCAAAACCATGCAACGTCAACACTCTTGCTAAAATAGCAAATATTTAAAACTCATCTAAAACATTTGGCTCTTGCGTGTGTCTTTGGCTGTTTTTTGGATGTCTCAGCCGACAACGACTCTGCGATATTGATAAATCATACCCAAAATGTACAATATGAGTTCAAAAAAAGACTACATACACAACTATTCAGAATACGAAGCATAGTAATACATGTATCTTACCTTTTTCGTCTTCCGTAGTTGGATCTGAAATAAATAAGTAAATTTGAAATTATAAAATGAATTGTTGTATTTAAGTGTTATAATAATTCACCACTTTTACATGTAGAGAAACATTTATTTGCTAATTGTGTATACTATTGTTGACACTTGTTTAGTTATTTACATTCTGAAAGCATGCTACACTGTTCGTGGAAAAAGGAAAAAGGAAAACAAGATAATACAGTGTGTTACTAACTGAAACAATGCAAGGGTATAGTCGTAGGAACACACTTCAACAAAATACTTTAAGTACCCGCACTATTTAAAAATGATAAGCATGTATATACTTACTAATTATGGCTTTGGTAAAATAACACATTGTATTACACTATCTAAATGACAATTGTTGAACAACAAAGATAACATTCATACATTATTAACGCGGTTACTAAAATGTCACAGTAAGATACTTATTTCGTGATGAATATCTCATTAAAATACTATGTGAAAGACATTCCGTATGTCATTTCTATCATTCAACGAAATATAGGACAAAGGGGAATAACCAGCGTAGCGTGACGCCTCTACTGTGACGTTGAACTTACCACCTACGGTGTAGGTGCTGAGGTCCACCGCCTGGCCTCCTATCGTCAGAGATGATTCATTTCTGATGACAGATTGCAGAATTTCCCGCTTGACAATGCCTTTCACCACGACGTTGAAGTCAACAAGGACGCTGCCTCTCCTGCAAACACATCAATCAACGTTCATTTGAAATACACTAGGCATTTGTTTATAAAACTCTGACCTACCATAAAGTAAAGTAAAAGTAATGTTGTATATAGCGCGATATCCAGTATTTAGTATTGCATGGAACGGTTTACAGTTTACTCCCTGACAGATATGTTCAGTCGAACAGAATCTCGACTATGTTGGGAAGCATTCAGCCAGACTGCAACTACTACACGAGAGCAAATATCCACCTCTGGCGGGAGGAGGCAGGCGTGGATAAAAGCAATTGCAGTTTGATGTTTAGTGTCATCATGTTTCTCACACATTCGATACATCATTCTGCAAACTTCCTGCTAACGATTAAATCGTAAGCATGAAAGGATGTTTCCCGGTATGTAACCAGACAATCGCACTTTAATATTCAGGTTATTTAATCACGCAGGCACGCCCACACGCCCACACGCCCACACACACGCCTACGCGCACACACTGCTCTCGTATATACAAGTATACGATTACAAAGGTACCTCAATTGTAAGACCTTTACTTCCTTAAGTTTGGATCCAACTTCGCCATTGTTGCGGTACACAGCCTCCAACTGAAAACAACGTTTATTTATGTAAATATTCAATAAGTAATAAATGTGTACGTAATGGTGTACGCGCGCATGCGTGGTGTGTGTGTGTGTGAGTGTACGTGCGCGTGCGCGCTGTTTTAGTAGTCAGTTGAGTCATTTGTGTGCATGTGTGTGCATGTTTGTGTGTGTGTACGTGCGCGTGTTTGTGTGCATGTGGGTATGTAGTGTGTGTGTGTGTGTGTGTGTTGTGTGCGAGCGTGCGTGTGTGTGTGTATGTGCGTGTGTGTGGGGGTATTTATGTATGTGTGTGTTTGTGTGTGTGCGTGTGTATGTGTGCGCGTGTGAGTGTGCGTGCTTGCTCGCGCGCATGCATGTGAGTGTGTTCGTGTGCCTGCGTGCGTGCGTGCGTGTGTGTGTGTGTATATGTGCGTGTGTGCGTGTCTGTGTGTGTGCATGTTTAAAGTTGTTACACGCGTCGTACATACGTTATAATTCTTCTTGTTTGTTTTCGTCACTTTACTAGCCTCACTTATCAGTACACATCAATTAACACTAATGTATACAATATGTATTACAATTAGGAAATTCGGCAACTGTTCCCACTGAGTTTCCCATCACAATTAACTTCAAAACGTTACAATGCTTCTCTCGTCTCACCGTCGTTTTGACGTCGGCGGCCAACTGTTTATATTGTTCTGAGTTAGCGTCCGCATATTGACTTTTATACTCCAGACTTGGCACCCTGAAGTATCCATGGAAGGTTGTTTCCGTCGTTACTGTAATACAATGCAGGCACATTGCTGACAGGGCAGACAGTGATTATATCTGGTTAAGGCATGGCACTAGAAAAATATATGAGTTAGTGTAATTTCGTCAAAGCCACTTATTCGTGGAGGAACTGTATTATGATGCACTTCTGAATATTTGTAAAGTATAGTATGACCAATTTTTAAATAACGTGGATAACACAATATGGCAGTGGCTGGATGGGAACGCATCAGTAGTCTGACACAACTGATGTGTCAAGTTCACCATTAAAGAAACGAAAACAGTAGTGTTGTGGTCTTACCTGTTTGGCACCTGGAACCAGTGAATCCTTCGTCGCATTTGCACGTGTATCCGTCCACCTTGTCCTGACATGTCGCTCCATACATGCAGGGATTACTCGCACAATCGTCGATGTCTGCACGACCAAACCGTTGGTTGTATTTAACATATACAGCACCTCACTTATAAATTGGTGATACATTAATATGTTAATGTGTTAGCAGTATGACAGGGTGTATGCCACAAGACCCGAAAAACTTGTTCAGAGATAGTGTAGATATGCGGGTATGTGTCCTATATTGTGTTGACCATATTTGGCTGTATTGTCGACATGACCGTCAAGCTAAACTCAATGAACTGTCAAACAATTACCACTTTCGGAAAAAAATAGTCATACGTCTAAGACCATACAAAAACCTAGTTTCATATTTTACTTCACCGGATAGGTTGCACGGCACGTATGTGATCATCTGAACAGGAATGCACCAACATCTACGCTTTCATCAGTATATATCCTGCCAACGATAATGATGTTGGTAGTAATGTTTCGCTGACGACAGGACGTGCGAGTGACAGTACCATAGACACACCTCGGAACGTACATGATGGAGAAGAAACCCCACCAACCTGTCCCGCAATTGAATCCTGTGTATCCTTTCTCGCAATCACACACGTACTTGTCGTCGGTTTGACTGCAGTTTCCGTCGTTCATGCAGGGATTGCTGTCGCAGATTTCTGGTTCGTGCAATGCAAATAATACGCACATAATATACATATGATAGGACGTTTGTGCTTCATTCCGCTAACAACTCTATCAATGTAGAACAGTTGTTTTATTTTTAATATTTCACCGGATGGCTGGCTATACAGAAACAAAGGGTTTATCCATCTAATTGTGTGTGTGTGTGTGTGTGTGTTTGTGTGCGTGTGTGTGTGTGTGTGTGTGTGTGTGTGTGTGTGTGTGTGTGTGTGTGTGTGTGTGTGTGTGTGTGTGTGTGTGTGTGTGTGAGTGTGTGTGTGTGTGTGTGTGTGTGTGTGTGTGTGTGTGTGTGTGTGTGTGTGTGTGTGTGTGTGTGTGTGTGTGTGTGTGTGTGTGTGTGTGTGTGTGTGTGTGTGTGTGTGTGTGTGTGTGTGTGTGTGTGTGTGTGTGTGTGTGTGTGTGTGTGTGTGTGTGTGTGTGTGTGTGTGTGTGTGTGTGTGTGTGTGGTGCGTGTGTGGTGCGTGTGTGTGTGTAGGTGTGTGAGTGTGTGGGGGGTGTTTTATATGGCATATCAGATATAAGCATAGATAATCAAATAATTAGTCGTGGAGTTCTGTAACAAAATTTCAGTCACGGGGTACGCAGTATGTTTGATATAGGTAAGACCATATTGTATTTGATGTCCCTAATAGCACTCACTATACAACCATTAGTCTCAATGCGCTACTTCACGGTGGGCTGATTTTGATGAACTTCAATAATGCATCTTGATAATTAACTCATGAAAAATAAAAACACAAGTTGTGTCCGCCTCAAAGTGAAAGCATGTTGCTAACAAGGAGATTGCAATATAGCAAAATACTAGAATATGCAAGCAAAGCGTGAATGTATCCCCACATTGTTCATTTGAACATTTATTAAACATTGATTAATTATAATAAATATTACCTTTAGAAACCTCACCATAAATTTGTATTTTATTTAGCAATTAATAATACTACTCCAAAGAAGTAGCACTGATTGTGAGACTCGGCTAAATGAAGACGAACATGTGTTCATCACTGTGAAGCAGCATTACCAACCTCTGTCGCAATTGAGACCGATGTAACCGGGCATGCAGGAGCAGTTGTATATACCGTTGCCATGACTACACGTCGCTCCATTCTTGCAAGGGTTGCTGTCGCATATGTGAATCTCTGGAGAGAAAAAAATATTATGTATTAGCTTGTTTAACTGAATATAGCTACGATAGCGTCATAAAAACAAAACCATATATCTTCGTTGGATTCCTGGGGTGCCAAGCTACAACCGCAGTTAGCTGGAAAATATACTGTTGTAACAAAATGTACATATTGTGATGAGTAAATTGCTAGTTATAATTCGCGAACATTTTAAATGGACACGGCGTAACTGTTACTATGATATGCTGGCATCAATGGATTCGCACATGACAATAGACAACATCAGCGGTCAATTCCCTGAATGTTGTTACACAGTGTGATGTATGTTTGATTGATAACACGTATATATGTTTGCCAATGACTAGTCTATTGACCAAAGTGACGACTACCTACCTGTTTCGCATAATACACCGGTGAATCCACGTACACATTCACAGCGGAAGCTGTCTACAAGATCAACACACTCTCCGCCGTTTACGCACGGCGAGCTTTTACACTCGTCAATGTCTGAAATCAATATGCCATTGAATTAGTAATAACACATAATATACTCTACGAAAATCGATATGACATATGAAAAACAACATCATTATTCTCTTTCTTGAAAAGTTACCAAAAAATACTTACATAAATAAAACAAAATCCCATTATCAACATCGCGGTTGACCGTTCTCTAGTTAGTCGGAATAAATAAATTTGCCGATATTAGAGTTAAGTATATTACGAAGTATTGATTGCATTATCATAATGTATCTAAAACCATAGCTACCTTTCGTAAAAATAACTCATGACTTGTTTATTTGAAATCGCATTGCCACCCCAACCATCGGCGGCCACACCCTTGCCCGTCTCTGTTCACTATTTTGCCCAATGATTCTTGTATGCTGCTCCTCTGAGCTCAGATTTACGGGGATTTTGGCGCTGTAGAATTGTAGTATTATCAGTGTCAGCTTATGTCGTTGTGCGCGTTGTATCGTGTCATTCGTATTGTGTATGCCGTACACTTACTTGTCTCACACGTGGTGCCCTTGTACCCAGCTATACAATCACACGTGTACTTGTTGTTGCCGTTCAGACATCCGCCGCCGTTCTGACAAGGGTCGCTCGCACACTCGTCAAGATCTATGCAAAACAAACCCAATATAAAGTAAGCGTTCGCCATTTCATTCTTCATAATGTGGTCTGAGTAAATAATAATGTTTGTGTTTGGTTGTTAAAACGTAGGTGCCATTTCCCAAAGTGTAACATTTATTACTATGCAACGTTTCCTAATGATATTGAAAATGCTGATGAAATCCGCAAGGTTTATATATTGTACAACGGATCTTATGGTTTGGCCAAGGCCACGTTGCCATTGTCCTGACCAACATCGATTCTTTAAGCATCTGTGCATTATCACAGGTCATAAGTAGGAACTAAGTTACCACTAGAATAAACTACGTGACCAAAATAGTTATTATAAAGTAATCCCGCTCTTGTAAAGCCCTCCTTCTTCAAATGTATTGTGGTCGAATTAGCTATGATATACAACGCATTTCCAGTACTACAGTAGTGTCAACATTTCATGCATTTGACTGCACATTAAAAAGGAACATGAACAAGTGAGCATATCGCAACTTAAAATATGATTGTATCGTAAATTGCTGCAAGCCAATATAAAGTATTAATTGTCAAATAAGTACTACTAACAATGTGTTATTTTTGTGTATTTATATTGTAATAGCCAATAATAACTAACATTGTACTACACTGTATTATGTAATATCTGTCATATTCCATGTTTTGTAAGTAAATCATTCTTAGGGGTATACAAATACAAGAGTTTCTTCAGTATACCCCTTTTTGACATAATCATTCTGATATACCATAAACGCAGAACGTATTGTTCTTTCGTTTAAAATTAAACATTTACTTACTACTTACTTACTTAAATTGATATAGGTGCATGGACACGCACACCCAGATGAACATTCACTTAGTAAAATAACTTAACCGATATTGTCCTTAGCCAGACCGTGTGGCCCGCACAAATGAAAATCGCCTAGGAAAACCAGCGCTTTGCGACCTCCAGTTCCGTGTTGCGGTGTAAGACGGCCTGATAAGAAACCTCTGGTCGTATTAAAGGTGTTTTAATTACAACAAAAAAGTTAATGCAACGGAAATGTGTCCGCTGTAATTTGGAGGAGACGGCTGAAACAAGTAGCTGTGTTGTTTCACACCTTGACAGGTTGTTGCGTTGAACTGCGTGTATCCGGCCTGACAGACACACTTGAAGGTCCCGACGGTGTTTGTGCACCTGGAGTGTTCGTCACACGGGTTATTGGTACACTCGTCGATGTCGTCGTGACAGTCCCTGCCCGTGAAGCCGTCCATACACGCCGCACAACCCGTTGTCACGTTACACTCCGTGTCAATGTCACGACAGCTGCAGTCGCGTTTACAATCCTTTCCCCAAGTACCGCTCGGACACGCTGCAAGAAAAGACGCATGAAACATTAATCTTAGGCCTACTTCCGGTGGGCGGAAATAAAGTCATAGGAAACATAACGGAACTAAATCCAAAGCATTGTATTATTCGAAGACTACACACTGCGCGTTCTACTGCATAATCGGGTTTACATAATTCATTATATAAGTATAATCAGTATATCAAAGTTGAGCGACGTTTTCCACAAAACTAATATTGATCCTCGGTACTAGTTTAAAAGAAACCTGTTACATTTTGAACAAAATAATCGCATTACCGCGCGCGTCACCTTATAGTATATATTCTACTGGTCATATGAAACAACACATACGTCTACCGTCATGCATTGTAAAACTTACGCTTGCACCCTATCTTGTCAGCCATGAGTTGGTAGCCATCGCTGCAGCTACAATTGAAGCCACCGACAGCGTTCGTGCACATGTGATCACAGGGACCGTTGCCGCCCTCACATTCATTTAGGTCTGCAAACAAATCAAGTTTATGTGAGTATTACAATGATATGTTGCATCATGAACAGTGGCGAATTAAGACATTCTTCGGCCCTAGGCACCTAGCACTTTCGTGGGTCGTATGTAGTCCGAGGGGCGGATCCAGAGAGGGTAATCTAGGTAGGCCACAAAACCTCCAATTGCATCACCCCCTCTTTGAGGCTTGCCAAAACACTACTGTCGGATCATGACATCGTAAGACGGGTAGGGGGGGGGGGGCAAGCCGCTGAAGATTTTTGCCGGAGCTTCTGCACCCTTCTGTTGTCGCGCTGTCGCGCTGTCGCCTTGTCGCGCTGTCGGTCATTACATTTGAAGACGGGGATGGGGGCGGGGTGTCGGTCATAATAACGCTTATTACATAACTGACTAGAAAGGACAAAAATAGGAGAACAATCTTTAACAGCATTCGCCACTTCTATATTGTCTATTAAACATTCAAACATATGAAACGTGTGAAGTAAACATCATTGGCCAAGTAATGTCTTGCTAACTTTTTTTTGAATATTCAGTCTAAAAATATGTTCGGGTATTCGTGGGCCCCTGGCCTTCGTGGGCCCTAGACACGTGCCTGTAGTGCCTATTGTTTAATCCGCCACTGATCATGAACACTAAACGCGATTGTGAATTCACAGCCTGCGAAGGGAAATATAAACCAGCATTGAATGTCACATAAACGGGATGTAAACCATCAATATTTCAAATTTGCCGGCATCATATCCCAAAATGGAAAATTTTAACATGTAAATGAACTGCTAACACAAACTTAGCAATGACGAATTGCAATTGGTATGACACGAGTGAGATTGTTGATGGCAAAACTAATTTAAAGGCAAGTTGTTATATCGCGCAGTATCCAGTCCTTAGGACTGCTCAAAGCGTTTTACACTTTACTCCCTGGCAGCCCTGTTCAACGGAACACTATCTCGACTTCTCAGGGAAACAGTCAGCCACGCTGCAATTAATGCGCGAAGACTAGTGTGTGTGAGATGTCTCCACGTTGTTCTGGCACAACATTCCCTGCTACTCACCCTCGCACGTGACCTCGTCGTCTGCGAGAACGTAACCTATTGGGCAGAAGCACGCGTAGCCACCGGCTTCTTTTCTGCAGTTGTAACCGCAGTTCAATATGTTGCATTGAGTCGCCGTGGTTGCTTCTACAAACGAGAGGGCCACCGTTACAATAGATACGTAGCCGTATCAATTATATATGTTATGCAAGTTAAACAAAATAACTAGTATATATTATTTTGCCCCCACTATAGTATCTTCACATAACATACTTTTTATCAATATGAAGAAAAAAAAGGAAATAGACGTACGGAAATAAACGGATTGTTTACTTTTTGCATTATTCATTACTTGATATTACTTGATATATTGTCAAATTCATTCACATTACATATTTCAACGACTATGGTTAGTTCGTGATATTAATTGATGATAATAGCAATCGTGTATTTTTTTGGTGACTATGTCTTCTGTATGGTAAGAAATCAGCCAGTGCAATCTGCCCGTTTTGTGACAAAGGTCACGGATATAACCCTTTTGGACATGGGACCACACTGCCACAACTAATCACGGGCAAAACCCCTAAAAGATAAAATCCGTAATTTTCATTATTATTTTCTTCTGCTATTTGTTAACTTAACGTTATTTAGTTAATTTAGTATCGACACTCCGTGTGTAACAAATAGGAGGAATACTTATGTTCTAGCTAATGGTATATAATTCCCTCTTAAATAAAGGTGGTGGGTTTTATTAATGAGGAGTTTTATTAGTTATGGGTTATGTACGTGAATGGTTTGTCGAAAGAGGTTACACCTTGGGGTGTCCAAGGGCAGGCCCTTAGCCAAGATTGCGTAATATTTTAATTTATCCTTTCTCATTTTTATGTGCCCGTTATCCTCACGAAAACCCCATATCACTAGCATTGGTCGTTGGTGTCTGAACGTAGTGAATATTCAGGGGGACTGAGCCTCCCCGAATACCTCCAATTGCATCCCATTTGACGGCTCTCCGGAGAACTTCCCACTGCATCCACCGTTGAGGCTCTTCATAATTCTCAATCTTCAAACGACGCTCTCCGGAGAACCAGTGCACTACTGCACACGCTTTTACACTTAGCGCATAACCTGTTTTACGACAACGCAAACACTGTTTTGACCTTGGTATTGGGAAAATATAACCATTTCTGGTCCAACACAAGATCATGGTACCTGAAAAATAACAATCCCATTATCCAAATACCAAAATACCCGTTATTTGAAGAAAAAAACATTGGTATTTTCCAAAAACCCATTCCAGTAATGGAAAGATGTGTCTCTGGCTAAGGGCCTGTCCAAGGGCATTTGACGGGGTCTGATTTGTCCAGAAGGATTTGTCCACACTCGTACGACATACCAATGGTGCATGTCTTCTTGTCCTCATCGAAGGTGAAGCCGTCGAAGCAGGAGCAGACGAAGCCGCCGTCTTGGTTGGTGCAGTTCTGCTCGCAGTCCGACGTACCCACGGCGCACTCGTCTATGTCTGCGAGACACAAAACGAATGTCAGTTTGGAATATAACCTAATACACGAACACGCCTGATTAATTATAAATATACCCTAACTGACACTGTCAAGGATTCGCACTGATGGTACTGACGACGAATAATTATAATAATATTAGTAGCGATGTTTCGTGCACATTAGTCCTAGTGGTTGAAGAGCATCTTGTCATCATTTTCCTTTTTTATCAATACACACACGCACACACACACACTCGCGCGCGCACACACACACACACACATATATCGTCAAACCATACATTTAACACACACACATACACACACGCACACGCATATACACGCACGCACACGCATACAGACACACACACACGTACAGAACACACACACCACACATACACACACACACACACTCTCTCATACACACACATACCCTCATACACACGCACACGCTCATGCGCACGCGTATGCGCAAGCACACGCACACACTCACACACACACACACACACACACACACACACACATATATATATATATATATATTAGTGCGTGTGTGTACGTGCGTATGTGTGTGTGTTTGTGCGTGCGTGCATGTGCATATGCGTGTGCGTGTGCGTGTGTGTGTTAAATGTATCGTTTGACGATCATCCACTGCAATCCAACTAACAGTATCGTGCATTTGGAACTTTGCAATATCTGCAGTGATCCTTACAGAAGAGAATGGTTACATGTACCTGTACAGGTCTTCACGTCGGCATTCAGTTGATATCCGTTTCGACAGGCACACGTGAAGCTGACGGCTTTGTCGACACAAATCTGGCTACAGTCATGTCTCGGCTTCGCTGGGTCACACTCATTGATCGCTGCAAAATCCATGACATTGGTATTTGCAAAAAACTGCGTTCGGTTTGCATGATAACAAAAACATTATCTTGCCAATTTATATTAGCGTGCTATGAAGCACATAAGATGAGAAGTCCGCAATATATTATGTAGTGTGCTAAATAAGAGTCCCTCCAAAATGTTGTGGTGAGTCCGGTATTACAAGACTTTCCACCCGAAAACCACGTCCAGAATATAACATGCTTTTATAATTGACTAGCTGAGTTACCCGGCGTTGCCCGGGAAAAAAGGCAGTAATATACATCTTCAAAATTAATTTGGACTGAAATCTAAAAAAGTGTTGTTGACATAATTATGAACACTGAAAATAGACCAAACCTCCAATGCCCAACATGTGAGCTCCAGACACCCCAAACCCATCCCAAATGTTCCAGCCTACCCGCATTAATAAATGGTAACTGGTCACTGACCTAGTTGTTAGGACACCCTTTTGCCAGAAATCGCACGCGTTCACCCGTGTAACTGACGTAACCAGCTACAGGCAGCTGGGTTACGCGTCCGAGATTTTGCAACGTTAATAACATAAAAAACTAATATATTTGTCTGCATGCACCCAGTGACACATTTGTACATGGAATAAGTACCTGTGCAATGTTAAGCGCTGGGGATTTTCAAACGTCAATAACTTCAAAATTCTAAATTTCTGCATACATCCAACGACATATTTGTAGATGACATAATTACCTTTATGATGATACAGAAAAACATTAAATTCCGCGGCTGGAACTCCACTTACAGCCTTTTGAAATATTGAGCCCCCAAGTTCTCCACCCCCCGGACGAATTTCGAAAATGTCTAAATATACGAACCATCTCAAAGGCCCGGTAAATCACATGCAAAATTTCAGCCCGATACATACAAAACTGACGGAAAAGTGGGTGCACATACAAACAGAAACGAACTGTTTTATACTATGGATATTTACTAATTGTCCACCTTCACCGCACAAACCACGTTTGTTCGGCAAAGGTGGCAGGGAGCATATATTGAAATGACAAGTTATTAACAAAACAAATGTCAGTACTTTTATGCGAAAACAATTGGTGTAGTTCATATAATATCAAAAATAGATCAGCGAGCTTATCTATTTTTGATAATGTGTAGTTTTTTGACTGTCGATAAGCCAGATGTTCATTTGTTATTTGCTGTTACTATTTTGGTAGTAGTATGTGAAATATTCTTCAATGTTGTGTTGACTGCTCATTATAAAAATAGTTCCTTATGCGTTACTCACGTAAGCATATGTCCCAGTTTTCTTCCGTCCCTTCAGGACAATCAGTGCACTCGTAAGCTTTGCCTGTTTTTTGTTGTTGTTGCAGTGAGACGTCAGTGCAGTTGGTTCCCTCCGTGCACGGGTTGTCCTGACAACCGTCGAAGTCCAACTCGCAGAACTTACCTGTGTGGAATGTAAAGAAGGAAATGACAGTTAATTGAAATATATTGAAACTTCCTACCATCACAGCCTATGAAACACCCGTTCTACCTTTCCAGCCTGTGATACACCCTTTCTATATTCCTAGCCTCTGATATACATTTCCTACTTTTCCAGCCTGTGATACACATTCTCTACTTTTCAAGCATGTGATACCCCCTTCCTACCTCCCAAGCCTGTGATACATCCTTCCTACCTTCCCAGCCTGTTATACACACGTCCTACATACCAGCCTGTGATACACCTTTCCTAAGTTTTCAGCCGGTGATACACCTTTCCTACTTTTTTAGCTTGTGTTACACCCTTCATACCTTCCCACCATATGATACACCATTCATACCTCACTAGTTTGTAATACACCCTTCCTACCTTCCCAGCTGGTGGTACACCCTTCCTACATTACTAGCCTGTGATACACCCTTCCTACCTTCTCAGCCTGTGATACATCTTTCCTACCTTCGCAGTCTGTGATACACACTTCCTAACTTCTCAGCCTGTGATACATGTGTCCTACATCCCAGCCTGTAATACATCTTTCCTACTTTTCCAGCTTGTTATCCGTCCTTCCTATCTCCCAAGTCTGTGATTCACCCTCCTGCCTTCCCAGCCTGTTATACACCCTTCCTCCATTCTCAGCCTCCGATTTACCCTTCCTACCTTCCCAGCCTATGATACACCTTCCCTACCTTTCCAGCCAGTGATACACCTTCTTACCTTCCCAGCTTGTAATAAAACCGTCATACCTTCCTAGCCTGTGATACACCTTTCCTAATTTTCGAACCTGTGATACACCTTTCCTACTTTTCCAGCCTGTGATACCTCGTTACTACCTCCCAAGCCTGTGATACAACTTTCCTACCTTCCCAGTCTGTGATAAATGCTTCCTACCTTCCCTGTCTGTGATACATGTTTCCTAATTTTCCAGCCTGTGATACACTTTTCCTGCTTCAAACCTTGTAATACACCCTTCCTACCTCCCAAGCCTTTGAAATATCTTTCCTACCTTCCCAGCTTGTGATACACCTTTCCTGCCTTCCCAGCCTGTGATACTCCCTTCATACCTTCCCAGCCTGTGAAACAGCCGCATTGGACGACCCTGAACGTGTCCTTCAGCTGGTATCCGTCGGCGAGCAGGTGAAACAGACACTCTCCGTGGTCGGAACAGTTGCACAGATTGATCGACACCTCGGCCGCAGCTACACCACCGTTTCCATCCGACGCCGTAAACCTGTATAAGATGAAATACGTGTGCATGCAACTTCATCCGAGTGTGTTCAGTGATTTAGAGCTGTTAAGAAGACCGACTGAACGTAGTCATGTTAGCATTACTTGATATGCACAGATTACTGAAAATGTCGTTTAACCTTAAGCAGGAATAGATCTATACCAGGTTTGAAATTTAAATAAAATATTTTTTTAAATTTTGGAGTAAATACAGCACACAGGCTATACAAACTAAGATTGGACGCAATATTATCAATATCGTTATTGTTGTAGCGGGTCGGGCTGCTTCGGTCTGTCTCCGGCTGCCTCGGACTGCCTCGGACTACCTCGGAATGCTTCGGACAGCTTGTTGGATGTGTTGCGTAGGATCGTAACTTATCTGTTCTTAAAACAGACCCTTTTGTATTCCTCGTTTTCGACAAAAATACGGTTTCTTGGGCTGATTCTATGTGTTGATTTCAACATCAATAATTGCGTACGTACGATATGTTCACAGACTCCATATTGGTGGGCGTCCACGTGTAGATGTTGCCATCAAAAGAGGCGTCTTCTGGTTTCGTCGACACCAATATAACGGAGACACCATCGCCATCAGGGTCGGAAGTTGTCACTGTAAGATTGTTTACCTTTCCCATCGTCACGTTGAACACATTGTCAACGGTGATGTTGGGACTTGCGTTGGCTGAAGACAAGAAGAGCTTCGTGGCATTGGTGCAGTGACTAGAGCAGTATTGAAATAGGAAATCTGGCGCAGGACAACGTGAATGTCTATGGTATTAAATGTTATGAATAACGGGACATTGTACATTGAATCTTCAGCCCACGTAATTTCTATCATGCTGCTTTAGTAGGTGTACTAGTATAATTCAACAACTCGCTAAGAAAGAAAGATGTATTATAATGTCATTACCTTGTATAAACCAACAGACCGCATACGATACGGGATGGGTTGGCGGCTCGCATACACATATCTTGACATGGCTAATAAATGGCGTCTAATGCATGTTATGAAGATGACTTAATTACGAAGAATAATGTTATTAACGCCGGTAGTTGATACGTACATAAGACCTCTGCGTTCTCCTCATTTTTGGCGTTTGTTTCTAAAGTCGACTGTGCGACTTCTTCTTTGCCTAACAAAATACAACAGAAAGTGAATGTTGTTGTAACGCCAAACACAAGAGACAATCGTCATCATCGCTGTACTGGTACGCTTTTAGTTTAACACCCATGCCCACACCCACGCCAATTCACATACACCCACACGCCCACGCATATACACAAGCGCGCTCACACTGACATACACACACACACGCACACACGCACACACGCACACACACACAAATACACACACGCGCACACAAACATACACACGCGCGCGGGTGCACACACACATACACCCTACACACAAACACAGCGCACGCACAAAAACATCCACCCCCACTCAAGCACATGCACACGCACATGCACACGCACACGCACACACACACACACACACACACGAATAACAATACACAGACTTTCATTAGGAGATCACTGCTCCCGTAACCCGCCTGGGTCATAGCGGCGCTGCATTGTTGAATGTTTGACCAGTCGACGCCAGTATTCACGATTTCTGCGAAGGTCTTCCCAATCCATTATGCAATATTGTCTGACCATCTCTTCCTCTGTCTTCCCTGTCTTCTTTTCCCCGGCACTGTTCCTTGTAGTATTGTTTTTGTGAGCTCGCTTGATTGTGTTACATGACCATATCATCCCAGTTTCCTCTTTTAGAAATGGTATGAGAAGATACATACATTAACATCAAAATATGTTGGTACGTCACCTGTAACAGCGAAGTCGAAGAGACACTCTTTGTTCGTGCCGCAAGTTTTCTCTGCTTCCTGTCTCTGTGCGTCTGGCATAGTAGTGAGCGTGTCCTCAAGAAACACAGGCTTGAACTCGGTGTGAGCGAACGTCGAGTAGCTCTCACCAGGGGCGTAGTAGAATAGTGAGTCGATGGCCTGAATCCGCCCTGCGAAAAAAGACGCGCTCTTGTGATGTAAAACACACTCGACAATTATGGTAACGTAAGCAACAACTCTTTCATGTTCAGTACTGCAAATATTTTTAGAAAAGCAATTTTTTTTTATACACAGTGCCGATATCGTCGCAAATGCTACTTACATGGTTCACCAAATTCGCTGAATATCGTTTTCTCGGTTGAGTTATTTGAGAGGGCAACGGCGTTGTCGCCTGGTGGTAGTAGATCGTCATTTCTGTCGCCATTGAAAAATCCGAACAAGCCTTTCGTTTCCGTTTTGAAGTCGTATGAAGCTCCGACTGTAATGTCCAACTGTTCCACGGCGACGCCGATCGTAATTGTGAATCCTACGACAAAAGCAACACAACAAAATGATGGTATTGTTCTCATGTCATTGGCTTTGAGGACAATGAATGTAGTATATATAGAATAATTATTGTTTTATTAGACCCGAATCTAATAACATATTAATCCTTGTACAAAAAATACAATTACTTAATATGGAGGTTATCTTGATGATGGTGATTTTTGCTGTTGTTTCGGCAATGTTGTTGTTGTCATCGTCGAGGCGGTGGTGGTTGTGGTTGTGGTGGTTATGGTGGTGGTGGTGATGGTTGTTGTGGTTGTGGTGGTGGTGATGGTTGTGGTGGTTGTGGTGGTTGTGGTGGTTGTGGAGGTGGTTGTAGTGGTTGAGATGGTGGTGGTGATGTTTCTGGTAATGGTGCTGTTGGTTTTGGTGGTGTTGGAGATATTGATGATATTTGTGGAGGTGGTTGTGGTTGTGGTGGGTGTGATGGTTGTGGTGGTTGTGGTGGTGGTTGTTGTTGTGTTGGTGTTGGTGGTGTTGGAGATATTGGTGATATTTGTGGTGGAGGTGGTGGTTGTGGTGATGGTGTAAGTGTTGGTGGAGGTTGTGGTGGTGGTGTTAGTAATGGTGTTGGTGGTTGTGGTAGTAGTGGTGATGGTGGTGGTTTTGGTGGTTGTGGTGGTTTTGGTGGTTGTGGTGGTTGTGGTGATTGTGGTGGTGACAGTGGTGGTGGTGGTTGAGGTGGTGATGGTGGTTGTGGTGGTTGTGGTGGTGTTGGAGGTGGAAGTGGTTGTGGTGGTGGTGGTGGTGTTAGTGATGGTGGTGGTGTTAGAGATGGTAGTGGTGGTATTAGTGATGGTGGTGGTGGTGGTTGTGGTGGTGGTGATGGTGGTGGTGGTGGTTGTGGTGGTGGTGATGATGGTGATGGTGGTGATAGTAGTGATAGTGGTGATGGTGGTGATGAAGGCGTTGGTGGTGTTGGTGGTGTTGGTGGTTGTGGTTGTGGTTGTGCTTGTGGTGGTATTGGTGTTGGTGTTGGGGATGTTGTTGTTGATATTGTATTTGGTGACGGTGATGGTATTGGTGATGGTGTAGTTGCTGGTGGTGCATGGTGTGGTGATTATAACGGTAGTGTTGGTGGATGAGGTTGTGGTGGTGGTTGTGGTTGTGGTGGTGGTGGTGATGGTTGTGGTGGTGGAGATGGAGGTGGTTGTTGTGGTGGTGGTTCTGGTGGTGGTGGTGGTGGTGTTAGTGATGGTGTTGATGGTAGTGGTGGTGATGGTGGTGGTGTTGGTTGTGGTGGTGGTGGTGGTGGTGGTGGTGGTGGAGGAGGAGGTGGTTTTGGTTGTGGTGGTGGTTCTGGTGGTGATGGTGGTGGTGGTGGTGGTTCTGGCGGTGGTTGTGGTGTTAGTGATGGTGTTGGTGGTTGTGGTAGTGGTGATTTTGGTGGTGGTGGTGGTGGTGATTGTGATGGTGGTGATGGTGGTGATGGTGGTGATGGTGTCGTTGGTGGTGTAACTGGTGGTGGTGGTGGTTGTGATTGTGGTTGTGGTGGTGTTGGTGGTGTTGGTGTTGGTGTTGGTATTGGTGTTGGTGGTGATGGAGATATTGGTGATATTGGTGATATGTGTGGTGATGGTTTTTATGATGGTTGCGGTGTTGATGTAGCAGTAGCAGGAAACCACACACACAGTTACACAACCACGGCGGTGCTGTTGCTACAAACCTCGTTCCTACTTACCAGACTTGGTGGTGTAAGTGGTGGTGGTGGTGTTGGTGTTGGTGTTGGTATTGGTGTTGGTGGTGTTGTGTTGTGTCGTTCCTACTTACCAGACTTGGTGGTGTAAGTGGTGGTGGTGGTGGTGTTGGTGTTGGTGTTGGTGTTGGTATTGGTGTTGGTGGTGTTGTGCCGTTCCTACTTACCAGACTTGAAAGACACCACCACTTTGTTGGTGTCCTTCTTAGTCATAACCACATTGTTGTGGTCTGATTTGTCCGCTGACTTTGCTTGGTTGAACCAAGCAGTGACGTCTTTACTTGACACGAATATGGCCAGTCCTGCAACAGTAGTTACATCGAAATGGTAATCTAATTAAATGTTGATATTGGTGAAAGGAAATACATTGGTATTGAAAGGAAATATATGTAAGTACTAACAACTGTGCAGGTTACAAAAGACGATCGCGAGACACATAGGCACACTTAACGTTGTTGTTGTGATTATAATATGCTACCGGTTTTATAGATAACGTTATTACTCCAGGAAAAGTCAACGCAAATGCATGGTGCATTAGTTATGTCAAGATACTATCGTTTAATTTAATTATACAATCCCTAGCAATGTCAGTCACTTACCATCACGCGTGGCGTTCATCTCAACGTGGACAGTGTCCGAGTCGACGTCTCTAGCGGCAAACGCGCTGAAGACAGTACCGTCCGTTACCTGTCCCTTGGCGTCGAGAGCCTTCGCCGTGCGGCCCTGCAGTGTGAAGTTCCCGTGTGTCGTCTCTATGAGTGTGTACTCGCCCAGGCCGTTGAAGGTGTACTGGAAGCCGTCCAGCGTGCGGATGTGTGGGTCGCCATTACCCCAACCTATTATAATTGAAACATTTTAGAGTTGGTATGCTCATCAAGTCGTTATTTACAAATAAATTATGTGTCAGTTAAAGCAACTACAAATATGTTATTTTCAAGACAACGACAACGGCAGCAGCAGCAACAGCAGCAGCAACAGCAACAGCAACGCAGCACCAGCACCAGCAGATGTAACCACAGCAGCGGCAATAACAACACAGGCAGCAGTAACAACAGCGCTAACAGCAGTATAATTATGTCAGCGCCAACAATATAATCAAAACACCAACGCCAACCCAAGCAACTACTATAGTTCTTGGCCACAATAAAGCACAACGTATTTCCAAAAACAAAAACATACTTGTAGTAAGAGACAATGTATTTTCACTAGCAGTTAGACGACTCACTTGTTCGCAAAGCCCTGTATCTGAAGCAGCGATCCATTTGTCTGACGTTGTAGAAGAGTTGGCAGTTGTCGCTGAACTGACAACACCACTGTTTCGGCAGGATATCATACTTCTCATGTTCCCTTCTATAGCGAGGGTGGAAGGCGAACGTCTGCCCTCCCCGCCCAAACTCCGACGTGATGAGTGAGCCCTGGTCCGTGTAGCAACACTCCTATCGGGGGATCACACAGGATGTGTACATTGCAACTGTGTAAAGCGATTAGCACAATAACAATTTAATTATTTATTAGACTGTTTGGTGTTTTTGTTTCATGTATTTTATACGTGTTGCTATGTAATTAATTTTTTCAATTTTGTTATATTGTAATCATCTATTCCATTTAAATAATTTACACGCTGGTATTAGACACAGCACTTTTATTACACGTTTCTACAGAATTTCCATATTACAATAATTTATATGCACGTATTAACATCACATTTAGGTACATTATGCATCTGTGTAACTAAATGCATTGCATTTGCGTCCTGTCCATAAAATACTGTTTATAATGCTAGTGAAACGACAACAACACATACTTTAAAACATTTTCACATCGCGACACTAACCTAAGCAGATTCGTTTATTGCTAGCTTGTATTATTACTAGCTTGTAATAGTTACCACCATTACGGTGGTAACTATTACGGTGGTAACTATTATGCGTATGGTGGCGATGGCGGCGATAGCGATGGCACAAACACTGACTGTGTAAGCGATGATTTGTGCTGTTACCTGGCTTGACTGCCAACGGGGCATGGTTTCATAGATACACCATCTATCCTCCTGTCTCGCGGAAAATGTCCATCGGCTGTCCAACATCGCCAGTCGTAAGTCGCATGGGCAGCTTGACGTCGTTCGTGGGTGGTACCAGAGGGAAGACCCCGCCACCTCGTTCGCGAACCAGTTGTAACACTTCTGGGCGTAGTTGACCTCTTGAAGTC
Source organism: Paraescarpia echinospica (assembly GCA_020002185.1). Taxonomy (NCBI): domain Eukaryota; kingdom Metazoa; phylum Annelida; class Polychaeta; order Sabellida; family Siboglinidae; genus Paraescarpia; species Paraescarpia echinospica. The sequence continues at coordinate 19,638,131 of CM034533.1, read as the reverse complement.
CAGACGCCACGCGGAACACGTAGCGACCGAGTTCCCCTGCATGCAAATAGATACCAAAGAAGCTACACTAAAAAGAGCCGTCACTCACACATAGTAACCGCTGAGTCGCCATGACTTATGCATGCAAAACATGCAGCTGCACTCGGCCGTGAATGCATTTTATTAAGTATTCCTTTATTCGTTTTTTGTTTGTTTTAAAGTCAACTCATTTCAAACGTGTTAACGAAATTGCAGATTGCCAAAATGGCGAGCGAGCGGTAGCATTTGATGTTAACACATTTTGGCTGCAACCTATCTTAGTGTTTATCTCTACCGTCTTTCGAAAAAACCATCAATGTTGCATTTAGAACTAATACCGGTGTAGTTGACACACTGTGTTTGTTTCAGTAACTGCACTAGTTTGCTCGATGGCTTTCCCAACTCTTGCAGCGTTCCGGAGCACAATCGGATAGTGTACACGTAAACACATAGTGGACACCCAGGAGCTATTCTAAGATTTAACCAATGGGATACGCAGCCATCAATCACCACCGTGAAGCTTACAAAAACACGCAACTGCGTTCCCTTGAGGCTCACCAAAAACCTCCACCTGCTCACCACTTTAAGCTAAAACGGGGTCGTACATTCCGTGTATACCCATTGGATCATCAAAATACAACCAATTAAAAGCACTGGGGTTGTTCAATAAAAAGACGGATAATGCAAAATCTGGATCTCCGCATGATCTGTGGTTGCTTCAGATCGAAGTTTATCTCAAGGAACATTCGCATGATGTGATTTTTAAAAAGTCGCTATTAATGTTGTATTTCGCACGCACCGGTGTTGCCGACACGCGAGTCCAGACGGAAGGCCGTCGGCTTCATGGATGGGGCGAGCTGCAATATTTCCTCCTCCGTGTACTTGCTTGCGAAATACCCTATCATGCTACTCCGCTCTGTAACCTCTATGTCCCACCCCATGTCCTTGTAGATGTACGTGACGAACGTCTGGTACCGCGACGGGTCGTAGGCGATGACCAACTGGAAGGTGTTGGGCTGTGGAGAGGAAGAGTGAAAGTGTAATAATCGAAGCAAATAGATATTAATTCAACCAACGACGTTGACATCGACGACATAAGCAACAACAAAACAACAACAACAATTAATACTACGATTACAACAACAACAATAACAAATACTACAACTACTACTACTACTATTACTATATTACTACTACTACTACCACTATAGCTACTACCACAACAACTACTACTGCTGCTGTTGTTGCTACTGCTACTGCTACCGCTACTACTACTACTACAACAACAACAACAACAACTACTACTACTACTACTACTACTATTACCACTACTAGTACTACTACTACTACAACTAGTACTACTACCACTACTAGTACTACTACTACTACAACACTACTACTACTATTACTACTACTACTACTACTATTACTACTACTACTACTACTACTACTATTACTACTACTACTACTACTACAACTATTACTACTACTACTACTACTACAACTACTACTATTACTACTACTACTACTACTACTGCTACAACTATTACTACTTTTACTACTACTACTACTACTACTACTAATACTACTACTACTACTATTACTACTACTACTACAACTACTACTACTATTATTACTACTACTACTACTACTACTACTATTACTACTACTACTACTACTACTACTACTACTATTACTACTAATGGTACTACTACTACAACTACTACTACTACAACTACAACTACTACAACACTATTACTATTACTACTACTACTACCTCTACTACTACTACTACTATTACTACTACTATTACTACTACTACTGCAGTAGACAGATTGGCTGTTTCCAAGAGATAAATTAGGTTATCATCACGAATTATTACGTCTGCATGCAAAGGAATGAGATACCAAATGTACAAGTAAGTTTTACAACCCAACTTACGTTCACACACGTGTAACAGGCCCATTGCAGATGTATGTCAATACTGTATTAAATAATTACATTTAAACGATCACATCAAATATTAATCCAACTTCGTTAGAGTCTGCCCCTTTAACGCTTCGTGCTATTTTTATGCACACGTCTACTCACCGACTCAGACGGTGAAGAATAGTATAAGCGGGAAACCATCTCGCTCCACGTGATCACCATCACCCAGGTCACGTCCGTCACGGACACGCCGCCATGTGCAAGAACGTCGTCTCTGGCTTGCTCGATGACGTGCTGAACAAGGAGAGACGTGTTACCATCGTCCGTTTAATATATTGGATTTGATGTGTTTGTAACTGTGTGTGTGTGTGTATGTGTGTGTGTGTGTGTGTGTGTGTGTGTGTGTGTGTGTGTGTGTGTGTGTGTGTGTGTGTGTGTGTGTGTGTGTGTGTGTGTGTGGTGTGTGTGTGTGTGTGTGTGTGTGTGTGTGTGTGTGTGTGTGTGTGTGTGTGTGTGTGTGTGTATGTGTGTGTCTGCGAGTGTGTGTGCGTGCGTGCGTGCTTGTGCGTGTGCCTTTGTGGGCATGAGCGGGCTTGTGAGTCTGTATGGATAGGTGCGTGTGTTGAGACGTGCATGGATGTGTTATATGTGGATGCTAGGACAAAGGGCGGTAGAACCGTTGCTACCACCATTGAATCGTAAAGTTAGAAATTAGCTGAAGCAAGGCCACCATTATACTCACTTTCAAACGAGCCTTGTCTTCGTAGCTCGCTACTGGTTTGGTCAAGTCGTAGATGTGATAATAAACGTCTCCATACTTGGCGTCGTTATCAGTCCATAACGGCGATAATATGGCAAAGCCTCCTTTTTTAACGTTAAGTCTTTTGTTGGCGTTCACCATTTCTATGCCAAATTTCACCGGGTAGCGGCTCTCGAAGTTCATCCCAAAAGTCACGTAACCGTTCGTGTAAATCTGGACACGGAAGAATCATAGTTTATCCTACGCTGTGATTATCACTATGATCTCACTATAAATGTAAGTTTGGTTCAGCCTCCACTATTACCACGACACCGCAGTTATAGTTAAAATGTAACAGTCTTAATTGTATCTAACCACAACACGCAGACCTCTCGCCTGTCTACATGCAGAAACTCGTGTGTGTCTACATGCCAGCCAGACGTCTTCGGTCTGCTAACTCGAATGCACTAGTTGTTCCGAAAACACGCAGCAGAGCCGGTGACTGTACATTTGTTCACGCAGCGGCAGCAGTGTTACCAGCAAAACATCACTGGAATCATTTAAATCTATGTTGAAGACTCAGTTGTTCACTGCAGCGTATATGTAACTCGGACCCTTACCAACACTATTTTACCATTCGCACGTTTAAATTCGCACAACGTTAGTCTACCGACACGGGAAAGCTAGTATTCCATATGTACAGATAAGGCATGTGGATGGGGCGTTCGGCAAAACGATGAATACAGTGTCCAGTGAAAATTAATGTCGTTCCAAACGTACATAGGCTCCATGAAGCGATTCGAAGCGTGTCCGCACAGGAATCGGATAGCAAATTCCCACTAGAGACGTCACAACACGGGTACTCCCTATTCCGCATGCGTTTCCGTACATATGGAATCCTAACTGTCGGTAAGTTCCGACGTTACGTACGTGTTTCGCTTGATCGCTTCTGTCATATTTATGTCACAGTGACAATAAAACATAAAAACATAATATGCCACTGACCTTGATACGGCTGTAAGCAGCGTTGAAGACCTGCACGTCAGGTATCGCAATGAAATCGGTGGAACAACTTCTTCCACTACCGTCGCAGTACACACCGTTAGTTTGTAAATGGATGTCACCTTGATTCTGTCCATAGACGTAGTGACTATACCGAACGGCTGCAAAAATAAGCGCTCGATATCGCATTTTTCAAATTGTCTCAATACACAATATCAGAACTTGTATCACAAAGACAACGTACAGGAAAACGCTACGGGCAAAAGTTTCCCATTAAAGAAAGATCAAGTTATGTTAAGTGGACGTTATCGAATACGCAATGTATGCTAACGATATTGTTGTATTATTATAACTATAATTAACGAACCTGATTCACACGTGCTTCCCGTATACAGGCCTTCCAAACAGTTGCACGAGAAGGACTTCCTTCCGTCGATGCACGTTCCTCCGTTCACGCACGGGCTGCTGGCGCACTCGTCAATATCTGTAGCACATAGTGACACAGTCAATGGTCGCACGTATTCGCAACTGACCTGTCCATCACATGACCTAGTGCCTAGCACTATGTCTGATAAGTGGATATATGTATAGCGTTCGGACATTCGGAGATATATTATATATATATATATATATATAATATATATATACTCTTGATATTCTGGCCACAGACATACTTCTTTATGCAAAACAAGCATCATTCAATTTGTTTAAAGCGACACCTGTATGCAGGAATGTTTGGCGTAGCTGTCATGACGTCATAGTAAGGTAATGCACAAATGTATATATTACTGTAATCAACATCGTCGGCTAGAATAGCTTGATGAGGGTCACGCGCATTATTTTGATTACGAACGCATAGGCTAACTGTGAGTGAATGTGTCCCAAAAGCATTTGATTCCAATGCTTTCGTGTCCCTACCTTGTTCACAGTTGGCGCCCGTATATCCGTTGTCGCACTCGCATGTGTAGGCCGTGGTGCCGGTGACGCAAGTGCCGTCGTTGAGACACGGGTCGCTCTCACAATGGTCCACCTCTGTCGGGGGAACAGAGAAGCTTAATACACAACGACGTACAGCGGTGGCTGTTATGTTTGAACTTTAACATTAACAGAACATAATTTGGTACTGGCATTGTCATTGTTGCTTCATACACATCCCCATTTCTTGACAATAGTTTTCGCTTCACGAATGCATCGTTATCTGCAAGCAATCTACATTCATGGTTGCACAAGTGTTATGCATTGTTGTTGCATCACAGGTGAACATGAAATAAATCACAGCTGTCGGGACTAGTTTGTGTTGTGTCTATATCAGGAAGACAGTAATTAAGAACACTGCCGTTAGGTTATCTCACCTGTGCATGTGTATGCGTTTATTTCATCGACGCAAGTCGCTCCGTTCGTACACGGGTTGCTGGCGCACTCGTCTATGTCTGAAACCACAACGACAAGTTTGCTGGTTTAATTATTTTTTTTAAACACAGCACATAAACGAACACGCCATAAGAAACTGTTAGCTGATGTATTTTTTAAACTTGCAGTTAACATATATTTCCAGAAAATAATTGTAAAGTATATGGATAAACGTAGATACCGGTAGATTACCAAAGCGAGCAGAGGCGGAGAAACATCTAATCCGCAAGAAAATTTAAAGACCACAGGTGAGTTGGACGGAATGAGTGAAGAGGGAAATTAGAGACACGGAAGACGATGACATTTGGAGAGACAGCGTTGTCGATGTGCATCAGTGGAGCACAAGAACGGAAAGAGCGTACAACAATACAAGCCCTAAACCTGTCGAGTAATGGATCCAGGAGGACTAACACTATTCGGCGTACCTGTTTCGCATTGGTCTCCCTCGTAACCGGGTTTGCAGGTGCAACTGAACGAGTCGACCAGGTCATTGCAAGTTGCGCCGTTCCAACAGGGCGCACTTTCACACTCGTCGATTTCTGAAATCACGAAGATGCCTTCGAAATTGACCAAACCATCACGTCACCTGTTTCCTAACAAAACCTCCGTCAAGCCGTCATAAAACGGTGCCAAACACGTGGTGCGTTCGTGTATTCCATGGTATATTGTGTTCAAATTCTGGCCATCAAAGTTTTCCTTTATGACAAAAATATAAGGCAAAGTTTTTAAAGTGAAGTATGTATGCGGGAATGTTATGAGATGTCATGCAGAATTAGTAGCGTAATTCGTGTATATATAAACAGAATCAACATTGGTGGCGACGTCAAAGTTCCCGCGGTCTATTTTGATTGTGACGTAGGCAAACCGTGACGTATTGCTGGATACGTCAGTTGTCGTGAGTCTCCCGCAGTGCATGAAAGAAAATACATTGACCAATAGACGTATCAATACTGTATTGCATTATTACTCCAAAACCAGCCGGCATATTCGAATGAAGGTGTGATTGTTCTACGCATAATGATGAACACATGCGACCCGGAACGTTTCCTCAAAAACATGTTATCCGTCCACATATATTCCAAGTATCTTATTATTCAAATTAATTAATTAATTAACACCAACAGGTAGTGAGTAACAAATAAACAAACTCAACACACCGTCTGTGCACTCGTCTCCTTCGTATCCTGGTGAGCATGTGCAACTGTACGAATGTTCTTCGTCGAAACAAGTCGCCCCGTTCATGCACGGATTGCTCGCGCATTCATCGATGTCTGAAGTCGGACAGAAAAGAGTAAAGTTGTTTGTAAATCACTCGAACTCATAGAAATTGACCAAGTATTTCGCATGCACAATATAGAAGAGACAGCAGTTACGAACACAGTATAATTACCAGATTGGGGCACTTAACCTTTTTCAAAATATAAGTGTAAATTTAGCAGCCATCATCAATTATATTATATTATATCACTATTGGGTTCGCTTTTAGGACTGGACAAATTGACCTGGATAGCGAGGTGACCGTTTTAGAGGCACCAATACCATATACTGTACTGTATGTGGAAATATTTTTGGACTGTTCTTTTGTGACCTTAATTGGAAGGTGGCAGCATTAACGAGGTGACCACAAAGCGAGGTTCCACTGTACGGGATTTAGACAACAAGGACATCATTTTGTTAAGACAACAGTAAACATCCTCGCTATTCCGCGAGTTACACTGAGGCGAAATATTAAATGTCTGTGCATGTAATAATAGATCAGCAAGCGTTGTATACCTGTTTCGCACTGGGTGCCCTCGTATCCTTGTTCACAGGCGCACGAATATGCGTCGTCACCGTCGCACGTGGCTCCGTTCATGCACGGGTTACTGTCGCACACGTCTGCACCTTAAATAATACATTACGTTGTATTGCCCCGTTACAGTAGCATTCTATATGCAACGACACGGATATCGTGAACTACTAGCCCAGCTACATCGTGCACACGGCCGAGTTTAACCGCTGAGTATTGCAAAGATACTCTACATGAACATTCACGTTGTTACGTGAGCTGAGAATAACATTATCAATGTGTACATGTCACTATTTTTTTAATATATATATATACTAATTTTCATTATAGCGACTGCAGCGTATGTTCGCATATCACAATGGTCACTTGTTGTATCATCTTGTTGCTAAACGTGTTATGGAATATGTTACCACGAATTGTGCGCATCAGTACACTAGCACACAAAATGCCGATGTTATATTCAAGAATGGTCGCTAGATGTCACTACTGAATGTTCGGTTTCAGGGCAGTAGCACGATCGGTGTGATTGCATCGAATTCTACTCCTCCTGTCCTATTCGCTGCATTGCGTAGGCGTCTGAACCGAACTTGGCGGGGGCTAAGCCTCCAATATTTGGGATAGAGCGCTGGATATATAGTTGACCCCATTAGTTAGAGGTGCTTGGTGTGCCTCAAGGGGTGCAGTTGGAGGTTTTGGGTCACCCTCAGCCCCATCCTAATACGCATCACATTCCGACGCCTCTGCCTTATCATTGCCGATCTTCAACTACAATTGTCTGTGTTATCGTACTGATGCGCACTTTATTTACAAGGACGTTTTGCTCGTATCAACTTTATTTTACCTGTTGCTGTGGTAGGCATGATCACCGTGGTCTCCTCGGTTCCGGAACCATCTCCTATGTCCTCTGAGAAAAACAAACACAAGAATTGCTTAACCAGTGTTCAAACGTCGCTCATTTCTCGCTGCAATTACAGTGATACGACTGATTTAGTGTGCTAACATCATATTTATAACTTTTTTACTTAAGACGAAGTTTTCTCTCCCGTTACTACATAGAATTGTAATTATTAGCAGGACATTCGCTGAATTAATTGTATTTCGCCCGAAATGTGATTTGGTGTGTGGGAAAACATTAAAAAGCGTTCTTGTCAACAAGCAAGCTTTCTGCAACTTTGGATGCATCTTTGGATGGCAGTCGTGCTAAAAAAAAGGTTTATTCTACTATTAAGATTATACACGCGTGATGGTGTGCATGTGCTTTACTAAATGAGGAAAATAAATCTTACCATTAATGTTTAAATATCTCATTTGGTATAACAGCATTGTTATTTAACTGGAAATATATCATGCTTTCCTACTTAAACAAATGATTCTAAACTTTGCGGACGTTTATGCGAAATGAAGACGTGACTATGTCCCATAAGCTAGATGTGATCTAAAAACCGAACTGTATAGCAGGCTGTCTGACTCGGACGAAAGTTGACAATAACAAAACCACCGGGAGGCACCACCGTACTCGCTTATTCCTTGCCATGTCGGTGCCTAATCAACAAAACAAACGACATTCATCAAACGGACATATACAAGTCTACCTGTTACATTGTACTCCAACTCTCGTGGAATCCAATGTTAAGCAACATTTCTACGCAAAATGAATATTATTTTCAATTTGAACCCAGCCATACCGATTATGATTTTTGTATAAATGAAAAAATAACAACTCAAAACAGTAAAGATAATTCCTGTGTGTATCCAGCAACAAATTTGTACGTAAGATCATTGTCTTTACGGTGGTATCAAAACGTATTAAGTTCCGCGATTGCATTTCCATGTACAACCTGAAACATCAATCCGCACAGCCGCTCACCACTGTAATGAATAATGTTGACAACGCTTGCACCGCTGCGCAGATTCAATACCAGTAATATGTAACTCATATAATTGCTGGATTAATTCTAGTTAGTTTCCAGCACTCTTCATGTTTCGATTGACTATATTTTCATATCTTATTCAACTAAATAACCTATGTCTGTCTATCATGTCTGGCAAATTAAAGGTAAAGGTATTTTCCTATATAGCGCGGAATCTAGTCCTTGGGAGTACCCAAAACGATGTACACTTCACTCCCTGGCAAACCAGTTCATTCGATTCGAACACTATTTCGTCCTATCTGGGAAGCATTCGGCCCCGCTGCAATTAAGGCGCGAAATGTATTCTTACACAAATATTTATCAATATCAAGTATCCATGTATTCATTTATGCAGCAACGTGGAGTGAAATAATTTGCGCAATGTTCGAAACGGCAGCAAAAGTTTATGAACATGGAATGTCTTGTTTGACAGTCTAGGCACTACGTCATCGCGCATTTCGGTTCCATTATATCAGTTCAATCTGAAGTTAAACCGAACTGTTTCCTCGACTAACTAACCTACGTGCACGATCTGCTCTCGAATGGTATTGTATGTAATTAGTCTTAATTGTTACGTGTGCTGATTATCTAGTTAGGAGTTAGTCAAACGCAGTGATAAGATCAAATGCCAAGTCGCCAGCCGGGTAATATAGACTACAACCAAATGGTCCATATCGTAGTAATATACATAAACATCCACTAGTTTGCTTAAATCAAATTACCACATATGAACTAAGATTTAGGTCATTCTCGCGAACAAGGGACGGTGACGGTAAAGTCACGTGTAAAAATCATATATTTGATTTGTATGTTTTTATTTAGTACTATTAATATCAAGTGTATTAATATACACACGAGACGTCAAAGTTCGATCTTAATTAATAGTCGAAAAATCATGTATTATATTCATGGTTAAAGAGTTATAGTTGACATTTTCGTGAAAAACAAATCTCTCCAAAATTATTGTATCGCGTTTGATTTGTTTTTCAAATTACAGTGTACTTTTGCAATTGTGTAAAATAATTACGTATGTGTTCAGGCCTAGATTACGTTTGGGCTTTTCCTAAAACGAGGGCAAAAATTCAGTTTAAACCGTGAGAGTTTCTGCACGAAAATCAGGGTGCGACGCGAGGGAGATCATTGAGCACGATTGTGCGATCATCCCAGCACGATAACACGGCTAGAGCGCGAGACTGTGACGCCGCGTCTAACCAATATAAACACACGAAATATTGTTCACCTCCCACACAAACATTTGGCGCAATTAAAGACGTGACAAACTTTGGGCGGCGAATGAATTGGGGGCATGACCACTGCTTTTGTTCAGTGACTGGAAACCGATCGAGTGCACCCGCGTATCAGGACTTCAAATCTTACCGCATTCGACGGCTGGACCACACCTTGACCAATCGTCAACAACAGGAGTGGCGCCCATGCAGGGCAGCGCGCACAATCATTGTCACTGTCACGATTACCTGCTGTATTTTGTTAAGCTATGTTGTGTATTTTGAAGCGATGACGAAGATCATTTCGTTTAACAGAAACGTAAAATAAATTCAAACACTATATCGGCTGGGTCGATACGAAGCTTTCTGAGTATGTGTGTTATAAATTCAGATAGGATAAGTGAGTAATAAGATAATTGAAATATATGTGCAAGGGTGTGCTATACATAGAAGTTAATGGGTGGACTCTGTGTACACAAAGAGGTGCGCTGTCACAAACATTCACTCACGTTCACACTAAAAGGAATACTCAAATAAATCGTACACTCACACTCCGCACCAAACTGTACCACTCCCGACAAAACACCGGCACAGAATCCTCAGAGTAATACCGGTATCATGCGAAACGAATGTGCTGATTTCACCGACCCGACAGTCTGCCTTTGGTGGTAGAGCAGTGCCGAATATTCGGTTTTATTAACTATACACAGTAACCTAACTTTTTTTATTTTTAATTCTCAATATAAAATGCAACTACATAGTGTCTCTAAACTACGTTTTATCTATTTCTTGGATAAGTGTTGGTTTGATACCGGTGTACAAAAATACGGTAATTGTTTCTTACAGCAAATTGCGTAGGCTATGCATTGTTCAATCACGAAATTGTAACAGCTGCATTATAACTCCAATTTGGAAATCCTGTGTCATTGTTCTCCAGCTATTCTTCGTGAAATGAGTGGTATCCGTGCCCGGAAGGTATCCACATGGCTATGATTGGTCAGGTGGGCGTTGACCAAAGTATGACCACATGTCCTGTGGGTAATTCCAAACAGAACGGCCATGCCACTCCGCCATTCCCATGTCAATATACAACCACAACAGATATTTCAAGTTGGGGCGTGTTGATTGCGATATATCTTACCAAGCCAGTTGGCGATTTTTCAAGAACATTTAAGATGGGCGCCTATCATGAAATCAAACTAAAAAAGTAAAAATTGTAGAGTTTATTTGAAATCCATTTAACACCAACAGCAGGTCCCGCGCAAATGTTGGAAATAGCTGATATTGTATCAATAACGCCAGCAACAAAATTAGACAAATACGGTGGTAGGCCTACTATCATAATAAATAATAAAACAACATTTGTTTATTATCTAAACATCGACCTTGCACGAATTTAGCAATTTGATATGTTCATATTATAGACAAAAATACGTGTGAACTGTATATAAAACAAACGGTAACATTTATTATGTTATGCAATTCGTTAACTAACACACAACGATAAAGTACATAAAAGTTCTTATACAGCGCGGTATCCAATTCTTTGGAAAACTCAAACCTCTTCACATTTTAATTTCTGGCAGACGTGTTCAATAGAACATCATCCCGACATCTCGGATCCATTCAGCCACACTGCAACTAATGCTCGAAGATTATTAATTCACCACTACTTACATACTGTCTATAATCAAGTACTCATACAGCCAAATGAATTGGAGCGATAGAACGAACGTACCCAAAGTTCGAAACTGTAGCAATAGGATTCGAAATCTGGTTCTCTCGATTGAGAGTCCGATGTTTTGTCTACAGCTCCACCGCGCTTCAGCATAGCATATTGACGTTTATAATTTAACCCACAAGGATACATGTCGTTTCAGTAAACGTTTGCCGATGTATTCAAAACCAATTCGCTCTGTGTACAACAGAAGGCGTCATTCAGTCCCGGGCATAAAGTGAGGTTTTCTTATCTTGAAAGCACCGCCCTCTTTAGTCGTTCTTGTAAATTGCCGATTTAAAAAAAAACATTTTCCCAAATGTTCATATGTTATCAACCGAGCCGCTGAGCAGTCTTTCGAGCTAAGTCTAATAATTAATGGATGCTGTGAACAGCGCGGTCGTTTGTTTTATGACAAAATTATTTCTTCAAGTCGCTGAACGCTGATAACTAGACATACCCGATCAGCGGGATTTATTTGAAACAACTCAGAACGTGTGATAACAAGTCGGGGGTAGTAGTAGTAGTAGTAGTAGGTTTTATTTGGAATTGTATAAATCATACATACAAATATAAACAATCCGTAAAACAATTGACAAAACGATATACAATTCCAGGTTGACAGCGGAGCCAATTAAGGGTGTAACCAGTTTGTTTTAATTATTCCAATATAAGATGATAATGATTACGTACACTAGTCGCCGTCATCCCCAAAATAACTATTATTAACAATGATTTCACGTGTAGTGTGTTGGTTACGTTGCAATAATCAATAGAACATGTATGTACATTTAATAACATTAATATTAGATGATAAATGTTCACATAAGTAGTCTTGCGAGAAAGAAAAAAAAACATGTGGTTATGCCAAGCTTCAGCAATGGTATAACACCTAAGTAGAATAACATTATATCAAACACATATGTCAGAAGTTTCGGGGTGGAATGAATTAAACTAGAACACCATACCCCCTTACAACATTTGCCTTTAATGATAATATAAAACTATTTAAATTGGGTTTATTTTGTTTAACAGTTGGAATTGTATTCCAGATCATCGGACCATTACATAGCAAACTGTTCGAAGATCTTTGAGTAGAACTGATAATACGACGTATATTACAGGTTTGTCTTGTTTTGTAAAAGTGAATATCATAGGTAAATGTAAAAATATCCGATAATGAATGTGGCAGACTACCGTGGACATAATTATTCATGAATTTTCCAACTTCAATTTCATAAATATCATGCAATTTATTAGATTTAAACATGTAAAGAGGGGATGTGAATGTTCCCAATAGTTTGTTTTAAGAATGGAACGAACTATTTGTTTTGCATAATGAATATTTTTTCGATATGTGTTTTGTATGTGGATCCCCACAAAATGATTCCGTATGTCAAGTAGGGGTAAACTAAAGTGTAATAAATTGTTTTAAGTGCAGCTACTGGAAGGTAGCGGTTAACTTTATTAATTATGTATAAAGCACTAGTTAGCTTGTTTTTGCATGCATTTATATGTTCATGCCAATCAAGTCTGTCGTCTATATGAAGGCCTAGAAATGTTATACATTTTGTTCGCTGAATTATGTTATTAGCTATCGCTAATAATAATTCTTCGTTCTGAGCAGGACGAGATCTAATTGGCACGAAACCACTCAGCTAATATTTCAAGTTCGTTATTCATATCTTTATATATTTAATTATTTTGTTTTCCAGTTTTATATATAGTAGTGTCATCAGCAAACAATATTGTTTTGCACATATTTCCACAGAATGGAAGGTCATTAATATATAATATAAACAAAAGCGGACCGTGGATAAACCCCTGTGGGACACCGTGTGTGACATCCTGCTGAAGTGAGTCACTAGAACTGTACTTAACATACTGTTTCCTGTTTGAGAGGTAACTCTTAAACCATTTGAATGGAGTACCCCTTATACCGTAATATTCAAGTTTGTGTAATAGGATTTGGAGGTTGATAGTATCGAATGCTTTACTTAGATCCAGAAAAACAACAAGGACAGAGTCTTTTGTTTCTAGTGCATTAATAACGTCACTAGTAAAAACGGTAATAGCATTGGTTGTTGAATGTTTCTCACGAAAACCATATTGGTTATTGTTCAATATATTGTTTTTCAGTCTAAAATCATAAGTTCTTCTATGTACAACTTTTCCCAGTATTTTAGAAATTGAAGGTAACAAAGATATTGGTCTATAATTAGAAAAGTCATCAGTAGCTTTAGACTTATAAACAGGTATAATTTTTGCTATTCTTATTTCGCCAGGCACTATTCCCTCTCCTATTGATTTATTTATTAAAATAGTTATTAGGTAAGGCTATTTGCTCACCAAATAATTTCATGAGACGGGGACTAAAATTGTCATATCCAGAACTAGTCTTAGGTTGGAGAGACATTATAATTTGCCTGATTTCATTTACATCGGTCGGACTCATGAAGAGACTTCCTGGATTTTTTTTAGGACAATTCTGAAGATATTTAGTAAATTGCTCTTTAGGTTGAGGGATTGCATTTGCGTAGTTTGAACCAACATTAGTAAAAATATTACAGAATATATTCGAAATTTGATGAGGGTCCTTAATTATGCCGTTATTATATTTAAAGTGTGACGAAATGCCTGATTTATTGTTGTTTTTCCCAATCATGGTTCTAAGTAATTTCCAAGTTTTTTTAGAATCGTTCTTAAATGTTTTTAACTCATTCGCATAGTATGTTGTTTTGGCAATTTGTTTCAGTTTATTATACATATTTCTATACTGTACATAACGGATATAAGTAGGATGTGTCTTAGATTTCTAATAGAGTTTGTTTGATGTTACTGACGATTTTAATAGACCTTTAGTCATCCATTCATTCCGTATTACGTATTTGGGATTAACTTTAGCAATTTTCTCCGGCGCGAATGTTTGATTAACATAGTTAAGTTTGTTAGTGAATTCCCTTAATGCATTATCTGTATCTAGCTGATGCAAATACGTTCAATAAATTTCGCGTAGTGTAGATGTTATAGGACCAATGTATTTGTCAGACATAAGTCTATGTTTGAATATTAACGGCTCATTTGATTTTTTTACAAGGCTTCTGCCAATTAAACATAATATAGGTAGGTGATCGTATATATCACTATATAATATGCCAGAATAAACAAATTGAGTTGTTTGTCGTACATATATGTTATCAGTAAGGGTAGCGGATGTATGGGTGATACGCGTTGGTTTGGTAATTGTTGGAATGGCGTTAACAGCAAAAGTTAGGAAGTCGAAGAGGCTCGACCCATCCCTTCCACCTACTACAAGTGCCTTGGCTGACTCAGAATACGTACCATTATCAGGCATTGTGTGTTGTGTTACAAACTTGTAAACCGTTACACCATACGATTTATGATACTAACTCTGCAAGATATATTATATTCCATTCAGAAATATGTAACAAGATAATGTACAACTAAGCAAATATTCGCATAAGAGCATAATTTATATTTGGCTGCATGTGTTGCTTTATGTTGTGCATGCTAAATAACGCATGTTTCTTCCCTGTAATATATAGGTCACAGTGGAGGATGGCTATCGTTTATAAACCAACTGCATGGGCTATGATTATGACAACCGATGTTCTTGTTATGGACATAACTTTTCAGTGGTCTCACAGACTACCGCCCGCATGGTGATATATACTTATTTCTGTTACATTATAAAACTAACACATATTTCAAAAACATATAATTCCCGGTTTAATATTCATAGTTTATGTGATAAGAACATTGAAATTTGCTGTCTTCTTAACTTAAGTACAACCTGTGTCCTTGTTTGTTTCCTTCAGAGAAACCCTGGTCGTGAAGATGAATTTTCCCTAACTACATTCATCAGTAGCACAAGAATTAGGAGCTGACGTGACAGCTGAAATACCGACTGCTGGAAACCTACCCAGGAAAAGTAGGTCATCGGTCCAAAAGAAGCTAAAAGCCTAGA
>CM034533.1:19573055-19621403 GCA_020002185.1 Paraescarpia echinospica | reverse complement strand
ATTGGCCACGTATTGCCCAGTAACAGAAATCCATATGTGGCATTTGTCATCACTATGTTTTAGTCCCTGGTGCAAGTGGAATGTTCAACCGTGTAGAATCTTATTCCATAATTTTGTCTCACAAGTTTCCACTATCAATCAGGTGATGACAAATGCCACATATGGACTTCTGTTACTGGGCATTATGTGGCCTATTTACACGAAATAACATAACTAGTATAGCAAAATGCTAACCTCAAAAAAGCGGTGGCCCAGATTAAAATGTTAAACAACATTCCGTTGACTTTCTGTGTATTTGCCTTCTAGTGACTGCAAAAGTTAATACACTAGTCCCTTTAGCGTATGTTGTGCATTTACCTGATTATGTTTCGTTCTTTTGCAGGCTGTAGGGCAAATTCGTACACGTAAGATAATCTGTAGATAATCTATTTTGTTAGTGTGGTGATATTAAACGGAAACAGCAGGAATTACAGGCCTATTTGTCTAATATGACATAACCCGCAATTGACTACTACAATCAAGGCTATCTTACTAGAACGACCTTGTTGAAGACACATAATTTAATGTGCACGTATACATCGCCTTAGTGGTAGACAGCCTGACGTCACCAATGCTTTCTCTTCTCTGTCCGCTCGTCGACGAACTGAAAAAAAACTCTTGTTTGCGTGGGTCAGTTACCCATATATTTCGGCTACCCGTTTGTTTGCGTTTTTATTATAATTTCTACGTTTATTACGCCATTTTCAGTGAAGTTAGTTAGTTGTTCTATGTACATTTGCCAACTACAATCAACACTCTCACGCCAGTGGGTTATTCAGAATTCATTTTCAAAGTGGGAGACTTGTGAACTCTCACGGTTCCCGACGGCTGACACATTGAGGCACGTCCCAGATGCTTGACCAATAAGCGCATAGAGCTTCTTTGATCATGACTCTTCGCTGCTGCGTCTTCCGTAGGCGTATCAACCGTCGATACACAAATCGTTAGAGTGCATTAACTCTTTTATGTGTATAGGCCAAAACAGTTGCCTTTTGTTTCCCTTTGACTTTTAAGTGGTTTTGACACACACATATCTCTCTCTCTACGTATATATATATATATATACAGTTAATTAGTAATTTAATTATCTTAATTAATTTAATTTAATTAACTTTCTTAAAATTTAATTAATTAACGTTTTGGAAAAGATTATTTAATTTAATTGCCGAAATCGCAATAAATTTTTTGTTAACTTTGTATTATGTTCCTTTGTGATAGTCACTGGCCGGCTGTCAGTGGTTAAACCTGTAAAACCATGCTGCGCTGTAATGAAAGTACACTCAATTAACATCAAAGAGAGTCACAGGTCCAGTATTTGTTTGAATAGTCTCACTGTCCAGCCAGTGTCAATGAGTGAATAAATTTCACTGGGAGTGTGGCGTGGGTCCACCTCTGTTATATAAGAGTATTACTGAGTTGTATTACTTTTATCACCCAACCAAGTGCATGCAATACAAAGGGTATCTGGAGCTGTTTAGTGTTGCTGGAAAGGTGTTCAGTGCCGACAGATGCTGGTTATGTGACAACAGGGGTTATCCGTTTGAACTGCTCATGTTCTTGAAATGTAATAAATGATCTGGATTCTGGACTAGAGAGTGAACACTGGTTAACAGCAACCTCATGAACTAATACTAGTTACAAAAGTATAATTATGTTTGTGTGCTCTTAGAAAACACTTATTCAATGTGTTAACGCTGGCCATCAATGAATAGCTATGTTTTGTCTGTTTACACCACATAAAGTTAAATTTTATTTGAATTAAAGTTACTATAATTGAAGTTAATTTAAATTAATTGTTCATTGAATTAAACTTAATTGTTAATTTAATTTAATTAAGAAAAATGAGAGGATAATTTAATTTAATTTAATTGATCTGATTAGTATGTGAGGCTAATTTAATTTAATTGAGGAATTTCCGAGTTAATTGTAATTTAATTAATTATTTTTCAAGTTAATGGCCAAATCCTAGTATGTATGTGTGCATGTGCGAATGCCTGAACGCTTTTGTGTATGTATGTACGTATGTATGTATGTATGTATGTATGTATGTATGTATGTATGTATATATGCATGTGGTTATGCTAACTATCTTTTAATAGACATTACGGGCACCGAACTTTCAAGCTGCATGAAAGAAAACTAGCGCTTTCATTTAATTTGTTTCAAAAACGTAACAGTTATAGCAATCTGCCTGCGCGCGTGCGTGCATGCGTGCACGCGTGCGTGCCTGCCTGCGAGCTTGCCTGCCTGCCTGCGATACCGAAACAAGTGGAGAATTCGTCTTCTAAAATCGCCACGCACGTCACACATTACTGTCATTCGTTCATGTCAGCTCTTTTCCAGGCTCATCTCGTCGTCCACGTGTATCATCCCGGTTATTCTCTCGTCAGGAGTTATGGGTCTTATGTTGCCAGCGAATATCATCATCTCTCCCATCATGCCTATTGCTAAGCTCATTAGTTCTATGCCTCCCACTTCGTGCACCCTCTTACCCTTTATGCCTACTATCCCGTTGATTGTTTCGGGAACCCCTTCTACCGTTGTGGTTAGTGCGATAACGCCTAGGGCTGCGATACCTGTGATTATTGTCAGAGCCCGTGCTACTGGTGTCACTACTACTACTACTACTGCTGCGGTGTATCCGAGTTTGTCGCTTCACTGGTGAGTCCCGTCGTAATAGTGTGTTTGAGCATTCTCTGGATAGATGACCTTTGCCTCCGCATTGGAAACAGCTGAAGGGAGATAGGGAGCGTCATCTCTAATTGGCACAGTCACCTGATCTGTGACCTTTCCCCCGCAGGTGAAGCAAGTGTCGCTTGGTGAGCGTCCCAGGGATATAGTTGACTACTGTAGCTGTCTCACTACAGCCTGTACTACCTGCTCAACCAAAGTTGTCTCCTCCGAGTATTTTCCGGTCAAATTGACTGCAGACCCATCGGTGAAGGCAACTTGTCGGTTAGACAGGTTACGACCACCAAATGTACGTGTTGCACATTGGACGCGCAGTACCGCTTCCACTGCCGTCCGGATTGTTGTCGGGTCACTAAATTTCATAGCTTCCTGGGCGGCATTCCGATCACGGATGCCCCGTAGGAAGGTTGTTACAGACAGGCTATCATATAGTCCTTTCCGCGTATATCTAGATAGGCTTCTACTGCTAGGGCATACAACTTGTCTGAGAGGGTGTCCAGACTCCCCCCTTTTCCTGTTTCAAAACAGACAACTCTGTTCTAAGTGTTGTCTTGGCTACTGGTCTGATGTGGCCGTATCGCATACCGAGGTACTGTACACACCGTCTATAAACGTCTGTGGCACCACTAAATGTGAAAATTCCGCAAAATGTTACAGGTCCGCCAAACGTGAACAAATTCTACGTTAAATGTGAAAATTCCGCTATATGTGAAACAAATTACACTAAATGTGAAAACAAGTAGGCCCGGTAAAAGTGAAAAAGTATCAACGCTAAATGTGAACCACGGGGAGGCCCGCTATAGGTAAAAAAACTTCCTACACTAAATGTGAAAACAACATTCATATTCAGTTCCATATAAGAATGGAGCATTAGCGTGCGAGTGTGCGTGCGTGCGTGCGTGCATGCGTGCGTGCGTGCATGCGTACGCAGAGATTGAAACTGTGACCACCTGCATGCACATTAATTCCCGCAATGGAGTTAATTTGAATTTAATTAATTAATGGATGAGAGGGTGAGTGGGTGAGTGGGTGAGTGGGTGAGTGGGTGGGTGAGTGGGTGGGCGGTTGGACGGTTGGGCGGGTGGGCGAGTGGGCGAGTGGGCGAGTGGGCGAGTGGGCGAGTGGGCGAGTGCGTGAGTGGGTGAGTGGGTGAGTGGGTGAGTGCCAATATGTGTGTATGTGTATGTAATACGTGTATGTGTGTATATATATATATATACATAATTTGTATTTGTTTAATGCTGTTTGGAAAATAAAAGTATCCTTTTTACGCTATGGTATTGTGACGTCAGAGGTGAGAATGTCGCGCAACACACATATTGGCACATGCAGTAATATTGAAATGTGAAATATACAATAGAACTGAAAATCAACAGGATACAGTATACATTTTGCAAAAAAAGGAAAGATAACAGTTGCTGTGGGATGGAAGACTCCTATTAAAATCAAAACTGATCGCTATCATAGGAGCCACCCAAAAAATATATATATTGCTAGTGTATCCTAGTTTTTCTATAACAAACAATAATGATTATGTCAAACATTAAAATAAGAAAAAAGAAAAGAAAATGTAATTATCTTCTCTTACGTAATGTGTATGATGGTTGTTTTGTTGATGTAACGCGCTCTATAGTATTGAGTTCGCGTGTACGCATCGGACATTAGTCAACTGGACAGCGGAAGTTAGCTAGATGAGTAAAGCTCGTCTGACTATTCTAACCAACTACGTACTAACGACGTATCCATAAACATCACCGACATCACTAAACAATGTTTTAAAATATGAAATAAAAATAAAATATCCATTCAGGATTTGTACAATAAGTCATAGTATCTAGCGGTGGCAATTAGTGCAGCTAGCGCCAACTGGCGCAACTAGCGGGGATAGTATTGGAGTTTCGGCTTCGATTCTAACATGTGGTTACAAATAGCCACGCTGCCGTTTGTAGTAAATCACGCTTGCCGTTGTGTTAGCGATTCTACGCTGGTAATAATATATTAATTGTGTTGAATCTAGACGGATATAGGGTCTAGGCCCAGTGCTAGGCCTAGAGCTATGCATGTTGTTAACATGTATATTTACTTATGACAAGATGTATTTGGACATTCTGTAATTTGTAACCTCAAACTTGGTGCATTTCGACGACGTTTACTTAGAATAATCTTTGTGTGTCATATTAAGTACGACTGAATCGTTTATGACATGGATAGTACAAATTTACCTACTTTTATTCGCAAAACTTGCTTAGTTAACTTTTTATGTTTGTTTTATTTGCTGGACAGGTAATGAGAATTTGTTTGTCACATAACGGACACTATTTTTTAATAAATGTTTTATTTGTATTTTGTGAGTGATTTTTATCACAATATGTCGATTTGTGATGTCTGATGATTCATTTGATGTAGTCTAGGAGATTTAAAAAATGATCAACATAATTAAGACCGGTTATATTATTTTGTAAACTCAATAACATAAATGTGACAATTTGTGTGAAAATGTTATTCTGATGTTGTGATGTCATGACAATGCACTTATATGGAAACATTATGCCACATACATGTACGAGTATAATTTGTCATGTAGTTACGCAATTCCAATATATTGCCAACGTATGGGTTTATCTGCGACACATTATATATAAAAGTAATATTTATAATAATATTTGATTACTAATTTGTACGTGCATTTCGATGATGTATTTTATTCGAATATATGTTCTGTTTTTTTCTGTACCATATTGAATTTGAACGATGATATGTTTATTCGTTTATGATATGGTTACATACATGTATTTTCATAATAAGAATTCCCCACTTTCAGTAGCGAGAATTCGTATACTTAGTTATCTTTACAACAGCGTTCTCGACCCTCTCATCCACGCACACACCCACCTACCGACCGACCAACTGACCAACACAAGCGCCCACTCACCCACTCACCCACTCACCCACTCACCCACTCACCCACTCACCCACTCACCCACTCACGCACTCGCCCACTCGCCCACTCGCCCACTTGCCCAACCACCCACCCACCCACTCACCCACTCACCCACCCACCCACCCACCCACTCGCCCACTCGCCCACTCGCCCACTCGCCCACTCTCGCCCACTTCGCCCACTCGCCCATCGGCCCAGCCGCCCACCGCCCGCCGCCCAACCCGCCCAAACCGCCCAACCGCCCAACCGCCCACCCACCCACTCACCCACTCACCCACTCACCCTCTCATCCACACACCCACTGAAACACGCATGGACTCGCCCACCCTTTTTACGAACAAGGATTCATATAATTACACAGCATATATGGGTTACTTATAACTAGAAAAGTTAATTACTTAAATTACAAATAACTTAGTCAAGTTAATTTATTCAAACAATTAAAATTAACCCACGCTATCAGTTTGGGCAATTAATTAATTAAATTCAAATTAACTCCATTGCGGGAATTAATGTGCATGCAGGTGGTCACAGTTTCAATCTCTGCGTACGCATGCACGCACGCACGCATGCACGCACGCACGCACGCACGCACACTCGCACGCTCATGCTCCATTCTTATATGGAACTGAATATGAATGTTGTTTTCACATTTAGTGTAGGAAGTTTTTTTACCTTTAGCGGGCCTCCCCGTGGTTCACATTTAGCGTTGATACTTTTTCACTTTTACCGGGCCTACTTGTTTTCACATTTAGTGTAATTTGTTTCACATATAGCGGAATTTTCACATTTAACGTAGAATTTTTTCACGTTTGGCGGACCTGTCACATTTTGCGGAATTTTCACATTTAGTGGTGCCACAGACGTTTATAGACGGTGTGTACAGTACCTCGGTATGCGATACGGCCACATCAGACCAGTAGCCAAGACAACACTTAGAACAGAGTTGTCTGTTTTGAAACAGGAAAAGGGGGGAGTCTGGACACCCTCTCAGACAAGTTGTATGCCCTAGCAGTAGAAGCCTATCTAGATATACGCGGAAAGGACTATATGATAGCCTGTCTGTAACAACCTTCCTACCGGGCATCCGTGATCGGAATGCCGCCCAGGAAGCTATGAAATTTAGTGACCCGACAACAATCCGGACGGCAGTGGAAGCGGTACTGCGCGTCCAATGTGCAACACGTACATTTGGTGGTCGTAACCTATCTAACCGACAAGTTGCCTTCACCGATGGGTCTGCAGTCAATTTGACCGGAAAATACTCGGAGGAGACAACTTTGGTTGAGCAGGTAGTACAGGCTGTAGTGAGACAGCTACAGTAGTCAACTATATCCCTGGGACGCTCACCAAACGACACTTGTTTCACCTGCGGGGGAAAGGTCACAGATCAGGTGACTGTGCCAATTAGAGATGACGCTCCCTATCTCCCTTCAGCTGTTTCCAATGCGGAGGCAAAGGTCATCTATCCAGAGAATGCTCAAACACACTATTACGACGGGACTCACCAGTGAAGCGACAAACTCGGATACACCGCAGCAGTAGTAGTAGTAGTAGTAGTAGTGACACCAGTAGCACGGGCTCTGACGATAATCACAGGTATCGCAGCCCTAGGCGTTATCGCACTAACCACAACGGTAGAAGGGGTTCCCGAAACAATCAACGGGATAGTAGGCATAAAGGGTAAGAGGGTGCACGAAGTGGGAGGCATAGAACTAATGAGCTGAGCAATAGGCACGATGGGAGAGATGATGATATTCGCTGGCAACATAAGACCCATAACTCCCGACGAGAGAATAACCGGGATGATACACGTGGACGACGAGATGAGCCTGGAAAAGAGCTGACATGAACGAATGACAGTAATGTGTGACGTGCGTGGCGATTTTAGAAGACGAATTCTCCACTTGTTTCGGTATCGCAGGCAGGCAGGCAAGCTCGCAGGCACGCACACGTGCACGCATGTACGCACGCGCGCAGACAGATTGCTATAACTGTTACGTTTTTGAAACAAATTAAATAAAAGCGCTAGTTTTCTTTCATGCAGTCTTAAGGAAACCCTGAAAGTTCGGTGCCCGTAATGTCTATTAGAAGATAGTTAGCATAACCACATGCATATATACATACATACATATATACATACATACATACATACATACATACATACACAAAAGCGTTCAGGCATTCGCACATGCACACATACATACTAGGATTTGGCCATTAACTTCAAAAATAATTAATTAAATTACAATTAACTCGGAAATTCCTCAATTAAATTAAATTAGCCTCACATAGTAATCAGGTCAATTAAATTAAATTAAAGTATCCTCTCATTTTTCTCAATTAAATTAAATTAACAATTAAGTTTAATTCAATGAACAATTAATTTAAATTAACTTCAATTATAGTAACTTTAATTCAAATAAAAATTAACTTTCTGTGGTGTAAACAGGCAAGACATAGCACTTCATTGATTGACAGCGTTAACACATTTAATAAGTGTTTTCTAAGAACACACACATAATTATACCTGGTAACTAGTATTAGTTCTTCAGGTTGCTGTTAACCAGTGTTCACTCTCTAGTCCAGAATCCAGATCATTTATTACATTTCAAGAACATGAGCAGTTCAAACGGATAACCCCTGTTGTCACATAACCAGCATCTGTCGGCACTGAACACCTTTCCAGCAACACTAAACAGCTCCAGATACCCTTTGTATTGCATGCACTTGGTTGGGTGATAAAAGTAATACAACTCAGTAATACTCTTACATAACAGAGGTGGGCCCACGCCACACTCCCAGTGAAATGTATTCACTCATTGACACTGGCTGGACAGTGAGACTATTCAAACAAATGCTGGACCTGTGACTCTCTTTGATGTTAATTGAGTGTACTTTCATTACAGCGCAGCATGGTTTTACAGGTTTAACCACTGACAGCCGGCCAGTGACTATCACAAAGGAACGCAAAAAATAATGCAACATAATACAAAGTTTACTAAACAAATAATTGCGATTTCGGCAATTTAATTAAATAACCTGGTGTGGGACAGTTACATAGCGGATTCTCTGAAAGGAACAACTAGAGCAAAACGTGGTCAGAGGGTACGTAGACGCGTTATGGGTGCATCACCCATACCGGGAAACTGGAATAACTTATTACGTGTCGATAGTAACAAGACTGAGCTGTTTAGCTTTCTCTCGAGGGTACTTATCCACTCATTTGATGATGTTGGAAACCAGCTTGTGATCTCAGATGGAGAGCAGGTACTCTCTTCGCCTCCACTGCATGAAATCAACTCGCTCGCCCCATGCACACATGAAGAGGCAGACATCCGTATGTTTTTGCATGTGGCAAATGCAGCACAACATAGTCATCATTAAATTATCATACGCACAGTTGACAATATTGAAGGTGTGGCATTATCCGTAATGACTGCACAGACTCTGGCAGCTAATGACGAATTATGGCTGGCATTCGGAACAGGGAAAAATTTCCGTTATTTACCGGCCCATCAGTTATCAGTCATCCTCGGACCAGATAAATCGCGCACTCCTCCAATGTTCCACGCACTAACAGGGCGTGACACTGTATCATCCTTTACTGGACATGGACAGATTACAGCATGGGCAACCTGGAACTCACTACCAGAGCTTACCGATGCACTGCTTAGTTTGGCCTGTCACCAGGTGAGATCCCAATGGAAAGTATCCGTGTCATCGAAAGTTTTGTGATATTGATCTATGACCGAACAAGCACTTGCACTGATGTGAACAAAGCCTGAAAGACGTCGTTCGCGAAAACCAATTCGGTCCAAAGAATTCCACCAACGCAAGCTGCACTGGAGCAACATGTGAAGAGGGCTGTCTATCGAGGTGGTCATATATGGGGACAGGCAATTCTGCCAACTCCTGTGCTCTCCTCCACCACTAGTTGGAGCTAGATCAAGACGGATAGTGGTCTATATGAGCCGTACTGGACAAACCTGCCCGAAGCATCACAAATCTGCCATGAACTGGTTTAGTCCGGCTGCAAGAAAGGGTGTCATAAGCGCTGCAAGTATCAAAAAAATAATCTTCGATGCACATCTCTGTACGTTTGCGAAGGAGAACGTTCCAGCCAGTAACAAGGTAAGAGTATTGGTGTTCATAAATTCAACAACTAAAACGTATAATACGACCTTGTGTTTAAGCTGTTTTTTTCAGTATTAAATATGATTAATAATGACATAGTGACAAAATAGCACATATTTCGTTTTATATGTCTTTGGGTGTCGTGGCCATTAACAGACAATACTTGTTCGGAGTTCAGAGTAGAGCACTTCCAGCACAGTTGATAACAGTGGGTCATACAAAAGTGAAAGCAAAATAAATAAGTTTTTTTTATGTTCTAAAACTTGACTTAATGGCGCTACATGTTTTAATTTATAAAAAAAATTAAATAAGTTAAGAATTCATAGCAATTTATGAACCCTCTCTATATATCATGATCTCGTAGATAGGCTCTAACTGCAATTTCAAGCAAAAATGGGCTCTGTAATTCAAATGAACGCCCATGCGCACAGCGGTATAATTTTGAGTGGCCCAATATCTGAAAATGACCGTCATATATTAGTCTATATATTGGCCGAGTTTGGTGCTTTTATCACAAAACGCACAATTGGTTTGCTATGCCGCCCCACTATAGTCCCTACATTTACCTGAGTATGTTTCTTTCTCTTGCAGGCTGTAGGGCAACGCCGGTTTCTCCCTCTCTCTCTCTCTATATATATATATATATATACATATATATATATATAAATATATATATATATATAGGTAGAATGACTGGGTGATTGATAGATAGATTGATTGATGGATCGATCAATATATTGATCGATCGGTAGATTGATCGATCAACATATTGATCGATTGACATAATTTGTTACCGAGGGTGGCGAATGTCGTAATAAACATCACCTATAGGTGTTGAAAGAAATCAGATTTTGTCGGTGCTCAGCACAGAAAATTGCAGTCTCGGTATTCGGTGTAGCAATGAAGAAAGGCACAAGTCTATCAATGTCAAGCCATCAAAACGGACGCCGAACACATGGTGTGTTGACGCATTCCTTAGTGTATTGTGTTGAACATTTTGCCAGGAATGTGTTTCTTTATAACAATAACATAAGGCAAAGTTTATAATGTGACAACTGTACGCGGGAATGTTTGATGTATGAGATGTCATCCAGCAATGATAATGTAATACACGTATACAACCGTTTTGAAAGTTGGTGGCAAAGGCAATGCTTGACGGAGGTCACGCTCACAATGTAGATTGATGTATCTAGTACGATGCGGTTTGCCTGCTTCACAATCTGATTTTGCGCGAGACCTCCGTACGTATGATCAAGCCAAGGCCCCCAGTCCTCAGAAGCATCGAAAGAGTTTATGACAAAGAAGGCAGTTCGGGTCAATTAGTGCTACTTGCAGGGGGTGCCTGGGTCAGTAGACTGAAGTTAACAACATATAACTTAAGAACCCTACTAAGAGATGAACATATACAAGAACTGGAGGAAGAACGTAGGGAAACCAGGTTGGTATGGGATGTGATCGGGATCGGAGAAGTCAGAAGAAGAGAGGAATGCTTGACTACCTTACGAAGCGGCCACCAACTATACCATTCCACGGCGAACAACAGCTATTGTTGTTCTGTGCATAAAAAAGCGCAACAAACTGAAGATAGTACAAGTACATGCACCAAAAACATCATACTCAGAAGAAGTCACAAACAACTTCTACAACGACGTGGTTGATATACCAGAAAAGCCAACACATTACACGACAGTGATGGGAGACTTCAATGCGCAAGTAGGGAAACGAACAAACAATTCAAAAATGGCAACATGCAACTTTGACGAGCAACGAAAATAAGCGACACGTTGGTAGAATGGCCAACATCAAGAAAGTACAAAATCATGAATACCATGTTCCAGAAGAAAGCAGGGAGGAGGTGGTTTTGGATAAGCCGAAATGGAGAAATGAAGAACGAAATTGACTAAATCCTGACAAACAGGCCAGACATGGTCACTGACGTAACTATCATAAACCAAGTCAACATCGGAAATGACCACAGAATGGTAATGACCAACAACAAACTGGACTTCAAGGCCGAAAGGAAGAAGTTGATGACCAACAGATCACCAAGTGTAGATACCACACAAATAGGAACAAAAAAACATCACTGAGATGATCCAACTAAGTGCGACAAGTGTAGCCAAAACAATAAACATACATTGGAAACAACAATGAATGCGAGGCTATATTTGGCGGAGATAGATCGTAGAAATTGGTGGTGCAGAACAGTTGATAAACAAGTGGAATTACTGATTGATAAGTATTATTCTTGCCTTAATATCATTCATAAAGTTGCAATAAACATATATTGAGTAGCAGTTGTGCTTAAAGTTAGTTAGTTATAGTATTTTAGAATACCTTAGTATAGTGAGTGATAATAGGGTAACTCACTTAGGCTTCGATAATTTGAAAACAAGATTTAACAAACCTGATTATGTGGTAGAATATATAGGAGATAAAGTAACAACCATCAAACTACTTACATAAGATAATATCTGTGTAAGCCAGTACTTGCTAGATATTTTGATTAGGTAGCATTGTTGTTAAAATTAAGCAAGGGCGATAGTCGGGCGGCGTAACCTAAATAAATAAAGCAGCCTAACGTAACGTAATTGATTGTATTTAAATTAGGTCACTACCGGTAATGTTAGCGTTCGTGTCAGGATAAATAGTTGGCTGTGTAATTGAAATTTGTAACCTAAAGTGTGCTGTAGTACACAGGAAACAGTCTTTATAAAGACTAAGTTAGTTAAGTTATTAAATAATTTCTGATCGGGATATGGCGCCTTGCAAGCGGCAAGTCAAGGCAAAGCGACACTTGGTGTGCGATCACTGCCACAGCTGGGTAGATTTTGCATTGTCCGGCTGTGGGAAGTCATGGGCAGAAACCATGGAGGAAGGATTCACCTTTCAGTGCATTGGGTGTTGGAAGGTGGAGTGTCTGCAGAAGGAGATAGTTAGGTTGACAGATATTGTGAAGGGAATGGAGATGGGAATTAGCAAGGAGGCAGGTCGAATGGAGAGAGACGACAGGGAGAGAGGTGAGAATACTGCAAGACTGAAGGAGAATAGCAGTGGCAAGAAAACTGAGGAAAGGAGATTGAGAGGAGGGAAGGTGATTGGAGGAGAAGAAATTGGAAAATCGACAACAGAAAACGTGACAAGCGTGAAGGTGACAGGGAAGAAAGTGACCGTAGAGAAGGAGGGAGGGAAGATGGGAAGGGAGAGGAGAGAGGAAAACGAGATGGGACGAACGAAGAAGGGACGAAAGGAAGTGAGAGAAAATGTGATAGAAGAGAAGTCGATAAAAGGGAAGGTGACAAGAGAAAAAGCGACAGGGAAGAATGGATCGGAAGAGAATGTGACAGGAGAGAAGACGACAGGGGGGAAAGACAACAAGCAGACAGATGCAAACCGAAGAAGGAGCTATTCTAAGGCAGTGATAGAGGGGGCAATGAGGAAAGAGAGGGTGTTTATGGGCGACTCCATTATGAGAAAGACGGACAAGGCACTGAGCGAGGGGAAGGACATCGTTGTTTGTTTACCGGGGGCTAGGATTGAACATGTAACTGACAGGGTAGAGAAGGTATTGGGACATGGCAAGGGGGGGTCTATACTGGTACATGTAGGAACAAATAATGCAGACAGGGAGGGAACAACTGCGATAGTACAGAAGTATAGACAGTTAGTGAGGAAGCTACAGAAGACGAGAGTTGAACAGGTTATTCTGTCAGGAATTTTGCCAGTAATGGGAGGAAGGGGGGCAACGTATAGAAACTGTAAGAGGATGGCGATCAACGTACTAGTTGAGCAGATGTGTGACGAAGAGGGGGTGGGATTCACAGATTTATGGGGATACTTTGTTGGGAGGGAAGATATGTACATGAGAGATGGCCTCCATCTTAGTGGAAAGGGGGCAGCAGTTTTCTCAGAGAACCTGCTGCGATCTGTTGACAGTGGGACAGGTTGTATCTATTTAAACTAGATTCGCAGGGGGGACTCACAGAAAAGCCTGAAAATGGAGGCATAGATAAAGACAGCACAAATAAATCAGCAAATAACAGTGTGGAAAACTCTTCTGAAGCTGGATATAAATGTGTTTGTTTAAATGCAAGGAGTATAGTAAACAAAAGAAATGAACTAAACATTATGGTAGAAGATATTGACCCTCATATAATAGGTATAACCGAATCCTGGACCACCACCGATATATCAGATGCTGAATTGGGACTGACAGGATATGTAATGTTTATTTTATATATTAAAGAATCTATTCAGGCTTATGAAATAAAATTAGAAAGAGAAGCAGATTGCGAAGAAGCTGTTTGGTGTAACATAGTTACAGGAAACTCAACGTTAACAGTTGGGTTAGTTTATCGAAGTCC
The DNA here is from genome assembly GCA_020002185.1 of Paraescarpia echinospica. Lineage (NCBI taxonomy): Eukaryota > Metazoa > Annelida > Polychaeta > Sabellida > Siboglinidae > Paraescarpia > Paraescarpia echinospica. The sequence continues at coordinate 19,607,231 of CM034533.1, read as the reverse complement.
AAACATAAGCATAGAGAGAATGAAAAAATACAAAACGCTATAAGGGAAGTAAGCAAACGGGACTGTATTATTATGGGGGATTTTAACCACGGGCATATACAATGGAAATCTCTACAGAGTATGGGGAGTGAGGACCACAAGTTTTTAGTTTTAGTTCAAGATACATTCCTTTCTCAACATGTGCTAGAACCAACCAGGGGTGAGAATGTGTTAGACATAGTTTTGTCCTCACAGAATGAATTAGTTGACAATGTCAAGATATGTGAGCCACTGGGGAGTAGCGATCACAACCAGATACATTTTACCATCAAAGTAAAATCAGAAAGGAATAGTAAAAAGCAGTATAGGAGAAATTTCCACAAAGGAAGGTATAAGGACATGAGGAAATATTTAGCAAAGATAGACTGGAATAACACACTGAAAAATAAGACGGCAACAGAATGCTGGAATGTATTAAAGAGTGAAATTAAGTGCATAGTCGATAAATTTGTACCCTTCAAAACAAGGAAAACGGTCCAAAAGAAACACTTATCGAAAGAAGCCATTAGAAAAGTGAAGTACAAACAAATGATGTGGAAGTCATACAGATGTACTGGAAATGATGAACTACAACAGTTATAAAGAAGCACTTAACAAGCTACAGCTGAAATTAGAAATTCAAAGAGAGCTATGAACAACAATTAGCTAGTAATATAAAACATGACAGCAAGGTTTTTATGCGTATGTTCGAAGCAAACAGAAAGTTCAAGATAAAGTCAGGTCCTCTAGAAGATAGTGCTGGAAATATAATATCAGAGGGATTCTTAATGGCAGAAGACCTGAATGAGTACTTTAGTTCAGTGTTTACCAGGGAAAGATATTAGTTCACTGCCAGTACCAGAGGCTAAGTTCAAGGGGGCAGAATCAGACTATTTAAGACAGTTAATTGTAACCCCAGAAATGGTAGCTAAGAAAATTAGGGATATGAAGGATAATAAATCACCTGGAGTGGATGGTATTCCACCAAACTACTATTGGAAATTGTAGAACAAATTAGCATACCGCTTGCAACAGTTTTCAACTTGTCATTAGAAGAGGGAGTGGTTCCTTTAGAATGGAAAGAAGCAAACATTATACCGTTATTCAAAAAGGTTCGAGAAACAAGTCAGAGAACTATAGACCAGTGAGTTTAACATCAGTGATTTGTAAATTGTTAGAAAGACTAATTAAAGATCACATGGTGGATTTTCTTGTTAAACAAAACTTGATAAACCCATCTCAACATGTTTTTTTTAAAGCGAGGTCATGCTTAACAAATATGTTATGTTTTTTGGAAGACATCACTAAGTGGGTAGATGAGGGATCACCAGTAGATATCGTCTACTTAGATTTTCAAAAAGCTTTCGACAAAGTACCACATCAAAGATTACTGCTTAAACTAAAGGCCCATGGCATAGGAAATGGTATAATAAACTGGATAGAACAATGGTTGATTGACAGAAGACAACGTGTAGTAGTTGATGGGGAGGCTTCAAACTGGAAATCAGTATTGAGTGGGGTACCACAGGGATCAGTATTAGGTCCTATATTATTCTTAATATATATCAACGATTTGGATGATGAAATAACAAGCAAGGTGTTGAAATTTGCGGATGATACAAAAGTGTTTAGAAGGATTAAAAGTGATGGAGATAGACAGCATTTACAAGATGATCTTGACAGGTTGATCAAATGGTCTGAAAAGTGGCAAATGCTGTTCAATTTTGGGAAATGTAAATGCCTCCACACAGGACATGGGAACGAAGAGGTAGAATATACAATGGGGGGTACTGTACTAAGTACTACTGTAAAAGAAAAGGACTTAGGGTTAACCATTAGTGCTGATATGAAGGTTTCAGAGCAGTGCGGAATTGCAGCTTCAAAGGGAAATCAAATCCTTGGATTAATTAGGCGAAACATAACGTATAAGGAAAAAGAGCTAATAATACCGCTGTACAAAACAATAGTTAGGCCTCATTTAGAATATTGTATTCAAGCGTGGAGCCATATCGCAGGAAGGACATATATATGCTAGAAAGAGTGCAGAGGAGAGCAACTAAAATGATACCAAAACTGAGGGATCTTAGTTACGAAATACGCCTAAAAAATGCGGTTTAACAACACTAGAGACCAGGAGATTGAGAGGAGATCAGATAGAAGTGTTTAAAATACTTGAAGGGTTATGAAAATATTGATAGAAATATTTTTTTCTCAGTTAAGAAAGATAGAAGGACTAGAGGACATGAACTTACATTGGCAAAGGAGCAGAGTAGATTGGATATAAGAAAGTTTTCATTTTCACAAAGGACTGTAAATGAATGGAACAGATTACCTGCTGATTGTGTGGGTGCTAGTAGCGTGAATATGTTTAAAAATAAAATCGACACATACCTCAGACGGGCGGGATACACATAGATAAAAGGGTCGGACTCTCGATAAGCCAAAGGGCTTCCTTGTCCACCTGCCACCTAGAGTTAATTCTCTGGGTGGCAATCTTGTTAAATCTTGTTAAACCCACTACGCGACGTTAAATGGCGCCAGACGATCTGCCGGGAGCACCTGTTACAATGCGGCAACGAAGGCCGGGTCGGGGAGACGGTCAAGACGTTGTTTCGTCGCACGGACCTAGCTGGCCTGCAGGACGAGACAGCGAGGCGAAATGCGGTCACGTAGCAACGACAGAACCACAGATGGCGAGCTCGGCTGTCGTGGCAAAAAGATAAATTGTTTGAGATGAACCAAACCATACTGTGTAAACGCTTGAAGCGGCTCGACCGAGTGATATTTATCGGTGCGTCGCACATCAGATCACACAATCATCCAGTGCTACGAGATGCCGCGTGATGTAGACCGAAAGCGTCTATGGCTGTCGGTAACATAGAGTACAATCGTAAGTTATACGCCAAGGAATTTAAGTCAATCCGCGCTGAACTCTCGAAAAGAAACCTAACAAAGGGTGACTTGGTGCTAATACAAACGGGCGCCTACGACATGTTCTCTTCAGGGTTGCAGAAAAGCTTGGCGATTGTCCCTATGTTCTCGCAAGTGTTGCACGATATCCGTGACCTCAGTCGGAGACGGGGATTTCGTGTGGTCTTTGTGACGTCACCGCCATATCCGCGCAGAGATTCCAGCAAGGTTCGCGGAATTAGAAACAGTTTTGCGCTAGCCGCCTTTAACGGCAGCATGAAGAGAGCGATGGCCGATATTGGAGTGGAGATCTTCGACGAATTCAGCGCCTTCTTGGCGTATGAGGAGGAGGCGGTATGTGGAGAGCATTATTTGTGTCGAATTATTGGAGACTTGCGACACGTCTCAGGTGAACTGGGCAAGACGGCCGCAAAACTACTTTTCGCCTACGCAATCAGTTCAGCCAACACCAGAATGCCAATTAGTGGGGCGGCATCGAATAACAATTGAGCATTTTGTGATAAAAGCACCAAACTCGGCTAGTATATAGACCAATACATGACAATTATTTTCACATATTGGGCCACTCGATGTAATGCCTGTGCGCGCGTGCGCAAGCTTTTAAAAAGAGAACCATTTGTTGCATGAAAACTGCAGGTATATGCTACGTTATCATATCACTAGACGTAGACCGCGTTCAGAAATCAGCATTAATTACTAATTAAATATAACTGATTATGAGCAAGAGGAACATTTGATATCACGAAGATAAGCAGTGAGTCTATAAGCGAATTGTCGTCATGTTTTCGTTTGTTTTCTTCAATCGTTTGTTTTACAAAACGCTGCATATATCATGATTATCTCACAAGGCAAAGTCATCAAATTGTTATCCCATAGAGTCATTCTTTGAGAGCCAGAACATGTATTAGATACAACCTACCAACTCTACCTTGAAATAAATTCACCCTGCATTTCAGCCATAATATACATATAATAGTCTCTACGGTTTGTATACATAGACCAAACAATAATTATTCTTTCTATCTATAAGCACTTACACATCTTTAACTTAACAACGGTTTGTACACCACGGTGGAGTAGTAGGAATGTTTAGTCACTTAAAATGACTAGTGCGTGGGTGGCTCTCACGTCAGCGGCATACTTGTAAGCCTTATTGAGAGTCTCCCGGCAGAAGTTTTGTTCTTTTATGAAAATGCTGTTACATGTTTTGTATTTGTTATCTGTCAAATAAATGTTCCTGTTCCAGATTTGGCAGATATATCAGAAAGATGGCACGCACATTCGAAAACAGTTGCTGAACTCTTGACAAGCTTCTTTGACAACTTGTCATTTGGTGTTTTTGCTCTGAATGGCAATCCTGTTAAACCGTGCTACCTACCGCTGCTCTCTACACTGTTCATTTACACGGGTGATGGCAATCCTGTAGAATTATGTTACCTACCGCTGCTCTCTACACTGTTCGTTTACAGGGGTGATGGCAATCCTGTTAAATCCTGTTACCTACCGCTGCTCTCTACACTGTTCGTCTACAGGGGTGATGGCAATCCTGTTAAATCCTGTTACCTACCGCTGCTCTCTACACTGTTCGTGTACAGGGGTGATGGCAACCATGTTAAATTATGTTACCTACCGCTGCTCTCTACACTCTTCGTGTACAGAGGTGAAGGTCAGGTACAGTTTTGCCGAACCACTCGCTGTTTTTTTCCTTTCCAATTTTTTCTATCCGTATCTCCCTCTCTCTCAATCGTTTATCCTCCCTCGATCTTCTCATGTCCATCCTCACGCAGTCCTCCCATCTCAGCTGTGACCTTCCCCTTCTGGTGTGTCTTTTATGTTGTTCGACCTCTGCCCCCATAGCTATTTTGCCAGCGTCCATTCTGAAATGTTATGCTATATTTTTATGATGCAGTTTTATGTTGTAAACGAGAAAAGGTGTTGTGCTGTGACGTATGTTGTAGCAGGTAGGGAGGAGGGAGAACCGTTATGCTGGGATGACCGGTCCTCCACTGATCGGGGTTCGCCACAGCCCTGCACGTAAACATAGCATTGCACACGTCAATTAAACACAGGCATTTTGTGTTAATGTTTATTACTAGTTATACGTATCCACATTCTACGAGTGAACGGTGAGTCACATAACGTAATTTGACGAATTTATGGGGTTTTGGTGTATATCAGCAACTAAAAAAGTACTGGATATTCGGGAGAGATGGTTTGGATGGAGTGTCACTGAGCTATCACAAAATACACATATCCGAGAGGTGGGGGAAAAGGACATGTTCGGTAACGTCTGGAGCAGTCACGACCCATATAGCAAAGGAATAGTGTTAGGTGAGCGTTTTTTAAACGAACGTGATTTTAGTGGCACATTGACACACGGAATTTTCCCACATTGCCTTTATACAGCGCGGAAGTGCTAATGACAGAATACTGCGTTTTGTAAGAATTCACCTTTACATTTTTATAGACCAGCTCTCGGCAACATTCTCTGATGCACAGTTAAGACAGTATTTATGCAGTAGTCAATACATTTAATTTTCAAATTTTATCAATGTATTGCATTCAGCCCAGGTTTATCCAGGACCCTCTAAACCTTATGAATTTGGCGTGTCCGCAGACCTTTTATTATGGGCATACACGACCGGTCCCCCCTAAACCCTTGGAATTGTGCCCTAGTTCAGGATACAATAAGTTGAAGTTATCCCTTTGCGGCTGCGAAATTTTTTTTCTCAGCAACGTCAGTTGAGGTTTTTGCGCCCCCTTTGTACCCTGACTGGATCCACCCCTGTTCAGTCTTACGTTGGTGGATCTTCAAAGGTCATATTACATATAAGACACGTCACACCTGCTTAATGTTATACGGAAGGTTGTTTCGTGACTGGGGTCAAACTTTATGCGCTCCACTTTTGGACAGTTTATTTAAAAAATTCAGTTATAGTTTTCTCAGTTGTAGTTCCTACTAATACTTTGTATTCGTCCTTTGCAAAACAGAACAATATGTTGGTAAGCAAACTAAATAAAATAAATTATACACACATACATGGTACACACATTTCTACATATAGCTCAGGCTCTAACCGACGACCAGTCGACGGAAACTACGTACGAGTGCATATGTTATGTATTCGTGGAACAGGACTAGCATAGGTGGATCCATCCATCCCCCAGTCTCCCGACGTCACAATCGAGCCAGCCGAGACAGAGGAGAAGCTGAAAAATAAGAGCTGAAGATGTGGCGGCGAACTATATTCAACAGCACCACTCCCCCCGTCGTCCAATGTCATGATCAGACAGCGCAACAACGGAGTTGTGCTGAAGGTTAGGCTCAGACCATCGAATATGAATTTGCGTCGGCCGCCATTAGGTCCTAGACACCAGTGTTAGATATTGGTCAGTACCATTCACGTACTTTCTGTTTCAGAAATTTGGAATACGTCACAGCAGCCTATACCTTTCGTTGGTTACGGGCGAATCTCCCGGACGTTCGCTTAAAATCTCCAACAACACCCCCTCCGTCTTCCGATGTCACCATACAAGACAGCCGCGCACAACGTGAGACATTTCGAGACGTGCTTAACCGTTGAAGTTTTGGCGAGAAATTGAATCTCCCGGAATACAAAAAAAGTTGGCAGGTATAGCACAAATCAATCGAAGTCGAACGGGCCGGACGAGAACTGCGGAACATTCCCATTCATTACTAAAGAAAGTATTCAGCATATGGCGAAATGGGACTTCATTTTCCGGATCATTGCGTTTGATGTATAACTGTATTATGCGATCTATCTCTTGGAGAACAACAGTTTTAGACACGGATTGTTTCTAACAAAGATGTTGCGAGCGACCACCAGCCAAATGCGACCATCATCATAATCATCATCACTGTGCAGCCGTAGTGTTCCGTGGTTTGGCGAAGGCCTCAGCATGTCGTTTCCAAATCTGACTGTCTTGCGCTATCCTCTGCCAGATGGTGCCCTTCCAGTACTCGTCTAGTTCTTCTCTCCACCGTCTCGCTGGTCTTCCTCTAGATCGTTTCTCTTCGTAAGGTCTCCAGGTTGTGATACGCGTTGTCCATCGGTTATCTCGTTGTCTGCTAATGTGCCCTGCCCAGGTCTACATCTGTCTTCTGATTTGTTCTATCACGTCTATGATTTTTGTCTTCTGTCTTACCCAGATGTTTTTTTTTCTCTCCCGATATTAACATACTTCTTTCCATATTTGTTTGTGCGGCTGCTAGCTTGTCCTTTACCTGAATTGTGAGTGCCCATGTTTCCGCACCGTATGTCTTCGCTGGAAGTACGCATGAGTTGAAGATTTGTCTCTTCAAGCAGGTTCCAAAGTTGCCCTTGAAGATGTTCCCGTGTTTGGCGAAAGCTGTCCAGCCGGCGGTGATCCTTCTTTGAATCTCCTTGTCTTGGGTTTTGTCTCTGATACTGTAACGCGGTCCCAGACAGACGTAGCTTTCAACGTTCTATATCTGCGTCGTGTTGATATGTATTGATGTGTCATTTCCTAGCATCACTTTTGTCTTCGAGATGTTCATCCTTAGACCTTGTTTTTCACTTTTATCAGCTAGCTCCTGCAAGCATGTTTTGTAGTTCTTGTGGTGTAGCACATATGACTATGTTGTCGGCGAAGCGAAGATGCCTGAGATATTCTCCGTCTATCCTCAAGCCTCTGGTTTCCCAGGTCAATCTTCGGAATATGCTTTCGAGTGTTGCCGTGAACAGCTTGGGCGATATGGTGGTACCCTGTCGTACTCCTCTCTTGATGTTGATCTTGTTGCTATTTTTGTGTAAGTGGACTGTCACCGAGCTGCTAGTGTAGATGTCTTTCAGGAGATCGATGTACACATCTTCTATACCCTGTTCTTGAAGGTATACCCTTCCAACCCGCACCGGCCAGCGTGGAAGGGTAGACCAACAACACCAGCATGCAAAGTACAATGCGACCAACGACCACACAAACAGGAGAGGTCTACCGGCAACGTTTACACGCTACGAGAGACCAGAACACACCGATATCCGAAAATCGACCATTCATCAAGCGATAATAGATACCAATTTAATTGACTAGCATAACATACAGCTGGAGAGAACTACAAATTAATTCACAAATCGCCGTGTATACTGTTCTAATAGTGTCCCTTTATCCGCCAGATGGAGTATATATCATTATCCGCCAGATGGAGTACATAATCATTATCCTCATTATCCGCCAGATGGAGAACCTATCATAATCCTCATACCTGCAACTTATTATGGGAGACTAGTTTTTGTGCTGAAGGAGAGGTTGTTAAAGACAAGTTCTAAACATATTATCTAGGACTTTCTGTATGCCGGTCTGGCAAACACTTACTTACTGCTCCCGTAACCCGCCTGGGTCATAGGGGCGCTGCATGGCTGAATGTTTCACCAGTCGACGCCAGTCTTCTCGGTTGTGTGCTAATATCTGAGTTTCTGCGAAGGTCTTCCCAGTCCATTCTGCAATATTGTCTGACCATCTCTTTCTCTGTCTTCCCTGTCTTCTTTTCCCCGAAACTGTTCCTTGTTGTATTGTTTTTGTGAGCCCGGTTGATCTTGTTACATGAACATAGCATCTCAGTTTCCTCTTTTTTACTGTGGTCGATCAGCAGGTCTTCGTGATGTCCCACATATTGAGTGATGATTTTTCATTATGTAGCGTGTCTGGAACAACACAATCAAAGTTGCCTTTGCGGGTGGGGTATCAAACATACGACATGTTTCAAACTAGGCAATTCTACAGAAAAACAAATATCATGCTAGAACATTGGGAATTGGCTTATATTAAAGGTAATAGCTTAGTTATCACAACTTTTTGTTTTATTAAGATATCGTTATTAGATCAAAAGTTATGATGATTGCAAGACGGCAAAACATTGTAAAGTTTGTGCAATAAGTATATAATAGGCAAAATAGTCACATTTTTGTGTGTTTTTCTCTCAATAAACATCTGATAAAATGCCATAACTTGTTATTTGTTTGTATATATTTATTTTAATAATATTTTCAGGGTTAACAAACTCATTGATTAGGGTAATACATTTTACAATATCAAATAATTTATTATACTAAGCATAACCTAATTAATGCATTTAATTAGTTAACAATGGCTAGTTAGCGCGCGAACCGATATACCAACACATTTCAGTAAAAGACCATAATGTCCACTATTATGAAGATATTTATATAATTTATGCAATGTGTATAACCACATTAATTATGCTAATAAATGTACTTTGTCAAGTCATTTAACATTAATAATAACTTAATTAATTAATAAGTCAGTATTGGCTAATTAACACATGAACTCAACAGACTGACACATTTAAATATAAGGCCATCATGTCCGTAATTACAAAGATATTGATATAATTTATGCAATATGTACAACCACATTAAATATGATAATAATCATACTTTAACCAGTCATTTATCATTAACAATAACTTAATTAATAAATAAATATTGGCTAATCAGCTTCCGAATCACGTTTAAACGGCACAAATACTACATTTCTCATTCGTTCTCCGCAACGATTTTTCAACACAGAATAACTTAAACCTATATATCTGGATAAAACCATAATCATTCCCCCAATGCATCATTCAGTGTTAAAACAGCTATGTCATCAAATCGATTAAATTTAGTATAAATTTGGTCAAATTTCAAAAAGAAAACAACATGATTAAAGTTCAACCTACCATTAACAAGATCCAACAGTGAATGAGATAAATGACCAGAAATACGCCACCAAAACACAAGTTAAAACAAACCACAATACAGGCGCCAGTGAAAAACAACAGCTCTGCACTGAGTGGTTTCCCAGCAAACGCATGACGTCCAGGCAACGTTGCCGTTTGGTTGCCATACGTTGCACAAAGGTTGTTACTACGTCATGTTGCAACGCTGAGTGATGACGTACAGGTAACGTTGTGATGATATGTCTTCTGGGCGTATCTTAATGGTCGCGAAATGACGTCTAGCCAGGACGTTGTTGAGACGTTGTGGCAACGTAATCACAGCTCAGTAAAAAGTTTCGCATTCTAATAATTATTCCAAATGATGTATGTTTTGACAAAATAAAATCATAATATATTATAATGTAGACGAAATAAATTTTACATTTGTAAATATATGGCCACTGTCAATTGTGTACATAAATACAGGTCTAGAATACGAAGTAGTATCATTGATGACCACTCAGTATCCTCAGCTAACAGTTTTACTAAAGAAAGAGAAACAGTCAATTGTCGAAAGTTTTGTCACCACTAACATAAATTCCTGTCCACTGTAAAGCCGTTAGCTCCCATATCTCAGAAACCATTTAGGAACTTGTACTCTAATTTTGCAAAGACATCTTAGGATACTGCCACTATGCATGAGAAATCAGTATTTGATTGAATCATTCTAAGGGCCCCATAGGGCCCACAGAGCCCCCAAAACTTGTACTTTTTTACATATTGCCTATTTTTTTCAAAAACTCTTCAGTAACTTATCTACCTAGTGTCAGAACCATTTGTTTCATAGTGTTTCGCCACTGTTTCGAAACGGAGTCTTGCAAACAACACTTGATACTACACATGGGTAGTGTCGTTTTGTGAGTTCAGCTTTGCACACCTTGGTTATGGAACTAATTTTGACGCTAAGCCTAACCCTAACCCTAACGCTGCCCGAAATCCTAACATTAAACCTAACCCCAACCCTAATCCTAATGCTAACCCAAAAATTGTGACATTGGTCACGTGAGTAGAAGTTGTGACGTCTTCAGGAGCGATCGTTGTTACATTGGCACCATCGATAAAAGTTGTCACATCGGCCGTATCGGCAGAAGTTGTGATATTGGCGGGAACGGAAGTTGTCACATTGACCGTATCGGCAGAAGTTGGGACATCGGCAGGAGCGGAAGTTGTCACATTGACCGTGATGGCCAAAACTGTGACATCGTCAGGAGCAGAAGTTGGCACATCGCAGAGTCTAGTGTACCAGATGTCCTCGCCCTCTGGTTCCGACGACACGGAAAGGCGGTTGATCACCGGCATGATGGATCGGCTCGTTGGCTCGTCCTCGTCGCTCGAGTCTGCTGCCTCGCGAGATCGTTAATAGGGTGTCTTCAACATGATGATGTTAGCCGTGATGTCGTCGTATTACGAATGATGAGTCGATTGACAAAACACAGCGCTTAAATAGTTAGTGAATGTGCCGAAAGGTCACGAGAGTGTATCGAACGAGTACGGCCCTGAGAGTAGAAATTGTAGGTACAGACTGTAGACTTGTACATCGAATACGAGGTCAAACCAATTTACAAACAGAGTGATGGGAAGGTCGTAGATCTGCATGCTAACCAGAAATGATATGATAGATGTAAATGTATAGGATATGTTTGACCAACTCACCTCGCGCACAAAATTACTGCGCGTGCCAGTTTAATGACGTCACTGTATGACTTCATATGGTGGGATTACATTGCATACGCGAAAGTTCAAAACAAGGTCTAACCGAAGCACTACCTGCTTGACCAACTCACCTCGCGTATAGAATTACTACGCGTACCATGACGTCACTCACTGACCATGACGTCACATGATGGGATTACATTCAAGTGCGCAAGTTCTAAATGATGGCTAACCAAAGCACTACCTGTTTGTCCAACTCACCTCGCGCAAAAAATTACTGCGCGTACCATGAAGTCACATGATGGGATTACATTCAAGTGCGCAAGTTCAAAACGATGGCTAACCAAAGCACTTCCTGTTTAACCAACTCACCTAGCGTACAAAAGTACTGCGCATACCATGACGTCACATGATGTGATTACCTTCAAGTGCGCAAGTTCAAAATGTTGACTAATCAAAGCACTACCTGTTTGTCCAACTAATTACTGCGCATACCATGACGTCACTGTTGATGACGTCACATGATGGAATTACATTCAAGTGCACAAGTTCAAAACTATGGCTAACCAAATCACTACCTGTATAACCAACTCACCTCGCGTACAAAATTACTGCGCGTAGCAGTTTAATGACGTCATACAGGGTGCGCACGTTCACGCTCGCAACAAACAAACATGTCCAGACATGTCTCGAGTACGGGTTTTATAATATACATGAATTTAACCACTACCTAATAACACTAGTCTATATGTCTGACCTTTGATGTATGTCGGTGTTTTACAGATTGTAGGTCATTGTTTAGCACTGGTTATGTGTTGTAGGTCGGCCTATGCTTTACCATAAAGTTTCAGAGGATAATTTGGGGTAAATTGATACTTCCAACTCAAAAAGTCGTCGAATACCTTTACGATAATAGCTCCTATCCTTTAACATGGGGAAAATGTGCTATATTTTAACACGGGAGCGCCCCGGTGGAAATCCCTATCTTGTAACATGGGAGCGCCCCGGTGGAAATCCCTATCTTTTAACATGGGGAAAAAATTTCCCATCTTTTAACCTGGGAACGCCCTCGGTGGAAATCCCTATCTTTTAACATGGGACCGGTACTACTTTTCCACTTTCTATCTTTTAACCCGGAAGCGCCCTGGTGGAAAACCCTATCTTTTAACATGGGATTTCCGCCGGGGCGCGCCATTGCCCGCGCTGGACCACCTACATAATTACTTACCATATCTAGTGATGGGGTTTTGAGAAGAGCCCTTGAGACCAGTCCCTAACAGTAGATTTTGTGTATTATGCCTGAAAGTGAAACAGAACCAGGCAATCTGCCAGGACCACTAGCCCACTGGTTATAATTAGAGATCAGTGGTGCCCACCCCCATGTCACAAAGCTATACCCCTTCCCTACAACACCTGTCACACGCGGAATATGTGTCTTGCATGGACATCTATTTTTATGCAGTTGTTTTATATGGAGGTTGGAGGTTGTCTTTTCTGTTATGTAATTATATGCAGGATGTTTGTTAAATTAGTTATTCTTAGGCCACATAAAAGTAATTTCCGGTTTCTCATCAATGCTTGTATTTAAAAATGGGTTCCACAACATTTTATTTTCTATTATGATTATCCATCTAAATGCAAGACATGGCGCAAAAAGTTAACATTAACCATGTCAACATTTTACTTCCATCATAACCCTTAATGATCTGTAAATAAGATTCACCAAAAACATTTTATTAATAATTACCAAATCACAATATAGTCCAAAGGACATCAGCGCCTCTGGGTCCATTTTTTGTATTCCATCAAGACATTTAATCATATTGAGAGTAATTTAGCATACCTAGCTCAAATATAGCATACTTTTACTAACTTGTGACACTCTCTACATCAGCAGACCCTAGTGATTGAGGTGCTTGAACAATGCAATATCATATTTTGAAATAAATAATTAATTTCTGTCTATTTTGAACTGCTAATTTGCAAACAATGTCATGATGCTAAAAAATATAGTACATAATTTTTCAGGTGGCTGTATTGAGCTCGATGGGTGGCCACAACATAGTTGACTCAGCGCGCAGAATGCTGTATAAGCTTGGGACTCCAAATGTGTGGTCGCACTACAGCTTGAAGGGTAGGGGCAATAAGGAAGCCCTATCGTCTATCAAGATCTACAGGGTGGTACATAGTAAATATTTATGATCTATCATAAATAGTCAGTTTTGCTCCTCATATGTACCAATCATCATTATTAGGCAGATGGATGTCTGTGGTCCATGATCGAGCCTGTCAGTTATTAATTGAAAGTTTTCCTTTTTTATTGGACTTTTATATTTAATTGGACTAATTAATCTAGAAAAACTTGAAAAACTTACAATAAATCTAAATAACACCATTTTAACAAATCATTCAGGCTCTGATTTTTGAATAACTCCATATTATAGAAACTAAATTTTATGTCAGAGTGAATCTGGGCGTATACTGCATGAAGAAGGCATCAAAAACATTATTTTGTATCTATCATAAAATTGCTGGAAATATGTATGCTTGCAGGAGCGTGTCGCAAAATTCACCCCATATTGAAAGAGTGTGAGTTGGAGACTGCCGCCACTTCCATTTTGAAACATGCACCAAACAGACGGGGAGGATACAGGTTTGAAGTAAGGAGGAATTTGTTTGTTAAATATACCAATCACCGCATCGCATTTAAAATTAGGACCTGGTGGCAAGCCTATTGGCCACCTCCACAATTGAATTTCATGTTTCTCCATTCCCCTTTCCCATAACCACATTTTCTCCACCTACCTTCCCTCATAATGATATATTTTACTATTTGCTCCCATCTCTACTCTTCCCTGCCCCCAGCCCAACATCAACAGCCTATTAAATCGTTTGCCCACTTTAGAGGGTTCTGCACAGCTTTCCATTGTAATCAGGTGGCTACTTTTCAACACAAGTCCTCACACCAAAAGGTATTGAAAAGACTGCCTTCCATAATTAAATTATGAGTGCACACATTTTTATTATTAAGCAGTTTGTGTAACATCGACTATAATAATAATAATAATAAATAACTTCTAACGCGCCAATATCCTAAGACAATCCGAGCTCAGTGGCGCACCAAAACCAAAGGATTAAGCATTCTCGTACTCGTGTGCTAGGCGAAAGTCGTCAACAAATGGATGGATGTGCTAGGAAGCTAGCGAGGATAGGCGATATTGAAAAGATAGGTTTTTAGGTGACGACGAAATGTAATAATATTTTCTGCTGATTTAACATTAACGGGAAGCGAATTCCATAATAATTTATAGTTGGCGCGGCAACTGAAAAAGCTCGAGTTCCAGCCTTTGTCTTAACTCTAGGAACAGATAGCAACTTCGAACTAGACGACCGAAGTTGTCTGGCTTGTCTAGCTGGTGTGAGCATTGAGTGTAAATAACTAGGTTGTTTGGATGAAAGGGCTAGGTAGGTGATTGTGCAGATATTAAACATAATGCGATATCGCACGGGGGCCAATGCAGTTATTTTAGTAGTGGCATTGAGCGGGAGAATCGAGGAGATTGTGTGACTACCCATTCTAAACAATTTTGGGCACGTTGTAGTTTTGCAATATCCTTGATAGCAATATTATGAAGGAGGGAATTGCAATAATCTAATCTGCTGCTAACAAGAGTTGTTGCGATAGTCTTAGCGACAGAAAGCGACATATGTCGGCGAATGCGGCGAAGATCACGGATATAATAAAAACAGCAACGGCAAGTTTGGGATATATGTTGTCTGAAATTGAAGTCGCAAGCAATGGTCACTCCTAGATTCCGTACTGATGCTGCTGGTGTGATATTTTGACTCAGGATGCATGTTGGAAAAAAGTAATTAAGTTTACATCGCTGCATTGGAGTACCAATGATGAGGAATTAAGTTTGGTCTGCATTTAACTTTAATTTGCTATCGGTCATCCATGAGAAAATATCTTGGAGACAATCGTTGAGTCGGTTTAGGGAGTGACTAGTATCGGGCGTGGCCAAGGAAATGTAGATATGTGTGTCATCTGCATAAAGGTGATGATCCAAGTTATGACTTTGGATTACAGAGCTGAGTGGCGTAGTGTAGAGAGTGAAAAGCAAAGGCCCAAGAACGGAACCCTGGGGAATGCCACATGAAGTGGGGAGTGAGGTTGAAAAGTAATTATCTATCTTTATACATTGATGTCTATTGGTTAGATATGAAGAAAACCAGGTCATAGCTGTGCCAGATATGACATATCACATTGATACACGTTTGACAAGAGTGTTGTGATCAATGGTGTCAAAGGCGGCAGACAGATCAAGCAAGGTAAGTGCAGTTACTTTACCTTTATCAATGTTTAATATAACATCATTGTGTACTTTTAGGAGAGCAGTCTCTGTAGAATGAAATTGTTTGTATGCTGATTGGAGCACACTGGATAAACAAGTTGAGCTAATATGACGCCTTAGACAGCTTGCTACGACTTTCTCAAGTATTTTAGAAATAAAACTAAGATTAGAAATTGGCCTATAATTTTTGAAATCATCTTTTGGCAGAGAAGTCTTCTTGAGAACAGGATTTACATGTGCATGTTTAAAATCATCTAGGAATTTACCCGAACTCAGTGATAAATTTATGATATTTGTTATTGTACCAAGTAAAGAGTTAAGATATGCTTTTAGTAGTATGGTTGGTAATGGATCGAGATCGCATGACTTATTTGGGGAGGACATTATTATTTTCCTCACTTCATCAACTGTGGCTGGCTCAAACAATACAAGTGGAGAATGTACTTGTGGGGAGTCCACATTTACAGTACTTAAAGTGTGACATGAAAAAGCAGAACGTATAAGACTTATTTTATATTTGAAATGACTAGAAAACGAGTCACACAGAGATTTGACTGACATAAGACTATGTGGAGATGGAGGCGGCCGTCTGTGTAAAATATGATTTATGCAGTTCTGTAGCTGACGTGGGTTATCAGAGTTACTCGAGACCATGTTTGTGTAATAATGTGATTTAGCTTTGGCCATTTGCCTGTTGCAGTAGTGACACTGTTTAGAATATCGTGATTTGTCCAAAGGTGAGCGTGATTTACGCCGTACATGTTCAAGATAGCGCCGGCGCTTTTTAGATTGTAGAATTTCAGGAGTCATCCATGGAGCATGTGGCTTTTGGGACACATATTTAGATCTCAGGGGTGCATGTTTATTAAGTAAATCTTTGAGTACTTCACAGTACTGTCGACACAGATCTGACAGATGTTCTTTGGGGTTACTGGTGAGGTCGGATTTAAGGATGTCTGCCATTAATGCAGCAATGTCAATCTTATGGATCAGTCGGTAAAACACATTGTGTTTGGACTCTACAGGAATTCTAGGAACTTCGAGATCACCAGTGACAGTGTGGTGGTCTAATAAACCATCTGAACCAGTAGGTGTCTGAATATTGTTACAATCTGAACGGGTGATTAAGAGATCGTTGTGTTGGTAGTGCCTGACAGGCAGCAAGCCAAATCATGCTCGTGATATTAACATGTTTTCTGCCTGTTTACGAAGAATTGAACAATCATAACTTCACTATTTATTCGTGATGCTGCAGTGACTGTCTCGCTGAACTTTTTATACAACAAGGCAGCGTACTTTGTCTACAATCTTGAATTGTTTTAATGTCGTCAGCCAACCGTGTCGCTGACGAAGCTGGTGGACTAAAGGTCTTCAGACCGACAACGCCCGTGAGTGACCTAATTTGGTAAACTATAATTAGCAAGGCATTGTTCTACCGTTGACGGCGATGTGCCTACAGAACGTCTTTCGGGCTTTCCGTCCTGCCACCAGGGGTGTCACTCCGCGATTACCAGACACAGTGTATTCATTGATCAGACGTCTAGGACTGTCCACGGCGCGTCCAACTCTGCGTGGCAGACGTGGGGGCACGCGCAAACAGCGCGCGATTCGAACGCGGATTACCAGCCGTTTTAAAGATTCTTCACGAATTGTATGTCGGCAAGGCAATGTCAGTGCGAATCTGGTAACTCTAAGAGCCGCCCCTGTTATGCCACACGATACGCCATTCGTCAATGTGGCATTACTGAATGCTCGTTCCGTGTGCAATAAAGCTATCAAAATCAACGAATACGTCGTTGAACACAAATGCGACATCTTGGCGATAACCGAGACGTGGTTAAGGAAGAGCGGTGACGAAGTTGTTATTGCTGAAGTGACCCCTCCCGGGTTCCTCTTCCACCACGTGGCACGATCTTCTCGTCGTGGTGGCGGTGTTGCAATCTTGCACCGCGATACATTTACAACGAAGATTCTTCCTACTCTCCATTTGAATACCATTGAACTTCTCCGTGTGCAGTTCTCTGCAGCCCATTCTATATCGTTCGACATGTGTGTCATCTACCACCCGCCTTCTTCAAGTAAGGCATCTGGAACTTCGTGTGAATTTTATGCTGAACTTGAATGCTTATTTACAGAAGCATCTGTTTCCGTTATACCAACCGTAATTGCTGGAGACTTTAATATTCATTTTGATGATGTAACGAAATCAGAACCGCTTCGCTATCTACTTGATTTCTACAATTTGCTGCAACACGTCCATTCGCCGACCCATAAAACAGGACATACATTGGACCTGGTGATAAGTCATGACAGCGATAACTTAGTATCTTCTGTTGTTGTTTATCCAGACTCCATATCGGACCACTATCGCATAGAACTGGCATTAAATGTGTTGAAACCGTCAGCTGAAACTTCAGTAATTGCCAAGCGCAACTTCCGCATCATGGATGCTACAGTGTTTAATGATGACGTTAAATCTGTATGTTCTGGCATGTGTGCCCACGCTGACCGTCAGCAAGCGGAGGTCTTAGCATCGGACTACAACACCTGTCTCACTAACTGCTTAGACAAGCACGCTCCTTGGCGCTACGTACACGTCAGGAGCAACTCGCCGCATCCGTGGTATGACGCTGAGGTCGACGAAGCAAGAGAGAAGAGGCGAACGTGTGAGAATCTGTGGAGAAGAACAAAACTCGAAATACACCGCCAATTATACGTCGCCGCTCGCGACGACTGCACTACAATGATAGCCAGTAAGAAAACCGAGTATTATCGCGGACAATTACAGAACGCTAATAACAAGAACATGTTTCGCATTCTGAGATCACTCGACGTACACAACATGCAACTTCCTGAATTCTGCTCAGTGAAGGAAGGATGTGATAAATTCTCTTTCTTCCAAGAAAAGATCGATAAATTATTGATTAACTTGCACTACCGCATTGCCGTTGACCCGACAGAGGACGAGACACGTTGTTTTACTGACCCAATTCAAGTGTTCGAGCCAACTACTACAGCCGAAATCACTAATATTCTTGGCACTACGAATAAGACATGCTCACTTGATCCACTACCAACTAAGCAACTAAATGACAACATGGACAGTATCGTGCCTATCATCATACAAATTGTAAACGCTTCACTCGAGGAGGCAGTCATGCCTGTGCTGCTTAAGCACGCAATTGTCCGGCCATTGCTCAAGAAACAATCACTCAACAAGGACATACTCAACAACTACCGTCCAGTCAGCAACCTAAGCCATCTGTCAAAAGTCATAGAGAAAGTTATTGCGCGAAGGATCATCTCTCATATTTCCGATCAGCGAATGGAAGACTGTTTCCAATCAGCCTACCGGAAGAATCATTCAACTGAAACCGCACTATTGTGTGTAACAAATGCCATGAAAGCCGCTATAGACAATAGACAAGGCACGGCACTAGTTCTTATTGACTTTAGTGCGGCCTTTGACACAATCAATCACAAGATAATGATCCAGCGCCTTCGGTTGCGTTACGGCATTGTTGGCAAGGCGCTTGGCTGGCTGCAATCCTATCTGCAGAGCCGGACCCAGCGTGTGGTCATTCGTGATGCGTCATCGAATACAACTTGTGTGACATCGGGTGTCCCACAGGGTTCGGTGCTGGGTCCTTTGTTATTCTCGTTGTACGTACAACCCATTGGCGACATAATTAGAGCGCATGGACTTTGTTTTCATCATTATGCGGATGATCTGCAATTGTACTGCCATTTTGACCTCACTGCGACTGCGTTGGCTGCTACTCGGCGACGTATGGAGGAGTGTCTAGATATTGTCAATCAGTGGATGACATCAAACTACATGTGCATGAACAACAATAAAACGGAATATCTTCCTGTAGTGCCAAAGAGTGCCGCTGCGCTTATTGACGGCAGTGTGATACGCATAGGAGATGTTACGATTACTGCCTCAAGATGTGTTCGTAACCTTGGTGTCGTTATGGATCGCCACCTCGATTTTAAGAAGCAAGTTTCAAGCATCGTCAGTGTGTGCTCATTTCACCTGCGCCATATTAACCAGATGAGTCGTTATCTCCCAACGTCGACAAAGGAACGTGTCGTCAACGCCATTATTACATCAAGGCTTGATTACTGCAATTCACTTCTATACGGCACTTCTGTCAACAACATCGCTCGACTGCAGAGAATGCACAACTCTGCTGCTAGGTTGATCCTACGCCGCCCACGGAGTGACAGCGCCATGCCTCTGTTGTGCATTCTTCACTGGTTGCCTGTAGCACACAGGATCGACTTTAAGCTATTAGTGTTTACATATAAAGCTGTGCATGGCGATGCCCCGAAATATTTATGCGACCTTGTATGCCCATACAAACCAACAAGAGCCCTGCGCTCTACCAACAATAACATGTTAACGGTCCTGCGGACTCATGTCAAAGCTGGGGACAATTCGTTTGCGGTCGCCGCAGCGACTTTGTGGAACACTTTGCCTAATGACATTAAAACGTCTGATTGTCTCTCTACTTTCAAGGCACGCTTAAAGACTCATTTTTTAGACTCTCGTTCTTGTCCAATGTGGCATAGTTTACTCTCTGCATTGATTTGTTTTATATCTCTTATATATTAATTAACCTATTTATATATTTATTTTATACTTACATGTACATTAGTTCAGTTAAATGAATTGACAATGTCTTATTTCTACATAGAACTGTAGCTATGATCATTATTTTAATATATTTATTTAATTACTGTATTTATTCGTATTTTACTAATATTTAAATTTTCTTTTAGAAAATGCATGCTTATTATAGCCATCATTAATACCTCTATCTGGGTTCTACATGTTGTAAAGCGCCACGAACAATTTATAATTGGATCTGGCGCTATATTAAATAAAATATATTATTATTATTATCGAGCCAGTGGCCATGTATGTGTGTTGAGAAGGTAACATGTTGTTTCATGTCATAGGATGCCAGAATTTCATTAAAAATGTACTTGTTGTTGATGAAGGTGTGTCCAGATGAAGACTAAAATCACCGAGTATATAAAATTATGAATAAATAGTTGCCAGATTTTCAAGTTGATCCTGGAATTCTTCAAAGAAATGGGCATTGTGTCCTGGAAGGCGATAAATGCACACAAAATAAGCAGAGAAAGATGAATCGGAAATTTCCGCACATATGGCCTCAAAGCTGGAGTAATCAGGGTTTTAATGCAAATTAACTTTGAACTGTTTTGAGATGAGAAATCCAACACTATCACCTCGCCCAACTGAACGGAAGGTGAAACTGGAAGGAGAAATGTCAGTAATGCATGCAGCTATGTCATGTGGTCTGAGCCAGGTCTCAGTGACTGCAAGGATGTCTATTGTCTCGGAAGTTAATAAATCGGTAAGCGAGGCTGGGTTATTGATAGCAGAACTGGTACCGTTTGGCCATCCATGTCCACATTATATTCATAATACATTTTTTACAAGAAATACCCAAACCATGACATTCTAGCTGCTGGTCTGGTGAATTCATGATAAAATATCAAAGGATGTCCTTAAATTGCCATAGCACTCGTTTGTTGTTGACTTCGTGGTCGTTACTGGCCTTCATTAATTTGATTGCTGTCAGATCAGGTTTTTTCCATGACCCCCCATTGAATTGAATGTCATTAGTTTACCCCTTCCCACTGCAGTCCTATATTTAAATACAATAGCCTCCAGCTATTCCCCATAGAAGAACATCTGCGGTAGTGATTTTATCTAGATTGATGTTTATCCTTAGAAATGGAGTCTAAGAATTTGGAAATGTTTGCATAGAGGTGTACAAGTACACATTTATAGAAGACGGCTCAAGACTATTGACTAACTTATTCCATCATATAATTCGAGGGCTATTCCCTTAAAATATTTTGCTCGCCTCCACTCATCTTAAATGTTAAAATATAATAAGTCATATTTAGATATTCCTCTAATTTTTGTCCTTCCCAACTAGTTACTTTTAAATGGTAATTATTTGTTCATATTTTAAATTAATCATAACGCTTATTTTTTCTGAATCGTGCTACAGCGTCAAGACTGACATTCACATCACCATCATCAGACGAAGAACAGTGATCGATTTACGTTATTTTCAGTGAAAATAAAATATTTTAAAATGAAATGGAATGTCTCGTGTAATTCATATTCTGAAGGGAAACACTACAAATTAAGGGTGTAGGTGGTCTGAAAGGGGGTGGGAGTGGGTCGAGCAAAAGTTGCTGGCAGGTGCAGAAAGGTTTGTGTAATGGTTGCTGGAAGGTTCCAAAAAGGTTGTGAGAAGGTCACCGATAGGTTGTGTATTGGTTCCTGAAAGGTCATTTCACAACGTCATTTCACTACGTTGTTGCAACGTAGATGGGAGTCTACGCAATTACGCTGCATCAACGTCACTTCACAACGTCGCCATGACGAAAAAGTGACAACGTTGCAACAACGTAGAATTGTTTACTGGGTGTCTGAACATGTTGCAGGAGCCAGCTGGCAGGATTTATTGTTTCACCAAAGCTGATATAATGTATCAATACAGATGTAATGTTTGCGCATGATAACCTCTCTCGAGCACATCTCAAGCAACTCTCAGTGTCTATGTGAAGAAAGTGGACAGCTTGCTAAGTTCGTACGAGCTCATAGAGAGGGTATCATGGTCTGTTCGTCTCTTATTATCATTCGGTTTGTGATGGGTTGTTAGTTAATTCTGTCTGTATGGCAGTGCAGCAGATTTATTCCCAGGTCACCCATGCATCGTAATGTATATAATTAATTCAAGATTGTCATATCGCGTTGTTTTTTGCTGGGTCTGCTTGGGGCGTTCAACATACTGCTTCCACCCAGATGTCCGGGATAGGCGAAAGGATCAGCGATGTAAATGTTGGTATATTTGATGTAGACAACCTCAGTGTCGCACTCCATTATACGTAACATCATTCCTTGAAGTTGATGCGGAGCTTTCCTCAGCAGTTTCCTTTGCAACCGTTCTAGGGCGCACTGAATGAATGTGTGCCCTCCAAACGTTTACAAGTGAGTGACATCTCTGTAGGGTTCAGATAAAACGATCATTAGCATTTCTTTCTTGATCTACGCGTTTTTGGTTCAGCTTCACATAGAGTTCGGCTGGTCGGCCATCTTGCAACTCACTAGAATCGAAATGGATCGCAGGAGGGTCGTTGATGTCCAAATAAGTCAGGACATACAGGTTTCCCACGTAGATCGCGAGCTTCCTGATATCAGGGAAGTACATTCCCTATTAATGATTATATACCCAGACTTGATCCTTTCTGTAAAGTGTCATCATTTAACTGATAGCAGTGATAAGAAGCGTACTAGACATACATAGTACCACCCAGTCGCTGGGTGTCCTGGACAGAGATGGGTCACCGTAATTATAGCAATGTTGCTAGTGTTTGACTGCAAGCCTTCTTTGGTTGTCAACTGTCCACACAAAAAGCTGCACCCCGGAACAACACGTATTCACGAACTTGCATAAGATTCTAAACGACAACAAGAGGGCAGGAACTGGGAACCTCTTTATGAAGAGCATCATATTCTAACCACTACGCCACCATGCAGGTCGACTTGGAATGTGACAGTCTGGTAGTTTATGATAATGCCTGTGTATATTGGTTTCCGATTGTCTGACACAGTGTTAACAGTTTCGGTGAACGTGCTGATGAGCTCGCACTCAGTCTCGCTGCTATTCGCCTCTCTGACTGCATGTGTTCGTGGCTGATTGATATATACTGCCATCTTTTCAATTCTGCATACCAAAGGACAAGGGTTCTACCTTGCACACAATTAGACAGTACTTATTTGACACAACCAATGAACAACAAACACACAAGCACACACGTGTACATATGCAAACAGGCACGCACGCACGTACACCCGCGCACGCACATGTACGCACACACACAGACACACACACCCACACACCCACACCCACACACAAACACACACGTACACACGCAGACGCAGATGCAGACGCACTCGCAAACGCACACACATGATTCTGCATACACACTCGCAGCTGACATAAGGGCTAGAATTTCAAAAGATGTACCAGTGCACAAACTGGGTGTCTTCTCACTTTGAAACGCTCTTCAACGCATACCATCACATTTTTGTTTAGAATTAATAGTTAGAGACCCTAGATCACAACCAAGTAGCCAAAAAATAAATGTCCACAGCACCATTTTCAAAACTGCAGAGAAGTTAAAAAATATACCAGTGATAAAAATGTTAGTTTTAGCTGTTTCTATCCGTAGAACAAACATTTGACAATAATGTCAGAGCATATGATAGTATTTCTGGCAATATTCGTTATATAAAGGTCATTCTTATACAATGTCTCGAAAATGCTGTTTACTACGACATCCAACTTTTAGTTGTTAGCTAAAAAGAAGGAATATGGTGATACAAGTATTAGAGTATTTAATATGTCTATCAATAAACATAGGTCAGTTGTTGCGTCATGTTTAAGAGATGTTGATACGACATCCATTTTTCTCAAACACTGTTGATTCCAGAGCTTAAAGAAAACATGACGCAGATAGAACATCACAATGTACTTACTACGACTTTGTGTCAAAATGTTTACTACGACATTCGCCTGTAATAAAACGTTGTAATTCATTTTGTTCAGTTATCACGTTTACCTGTTTACATTCGGGTATCCAAACCTATAACGTTGGACAATCAAAAAGGATAGCTGGCTGTTGTTTATTTATCTTTTCCCAGAAATGTTCATAAAAAGAAGGAAACGATCCGTGTTAATCAGTACTATGTACCTCAGGACAAAATCGTCTTGACGAAAGTCATAAGGCTCGGAAGAATGTCCGTGAATCAATGGCATTTCACTTTTTAAATAGACTACGCCGAAAATTACGGTTGTAACTATGGTGAGGAAGTTCAAAGTGCATACTACAATAAAGAACTGATCACGCTTCA
This sequence comes from Paraescarpia echinospica, assembly GCA_020002185.1. Lineage (NCBI taxonomy): Eukaryota > Metazoa > Annelida > Polychaeta > Sabellida > Siboglinidae > Paraescarpia > Paraescarpia echinospica. The sequence goes on along the minus strand of CM034533.1, from coordinate 19,582,543 downwards.
CGTAAGCCTGGTTGTTCGTTATGGGCAGGTGATGGCCCACTATATTACATAAGTTATGTTGGGGTCAGTGCTGAGCGCAGCCATGCAACACCAACATCGTACACCTTTACCAAAAAGTGATATTGGAGATCGTACGTCTGGTTCGAAATGTCACATTGGTACACTACCTCACTGATTCCCTCACCAGGCAGTTACATTGGTACACTACCTCACTGATTCCCTCACCAGGCAGTTCCATTGGTACACTACCTCACTGATTCCCTCACCAGTCAGTTCCATCGGTACACTACATCACTGATTCCCTCACCAGGCAGTTCCATTGGTACACTACCTCACTGATCCCCTCACTAGGCAGTTACATTGGTACACTACCTCAATGATTCCCTCACCAGGCAGTTACATTGGTACACTACCTCACTGAATCCCTCACCAGGCAGTTTCATTGGTACACTACCTCACTGATTCCCTCACCAGGCAGTTCCATTGGTACACTACCTCACTGATTCCCTCACCAGGCAGTTCCATCGGTACACTATCTCATTGATTCCCTCACAAGGCAGCTTCATTGGTACACTACCTCACTGATTCCCTCACCAGGCAGTTACATTGGTACACTACCTCACTGATTCCCTCACCAGGCAGTTCCATTGGTACACTACTTCACTGATTCCCTCACCAGGCAGTTCCATTGGTACACTACCTCACTGATCCCCTCACTAGGCAGTTACATTGGTACACTACCTCAATGATTCCCTCACCAGGCAGTTACATTGGTACATTACCTCACTGATTCCCTCACCAGGCAGTTACATTGGTACACTACCTCACTGATTCCCTCACCAGGCAGTTACATTGGTACACTACCTCACTGATTCCCTCACCAGGCAGTTCCATCGGTACACTACCTCATTGATTCCCTCACAAGGCAGTTACATTGGTACACTACCTCACTGAATCCCTCACCAGGCAGTTTCATTGGTACACTACCTCACTGATTCCCTCACCAGGCAGTTACATTGGTACGCTACCTCACTGATTCCCTCACCAGGCAGTTCCATCGGTACACTACCTCACTGATTCCATCACCAGGCAGTTCCATCGGTACACTACCTCATTGATTCCCTCACAAGGCAGTTTCATTGGTACACTACCTCACTGATTCCCTCACCAGGCAATTACATTGGTACACTACCTCACTGAATCCCTCACCAGGCAGTTTCATTGGTACACTACCTCACTGATTCCCTCACCAGGCAGTTCCATTGGTACACTACCTCACTGATTCCCTCACCAGGCAGTTCCATCGGTACACTATCTCATTGATTCCCTCACAAGGCAGCTTCATTGGTACACTACCTCACTGATTCCCTCACCAGGCAGTTACATTGGTACACTACCTCACTGATTCCCTCACCAGGCAGTTCCATTGGTACACTACGACATCCACTGTGGTTACTACGACATCCACTGTGGTTGCTACGACGTCCACTGTGTTTACTACTACATCCACTGTGGTTACTACGACATCCACTGTGTTTACTACGACATCCACTGTGTTTACTACGACATCCACTGTGGTTACTACGACATCCGCTGTGGTTACTACGACATCCACTGTGGTTACTACGACATCCACTGTGTTTACAACGACATCCACTGTGGTTACTACGACATCCGCTGTGGTTACTACGACATCCACTGTGGTTACTACGACATCCACTGTGGTTACTACGACATCCACTGTGGTTAGTACGACATCCATTGTGTTTACTACGACATCCACTGTGGTTACTACGACATCCGCTGTGGTTACTACGACATCCGCTGTGGTTACTACGACATCCACTGTGGTTACTACAACATCCACTGTGGTTACTACGACATCCACTGTGGTTACTACGACATCCGCTGTGGTTACTACGACATCCGCTGTGGTTACTACGACATCCACTGTGGTTGCTACGACGTCAACTGTGGTTACTAGGACATCCACTGTGGTTACTACGACATCCACTGTGGTTACTACGACATCCACTGTGTTTATTACGACATCTACTGTGGTTACTACGACATCCAGTGATGTACTCTTCATGTAATCTATACTTGGTCTGAGCGTTTTGAATAATGACATCATTACATTATTTAGTGTAGGTGCAGACGTAATATATACATTATTGTAACAGTGAGTTCAACATTTGTGATGATGCCGTTACACTTTGCCTTTTCGTGTGCATTTATAACATAACGCATTATATATTCTGCATAGCAACATACAATTTTGCGTTCTTGGGTTACCGTAATAAACGTTTGCTTAAAAATTGTAAGATAAGATGTTTATATGTTGTATGAACGTCATATTTCGACATAAAGTGAACATGATGTAAACGTGTTTACTACGACATCTAGATAGGTCACGGAAAATGTACCTCCACGTCCAGTATATGAACCAACAAACACATTGCAATCACTGTCTTCATATCTTGAACATACCTGTGCATTTAAAAACAATTGTAATTCTTAGTAAGCTTGAAAAAAAATAGCGGAATTGGCAGCGGGTCTATTTCTTCTCAACTATGCAAACGCAGAATGTTCATAAAATCACATTAATCGGACGACACATAGTTGGCTCCAGACATCACAAGACACACATATCAATATTTTCCCTGAAAGTCAATATACTCTTTGACATGAAAACCTTTTATCAGTTGTCGGATGTCTATATTGTATCCATAAGTAGTCAAATACACAATACAACAAAATAATCGTTATGAAACAAAAGACCATACAATATATAGCAATGGAATCGACATGAGCAAAAAAACAAAGTTGTGAGTATATAATGTATGATAGGGAAATAACGGATTAGATCATATAAGGGACGAGAGACTACTAAGACTAATTAAAGTCGCTGTCGGTCGTAAGAGCCACCCTATGAAATAATGTCAACCATTATTTAAATTATATAAACATATGAAAAATCCCTAGTACAATTAGTGAATCATCACTACAAAATAAATGTGTATATGCCTGTATATTACTCACGTACTAAATATACAAACTGTCGGTTTATAAATTAAGTTATTTATAACCAAGGAGGTTGAGAGTTATTCAACGATGTATTGCATATATAATAATTATGAATTGCACATTGTTCAGTATAAGTATTGAGATAATAAAACTTGGTATATGTTGCGATGCCATATAAACTGTGAGCGATGATCTTGTCTTTTATTAAATCTGGCGCGTTATCTATGGTATGTGGCAAACTATACCTGAGGCTTCGTTTGGCGAATTCATGGTGTACCCTGGTTGTATGGATTTTATCGTGACCACATGTATAACGCGAGGAGACCGAACGGGTGGCTGTTGACAACCCACATGGAGGGCGTTGATAAATGTTGTGACAGCTACACTGGAGACACGGCAAGAGCTCTAAGTCAAGTATGTCACGTATGATGGCATTTTCATGAGAGCTTTTAGCGAGTATTGGGTACCGGTGGTGATCGCGATGTTGGACAACATTCGCGGTGGCTGAGGTAAACACATTTATGGCAACGTTTCTCAGACAATTTCCTCCACTAAACGAGATTGTTAGATGTCGCAGTTTCAAGTTTACTCGCACTTAAACGCAATATGTTCACAACCACGTGCTTCACATTCACGGGTCAAACGGAGAATTTGGGAGAATGTTTGAAAATGTCCCCCAGTAAACGGGGTGGCTACATGCTGACTCGCACGTAGACGCAACTTGATGGACGACGACACGTTGCACCCTTCACGGGCCGAACGGGGTGTGTTAAAACGCTAATTGATGTACGAGACAATACATCAGTTACGCGACGTCGACAACGAATGCTTTGCTGGCGAGGCATAGATTGTATTCTGATCATGTCACGTTTTTCGGGGTAAACGACGAGATTGTGGGCTGTAGCACAGTCAGATAACATCCAGGTGGCCAGGCAAGTTCGAATATATTCCTTGCCTTGGATAATAATAGAGTGTGACTAATGGGACGAAGGCTTCGACCAATCTGAGAGAATTTGTTCACCACCAGCTTTTTGTCAGAAAACGTGCATGCTGTCTTCTCGCATGTTAAGCAACTTGACTATCGCCGTCGCTCCATCGTATTTGACGACTACTTCTTCCACTGAAAAATGTATCACTATCGTGGTATTAATCTTCTCATCCTTTTCCAGACTAGGGAAACTGCACTGACAGACTTTTCCATGGCAAACATGTGGTATCACCAGGAATGGCAGTAAAGGACATTATTGTCACCGCTGTAGAGACCAAGCAGTTTGGCGAAAATGGAGACATCACCAGCCTGGACTTTACTGTCTCGTTGTTAAAACTGGATGTTGCGAACGGAGCAACCATCCATGTCTTGGTGTATATATTCCCTTCTATTGAGAGCAGGATTAGAACTAATGTATATCATCTTGATCCGACTTTGGCACAAATAACTATTTGTCTGTAGCGGTGCTTCCCTTTGTAAAACATGATGGTCTCTTCTTGTTCGAAAAGACGATGACTCCAGTGGTAACCAGCGAACCTCCGCATGGAAGAGTTCATGACAAGGCAAGGCAAGCAGGTCAGAGAACAGACAATTCCCATTCACATATTCACTTTTCAAGTATAAGTATATTATGCATAATTTACATGTTAATTCATCCCATTGAAACCAGAAATGTGGTGGTTTGCTGTATAAAACAGCTTATAAAAACGACCTCATTCATTGCAGATATTCACCGTGGAGTTCTAAGAAGATATCTAGTTAAACTTTCTTCATGTTTCCTTGGTAAGAGCGAGACCCAATGTTTCTCCACTAGATATGTTTTGATAAGATCCTCTCCGATAGGAAGGGACTTCTTACATGTATTCAGCATGAGGCGTTCTTAACTTACACTATGCCATTCAATTAAATATCTTTAATGTGGAGTGGCACAAGAAAATGGTCAAGATGAAGGTATTAAAGAAATATCCATACATTAAAAAGCTGGTGTTATCCCTTGAAAAAGACAGATTTACCAAGGCCAGGTTAAATACCGCTGGTCTAGTTCAACTTGTAAATGTTATTTTCTCCGTCACGTTTAACCTTTCTAAACCTTCCTCTTGTCGTCCGCAAATGTATGTATGGAGACACTCAAAACGTTATTTATTTACTTATTGTATACGAGTAGAGCGCAGTTCGATGCCAGTGTTCTATGTCCATTTAAATGTGCGTATATCACGGGAACCTCGACGTTTGGAGACGTCATGTATACCTTCCCTTGATCTTCAAAAGGGCTTCACGCCAGGTGTAACACATTAAACAACGAAGTTGAATGGATAACTCGGTCTTTAACTTTGGGCTAGCTCGTCACATCAATTGATCCATGTCAAACCCGCTGCGACGCAAATATATACGTGCCTTTCAGTACTACTACTCAGCAGTATATACAGCTTTTTGTCACTCGGAGCACAAGAGGATACCAATATATTCCATTAATTTGGTAGCGCAAACAGAGAAGCCATTCCTGATTAGTGACGTGTAAGGAGCAACCGCCTACAACAGTTTGTTCCGCTTAATGTTACACTAAAAGGCCTCCGGAACATTGTATTCATGGAACCAAATTGCTCCCGGTATCTTTCGTATACTGACTGCTTATTGTTGAGATACAGTTTGGACTAAATTACACAGCTGATTGTGCAAAGTTGATTTTAAACTTTTGTAGTCGATTACTCAGAATGTAGAGGAAATTATGGTGTGTGTGTGTGTGTGTTTGTGTGTGTGTGTGTGTGTGTGTGTGTGTGTGTGTGTGTGTGTGTGTGTGTGTGTGTGTGTGTGTGTGTGTGTGTGTGTGTGTGTGTGTGTGTGTGAGATAATTTGTGTATATGATGTAGTCCATTGAATGAGTCCATTCAGCAGTTGCTATTTCTGTGACACGGACATCAATGAACTCAACATGCATGGTGTTTGTGTAAATGTAAAGGTAACTTCTTATATAGCGCAGTACGCAGTCGTTAGGACTCATTAATACAGCTGAGTGGCCCCGAGCAAAGTAGAATGAACGAGCGTGCGTGCGTGTGCATGTGGCGCATGCGTGAGGGAGAGAGAGAGAGAGAGAGAGAGACAGAGGGGGGAGAAGAGACAAGAGAGAGAGAGAGAGGAGGAGGAGGAGGAGAGAATGTGTGTGTGTATGTGTGTGTGTGCATGCGTACATTTCACAACGTAATTGCTCAACGTCTACGTCGTGAAGAACAGCATGATACCAAAGCGTGTCACGTGATGATTCTACGCCTTTATAGTCACATGACGAAGTTGTTGTCCTTCACTCGATCGCCGTCTGCAACAGAGTGACGTCTGCGGCCAACGAACCAAACACGATGGGAGCGTTGTGTGTGTTTGTCATCAACGTTGGCATTATCATCAGCATTGCAACCTTTGCAAACTCTGGTAAGAACATTTACAAAATACTGCGTGTGTTTGCTTATATGTTTGAGTGTGTATGTTTTTGTACTGTTATTTAAACAATATTTATCAATGTGGATTTAAAACTGCAACATGTGATATACTGTAATGTGGAAATGCACAGGAGGTGAAGTTTGCCCCCACATAAGGACTGTCATTAAAACGGTATGTTCAATTCGTTACGAGGCAACCACATTTATGTAATTATAACAGTATTTAGACAATCTAAGGGTATGTGAATGTCTGAAGCTTTTCGGTGTTAGTGTATCTTGGGGTATAACGCCCGTTTGATTTCGTTAGAGGAAACGAAATACACGAAATATTATGTCAACAAAAAATTATGCTCTACATAATTGTATAAACAGTCACCAGAAAAAGGGTTTAATGATGCATATTAATCATAGGAAACTGACATAAAGCGTTGGTTTATGCAATTGACAAATTTGTTATCATTAGTGCTGTGGCTATTATAGATGCGTGTGAGGAAATGTAATAATATGCAATTAACTTATAGATCATGTGATCTGTTGCCTAACAAAACATCCGTCAAGCCATCAGAAACCACTTAGTGGGTTTGGACATTCCGTCGAGTATTTTGTTGACACTCTGGTCACAACAATTTTTCTTTATGTCAAAAACTTAAGGCAACGTTTTTAAAGTGACAACAGTATGCGGGAATGTTTGACTTATGAGATGTCTTGCAGCACTAGTATTGTAATCCACGAATATAACCGTTATCAACATTGTTGGCAAAGGCAAAGCTTGACGGAGGCCAAGCGCAACCATTCGATTGTGACGTAGGCAAACCGCCACGTACTGCACACATCAATTGGTGATGGTGTGAATCAAAGACCGTGTATCAATACAAGACGGTGCAGCGCGCGCTATCTACATTGTTCGAGGAAAGTACGTAAGCAGTTCGTCCGCCATTCGGGAGTTGCGCCAAGCCAGACCATACGCGTGCAGAAAATGCAGTTCTTTGCATTATCATTGCTCAACATTTTCAACGATAACCTCAATATTTTAATTATATAAGAAGTGGTACAGCCTGGTGATTATTCTGATGAAACACGACGAAGTTCAGTTGGCTCAATAAATAATTGCAACGTTTCTACGATTTTGTTTGCACATTTCATTATTTTGAATTGTGATATCTAAAAAAGTTCAAGGATTACTTTAATATATTTCATTTTATATGACGCATCACAGCTTGGGAATTATTCTGATGAAATGAGGTGTCTGAATAAATACGTTAACATCGCGCGCTGTCGGTCCCGCAGGCGCATGCGCTTGCCCCCCGAATGGCGAACAAAATCTTTCAGTGTAGACTGCCATTTTCTCGTTCAGTGACGCCTCCTGTCCAAATAAAGGCTCCCTGGTGTGAATATTGAACGTATAGCTAGGCCTGATACAAGTAGAGGCAAAAGGAATAGCGTCGGAAATATTATATTTATGATTGATTGTATGACTAAACAATTTCGACATAGAGTCTGAAAGTGAGTAAAAAAACCGGAATTATCTGCCAGTGCCTAACAGTGTATTGACAACTAATAGCTACTAAAATGTACATAACATAATTCAACGTGTAAAATACTAGAACTGCATTAAATAAAAAATGTACTAAACAAACCTAAGCTAAAAAATTCAAGACGTCCATAACAGATAACAATAATAATAAATAAATAAGTAGACAATAAAATATTAATGAGTAAATAATTAAAATAATAAGCTAGTATAATAGTACAAAATAACAGTAATAATAAATACTACGATGTGGAGAGTGGATGGTATAGAGAACTAGACATTAAAAGCAAGCTTGAAGTAATGAGTCTTAAGACGCGCTTTAAATGTGTTCACGCACTCGACCAGACGCAGATCCACAGGTAGCGCGTTCCACAGAGTTGGCCCCGCGCGAGAGAACGAACGGCGGCCATATCGTTCGAGGTTGTGGCGCGGAACGGCTAGAAAACGCGCGGTCGGCAGATCGTAGGGCGCGGCGCTGCGCGGCACGTACGGCGTGATGAGCGAGGCCAGGTATGCCGGCGTCCGGTCATGGAGGGCGCGAGCCACAATGACGAGTAGCTTGTACTCAATGCGATACTTCACGGGCAACCAGTGGAGCTGTTACAAAATCGGCCGTCATGCTTCGCCGGTCGCCCCGCACGATTGGCAGCACGATTCTGGCCGCCGAGTGCTACACCATCTCAAGACAGTGCATGAGGCGGTCGGAATATAATAAACACATTAAATCTAACGCACTTGCTGCTTCTCAAATAGAGACTAAGTAATTCCAGCCATAGTTCTTAAAATTATTATAAAAAACAGTCATGACTATGATTTTCAGCCAGTTTCCACTAAACGAAAGTGTACTTATAATAATATTACTTTAATAATATAATATACTTAAATTAATAATTTCACGAAGCTAATTAACATATATGGCCCAATGGTGGGCGTGTTGCCTCACCACTGCTGTAAAACAGCAATATTTAGTGACATTGAACATTGACAATCTCAAGGGAAGGACTTAGCTAAGATAATGGACTTGTGATGTATGCAGTAGGCAACAAACGTATTTTCACCGGAAACAATTTCCTCCAAAAAGTAAGCTTTATGCTTCAACTACTCTAACGGAAAATACGTACACCAAATTGTTTGTCGCTGAAGGTGTTGCTCTACCACATATTACTATCTCTAGGTGTGTGCGTACATGTATGTGCGTGTATGTGTGTGTTTGTGTGCGTGCGTGCGTGCGTGCGTGCGTACGTACATACGTATGTGTTTTTGTATTTGTTGTTTGTACTTGTGTGGTTGTGCTTGTGTCAGTCTGTGTGCGTGCGTGCGTTTGTGCATATGTTTGTACCTGTGTGATCATATTTATGTTTATATTACTATATACACTGATGATTGCAAAAACGTGTTGATGTTCTAGTGCCATCGACTGGTCGTCCAAACCAATCGTTCTGCATCAACCTGACAAGCGGGAAGAAGTATTATTTGCCGGACAGCTCCACCAACGTGCGATGGATGAAGAAAC
>CM034533.1:19565555-19568055 GCA_020002185.1 Paraescarpia echinospica | reverse complement strand
GTTCACATTACCAGGAAACGGTGCATAGACTGGCCCATGTCAACTGCCCCGATCTACCCCCTCTTGAATTCGTGGAATGGAGAGGGGATGTGGGCAAGTTTGCACCAATTTAGTGATGTCATAGACCCGCATACACAATCCCTGTCTTGACAAGACTTATGGCTCTCTCAATCGCATCTTTCCTCAGCCTGTAAACCACAATGCAAATGCAAAAGGCTGTGATATTTGATGCAATATCTCACGTAACTGAGACACTCGTCGGCTTTGTTTTAATCTGACATGCGTATTTTAAATAAATAACATCAAACATTCGCGTGTTATATATTCAATTTAACTTTCAGACACATTAATTGCCCGTCAAGTGATAGATCCAATGTATATAAGAAATAATATCGGTGATTAAATGTTGCCACCTTGAAATCTAAGATGGATACCTCTATTCGCATCAATTATTACGTGAAAATAAAAATCCAATCCCACTAAAATGTGGTGTTTCACACTAATATCAACATTCCATGTCACTTTAATGTTCAGATATGAGACAAACAGTAACTAATCACAGCGGCCATTTTGAAACTCAAGATGAGAGTATTTCTGTATTTTTTAAAATGATTACAACCAATCATTAAAATACACTTTCTGAGATACAATATACGTAATTTGTACCAATTGTATGCTCTGTGGACACTGGCCTTGAGTGACGTGACACATGTCATTCGCTGTGACCCTGTAGGTATAATGTAATTCTTATCTTTCAGGCGGCGATATCAGCGGTATTACCAACGATGCCGAAATATGGGGCTACCATTCCACGCTAAAGGCATACCGAAACAACAAGCGGGGAACTACAAAGATCTTTAGCAAAGCAGGAGGGGTGAAGTCAGCCATGTTGATCGAGTTGGGTAGTCGTAGTTTATATTTAACAAACTACGCCGGCTACACCTACGGTTACAAGTATGACAAGGGTTTGTTTACATACAACTACAAAGGCGTCAGCGATAACATCTATTTGGGTCTCAACCGCGTTATCCATAATTTTAAGGGGAGTCCATACCAAGGAAAAACCGGACGCGGACTGTGTTCTGTTTGCATCTACTTTCAGCAATATTGCGAGTTCCAGCCGCCAGTGATCATAATATGAACACGATTAAACACCGACTGAGACCTAACTAAACAATCTTACTAACTACTAACTACTAACTATCGATAAATATCGATAAATATTTCGCAATAGTTTAATATTTGTTGTAATATGGTTTGTACCATTGATTTGAATTAAAGGTTGTGGGAGTGTTAAGAGGTATGGCGCGTGTGGTCGTCACATTGCCGATAACGTCGGACAATACACTTCGGACAACGTACATCGAACAAGACATTCGATGTGTTTTACCTTTGTTACGATTATGCAAAATATCAACCTAACGACGTCGTTTTACACATATTTAATATGGAACGATCAATGATGCTGATCAACCTGCCATTGCTTCATAAGACATATGCTTGATGTGTATCTGTAACAAATGTGTATAATACTAACGTTTAACATTACTTACAAGGTGGGATATGCGTGTTGCAACAGTAATACTAAGAACTACTATATACTCAGTGTGAACAGATTATTTTGTCTACAAATCATTGTGGCAATGCTTTGTACGATTGCAATGAAAGATAATGACTTGTTTGATTAAATGCATGAACCAATGAGCCCCTCGATGTCTTCCTGAATGTAATAACCCCGTATCATGTGCTGTATACACGAGATCAGTGTGCGGTTAATAACCGGTCGCTTCACCTCTTTCGCCATCAAAGCTCAGAGGCACATCAGTAGAAAAGGTTTAGTCAAAATTGTGTAATATTTTCAACTAATCTAAAATAAAATTTAAGTTCTTATATAGTGTAGTATCCAGTCCTGCTCAAAATGCTTTTCACTTTACTCCCTGGCAGACCTGTTCAATCGAACACCATCTCGACTTATCAGGGAAACGTTCAACCATGCTGCAATTAATACGCGAATATTATTCGTACACAAATATCCACCATTGTCAATAGCCAGGTACATATTCATACATCTGAGTGAACTGAAGCAATGTTGAGTAAACGAACTTGTCCAAGGTTCGACATCGCCCCACAGGATTCGAACCCGGGTTCTCTCAGTCGAGAGTCCGGAGCTCTTACCGCTGCGCTACTGCGCTCCACATCTAACACTACGAGAGATCATATTCCGAAGAGTTGGTGCGGCAACAGAAAAAATGCCCTAGTTCCAATATGAGTATAAACTGTAGGAACATAAAGCAAATCAGTACAAGATTATCGAAGCTGGATAGGATTTCTTACATGAGTAAGCAATGAATGCTTGTTGCTTACATGTTGTTGTAACCTAGTATATGTGATGGCTACATAGGCAATAGCATACGAACATTAAATTAAAAAAGGATCCTAAAATGTCTAACGCTAATTCTGTTCAGGATAGTTGCCAAATATACTAACTGTCCACAAAAAT
>CM034533.1:19552527-19564555 GCA_020002185.1 Paraescarpia echinospica | reverse complement strand
TTTCCTACTTAAACAAATGATTCTAAAGTTTGCGGACGTTTATGCGAAATGAAGACGTGACTATGTCCCATAAGCTAGATGTGATCTAAAAACCGAACTGTATAGAAGGCTGTCTGACTCGGACGAAAGTTGACAATAACAAAACCACCGGGAGGCACCACCGAACTCGCTTATTCCTTGCCATGTCGGTGCCTAATCAACAAAACAAACGACATTCATCAACCGGACATATACAAGTCTACCTGTTACATTGTACTCAAACTCTCGTGGAATCCAATGTTAAGCAACATTTCTACGCAAATTGAATATTATTTTCAATTTGAACCCAGCGATACCGATTATGATTTTTGTATAAATTAAAAAATAACAACTCAAAACAGTAAAGATAATTCCTGTGTGTATCCAGCAACAAATTTGTACGTAAGATCATTGTCTTTATGGTGTTATCAAAACGTATTAAGTTCCGCGATTGCAATTCCATGTACAACCTGAAACATCAATCCGCACAGCCGCTCACCACTGTAATGAATAATGTTGACAAAGCTCGCACCGCTGCGCAGATTCACTACCAGTAATATGTAACTCATATAATTGCTGGATTAATTCTAGTTAGTTTCCAGCACTCTTCATGTTTCGATTGACTATATTTACATATCTTATTCAACTAATTAACCTATGTCTGCATATCATGTCTGGCAAATTAAAGGTAAAGGTATTTTCCTATATAGCGCGGAATCTCGTCCTTGGGAGTACCCAAAACGCTGTACATTTCACTCCCTGGCAAACCAGCTCATTCGATTCGAACACTATTTCGTCCTATCTGGGAAGCATTCCGCCCCGCTGCAATTAAGGCGCGAAATGTATTCTTACACAAATATTTATCAATGTCAAGTATCCATGTATTCATTTTTGCAGCAACGTGGAGTGAAATAATTTGCGCAAGGTTCGAAACGGCAACAAAAGTTTATGAACATGGAATATCTTGTTTGACAGTCTAGGCACTACGTCATCGCGCATTTCGGCTCCATTATATCAGTTCAATCTGAAGTTAAACCGAACTGTTTCCTCGACTAACTAACCTACGTTCACGATCTGCTCTCGAATGGTATTGTATGTAATTATTCTTATTTGTTACGTGTGCTGATTATCTAGTTAGGCGTTCGTCAAACGCAGTGATAAGATCAAATGCCAAGTCGCCAGCCGGGTAATTTAAACTACAACCAAATGGTCCTAGTTTGCTTAAATCAAATTACCACATATGAACTAAGATTTAGATCATTCTCGCGCACAGGGGACGGTGAAGGTAAAGTAACGTGTAAAAGTCAGCTATTTGATTAGTATGTTTTTATTTAGTACTATTAATATCAAGTGTATTAATATACACACGAGACGTCAAAGTTCAATCTTAATCAATAGTCGAAAAATCATGTATTATATTCATGGTTAAAGAGTTATAGATCACATTTGAGTGAAAAAAAATATCTCAAAAATTATTGTATCGCGTTTGATTTGTTTTTCAAATTGCAGTGTACTTTTGCAATTGTGTAAAATAATTACGTATGTGTTCAGGTCTAGATTACGTTTGGGCTTTTCCTAAAACGAGGGCAAAAATTCAGTTTAAACCGTGAGAGTTTCTGCACGTAAACCAGGGTGCGATGCGAGGGAGATCATTGAGCACGATTGTGCGATCATCCCAGCACAATAACACGGCTAGAGCGCGAGACTGTGACGCCGCGACTAACCAATATAAACACACGATATATTGTTCACCTCCCACACAAACATTTGGCGCAATTAAAGCCGTGACAAACTTTGGGCGGCGAATGAATTGGGGGCATGACCACTGCTTTTGTTCAGTAACTGGAAACCGATCAAGTGCACCCGCGTATCAGGACTTCAAATCTTACCGCATTCGACGGCTGGACCACACCTTGACCAATCGTCAACAACAGGAGTGGCGCCCCTGCAGGGCAGCGCGCACAATCATTGTCACTGTCACGATTACCTGCTGTATTTTGTTAAGCTATGTTGTTTATTTTGAAGCGATGACGAAGATCATTTCGTTTAACAGAAACATAAAATAAATTCAAACACTATATCGGCTGGGTCGAGACGAGGCTTTCTGTGTATGTGTGTTATAAATTCTTATAGGATAAGTGAGTAATAAGATATTTGAAATATATGTGCAAGGGTGTGCTATACATAGATGTTAACGGGTGGACTCTGTGTACACAAAGAGGTGCGCTGTCACAAACATTCACTCAGGTTCTCACTAAAAGTAATACTCAAATAAAACGTACACTCACACTCCGCACCAAACTGTACCACTCCCGACAAAACACCGGCACAGAATCCTCAGAGTAATACCGGTATCATGCGAAACGAATGTGTTGATTTCACCGACCCGACAGTCTGCCTTTGGTGGTAGAGCAGTGTCGAATATTCGGTTTTATTAACTATACACAGTAACCTAACTGTTTTAATTTTTAATGCTCAATATAAAATGCAACTACACAGTGTCTCTAAACTACGTTTTATCTATTTCTTGGATAAGTGTTAGTTTGATACCGGTGTACAAAAATACGGTAATTGTTTCTTACAGAAAATTGCATAGGCTATGCATTGTTCAATCACGAAATTGTAACAGCTGCATCATAACTCCAATTTGGAAATCCTGTGTCATTGTTCTCCAGCTATTCTTCGTGAAATGAGTGTTGGTGTGCATGTGCGAGTGTGTGCTTTACTAAATGAAGAAAATACATATTACCATTAATGTTTAAATATCTCATTTGGTATAACAGCATTGTTATTTAACTGCAAATATATCATGCTTTCCTATTTAAACAAATTATTCTAAACTTTGCGGACGTTTACGCGAAATGAAGACGTGATTATGTCCTATGAGCTAGATGTGATCTAAAAACAGAACTGTATAGCAGGCCGTCTGACTCCATTAGTAAACTTTACAATAGTACTACTCACCCTCTGCATTGGCGAAAGTTGACAATAACAAAACCACCAGGAGGCACCACCGTACTCGCTGATTCCTTGCCATGTCGGTGCCTAATCAACAAAACAAGTGACATTCATCAACCGGACATACACAAGTCTACCTGTAACATTGTACTCAAACTCTCGTGGAATCCGATGTTAAGCAACATTTCTACGCAAATTGAATATTCTTTTCAATTTGAACCCAGCGATACCGATTATGATTTTTGTATAAATGAAAAAAAATAACAACTCAAAACACTAAAGATAATTCAAGTGTGTATCCAGCAACACATTTGTACGTAAGATCATTGTCTTTTCGGTGGTATCACAACATATTAAGTTCCGCGATTGCAATTCCATGTACAACCTGAAACACCAATCCGCACAGCCGCTCACCACTGTAATGAATAATGTTGACAACGTTCGCAGCGTTGCGCAGATTCAATACCAGTTTTATGTATCTCACATAATTGCTGGATTAATTCTAATTAGTTTTCAGCACTCTTCATGTTTTAATTGACTATGTTTATATATCTTATTCAACTAATTAACCTTTGTCTGGCTATCACGCCGGGCCAATTAAAGTTAAAGGTAAAGGTATTTTCCTATATGGCGCGGAATCTAGTCCTTGGGAGTACCAAAAACGCTGTACTCTTCACCCCCAGGCAGACCAGTTCATTCGAACACTATTTCGTCCTATCTGGGAAGCATTCGGCCACGCTGCAATTAAGGCGCGAAATGTATTCTTACACAAATATTTATTAATATTCAGGTTATGCAGCAACGTGGAGTGAATTAATTTGCGCAAGGTTCGAAACGGCAACAAAAGGTTATGAACATGGAATGTCTTGTTTGACTGTGCTGATTATGTAGTTACGCGTTGGTCAAAAGCAGTGATAAAATAAAATGCTAAGTCGCCCGCCGGGTAATTTAGAATACAATCAAATGGTCCATATCATATTTTACATAAACATCCATTAGTTTGCTTAAATCACGTTACCACATATGAACTAAGATTTAGGCCATTCTCGCGAACAGGAGACATTGAACATAAAGTAACGTGTAAAAATCAGCTATTTGATTTGTATGTCTTTCTTTAGTACTATTAATGTCAAGTATATTAATATACACACCAGACGCCACAGTTCGATCTTAATTAATAGTCGATAAAACCATGTATTATATTCATCGTTGAAGAGTTATAGGTGACATTTGCGTTGAAAAATCATATTTGTAATATTATTGTATCGCGTTGGACTTGTTGTTTCAAATTACAGTGTACTTTTGCAATTGTGAAAAATAATTACGTATGTGTTCAGGCCTAGATTACGTTTAGGCTTTTCCTAAAACGAGGGCAAACATTCAGTTTAAACCGTGAGAGTTTCTGCACGAAAACCAGGGTGCGACGCGAGGGAGATCATTAAGCACGATTGTGCGATCATTTCAGCACGATAACACGGCTAGAGCGCGAGACTGTGACGCCGCGACTGACCAACATAAAATTTAATGTTCACCTTCCACACAAACATTTGGCGCATAAAGCCGTGAAAAAATTTGGGCGGCGATTGAACTGGGGGCAAGAACATTGCTTTTGTTCAGTGACTGAAAACCGATCGCGTGCACCCGCGTATCAGACATTACATCTGACCTCATACGACGACTGGACCCCGCCTTGACTAATCGTCAACAACAAGAGTGGCGCCCCTGCAAGGCAGCGCGCACTGTCATTGTCACAGTCACGATTACCTGCTGTATTTTGTCAAGCTTTATTGCGTCATACTGGAAGCGACGACGAAGATCATTTCGTTTAACAGAAACGTAAAATTCATTCAAACACTATACCGGCTGGGTCGAGACGAAGCTTTGTGTGTGTGTGTGTGTGTGTGTGTGTGTGTGTGTGTGTGTGTGTGTGTGTGTGTGTGTGTGTGTGTGTGTGTGTGTGTGTGTGTCGTGTCGTGTCGTGTCGTGTCGTGTCGTGTTGTGTTGTGTTGTTTTGTGTTGTGTTGTTTTGTGTTGTGTTGTGTTGTGTTGTGTTGTGTTGTGTTGTGTTGTGTTGTGTTGTGTTGTGTGCACGTTGAATACCCCGATGTCACGACAGGTTATTTGAAGGTTCTAAATATAATGACAGCTCACGTTGTCGTAGTGTCACGCAGTCCTCTAATCAGTCACTAACTGAATATGTTTGAGTTATGACGTGTTCAGTTATTATGTTAGTTTTCGCCTCTTATATGAATATACGGACCGCACACTGACCTGGTGTGTGTGTGTGTGTGTGTGTGTGTGTGTGTGTGTGTGTGTGTGTGTGTGTGTGTGTGTGTGTGTGTGTGTGTGTGTGTGTGTGTGTGTGTGTGTGCCTATCTGCTTGCGTGCGGGTGCGTGTTAACTTGTGAAATAGGGAACCAAATAGTATTATTAAATAAATTCTGATAGGATAAGTGAGTAATAAGTTAATTGAAATATATGTGCAAGGGTGTGCTATTCATAGATGTCAACTGGTGGACTCTGTGTACACAAAGAGGTGCGCTGTCACGAACATTCACACTCAGGTTCACACTAAAAGTAATACTCAAATAAAATATTCACACTCCGCATCAAACTGTACCACTCCCGCGCCCACACATACATTCAATTGCGATCAACAGGCCACCCGAATCGAAGTCCGAATGACCCTGTAAAACCTGTTAATTACAGCCCAAGATAGATAACAGATAACAGATAACCGTACACGCCAAATTAGTGGCACTGCGGTGACAGGTGAAATTCGAGTGGACAAAACACCGGCACAGAATCCTCAGAGTAATTCCGGTTTCCTGCGAAACGAATGTGTCGATTTCACCGACCCGACAGTCTGCCTTTGGTGGTAGAGCAGTGCCGAATATTCGGTTTTATTAACTATACACAGTAATCTAACGCTCTTAAATGTTTAATGCTCAATATAAAATACAACTACACAGTGTCTCTAAACTACGTTTATCTATTTCTTGGATAAGTGTTAGTTTGATACCGGTGTACAAAAATACGGTAATTGTTTCTTACAGCACGAAATTGTAACAGCTGCATCATAACTCCAATTTGGAAATCCTGTGTCATTGTTCTCCAGCTATTCTTCGTGAAATGAGTGGTATCCGTGCCCGGAAGGTATCCACATGGCTATGATTGGTCAGGTGGGCGTTGACCAAAGTATGACCACATGTCCTGTGGGTAATTCCAAACAGAACGGCCATGCCACTCCGCCATTCCCATGTCAATATACAACCACAACAGATATTTCAAGTTGGGGCGTGTTGATTGCGATATATCTTACCAAACAAGTTGGCGATTTTTCAAGAACATTTAAGATGGGCGCCTACCATGAAATCAAAGTAAACAAGTTAAAATTGTAGAGTTTATTTGAAATCCATTTAACACCAACAGCAGGTCCCGCGCAAATGTTTGAATTAGCTGATATTGTATCAATAACGCCAGCAACAAAATTAGACAAATACGGTGGTAGGCCTACTATCATAATAAATAATAAAACAACATTTGTTTATTATCTAAAAATCGACCTTGCATACATTTTGCAATTTGATATGTTCATATCATAGAAAACCATACGCATAAACTGTATATAAAACAAACGGTAACATTTATTATGTTATGCAATCCGTTAACTAACATACACAGACAAAATTATTTCAAGTCGCTGAACGCTGATAACTAGACATACCTGATCAGCGGGATTTATTTGAAACAACTGAGAACGTATGATAACAAGTCGGGGGTGGATGTCTATCGTTGAAACACGCACGATAACTTCGACAACGTTGTTCACCTTCTATGATGCGCGTGCGAATTTCGATGACTAACACACACTAGCACATTTTTAGGTGTTGGAGCTGCTTTTGATTCATGATATGTTGTTAATAATAATTTCGCGATTCCACCGACGCATTTCCCTCACCAACTAGTTTCGCGCTTTGCTAATAGTAATGACATGCCTATGCCTCTTTAGCGGTTGATTTTTACAACGGTAAAATACACGAGATTAATTATCGTGAAACGAAGATCAACAAATATTTTATTTGCTGTATGTCAAAGTAGAGGTAGTTTTGTTCAACGATTGTAATTTTACACACACGCACACGCACACGCACACGCACACGCACACGCACACGCACACGCACACGCACACGCACACGCACACGCACACGCACACGCACACGCACATATACATATACATATACATATATATATATATATTACTTTGAGTGAAGTACTTACAATTATATATATATGTGTATTTTCCCGACCTGACATTTGAGTTTATTTCAACAAAACTATTTTGTGTTCATTAATTATACTAACTTATATAAAATCAGGCAAATGCCGCCTTTAGGAAAATAAAATAAAATAAAAAAGAAGTCACATATGTCTTATTTTGTTATGCCAAGATATCCACTACAAAGTTTTGTTTGTACACATATTCACAATGCATCATATGGCCGCCTTTCCATGGAAGGATTATTTAGCTAAAGCTATTACCAGCGTTCATTTTTCGCACACGTTTAGTAGGTGATCTGTGTGAGATGAGGGATGATGAAACATAGAGGGGGAGCTATGGATAGAGAAATCTTTGAAAAGAAAAAACACAGCGAGGGGAGGGAGGGAGGGAGCGAGGGAGCGAGCGAGGGGGGAGGAAGGGAGAGAGGGAGAAGTGACGGAAAAATAAAATAAAAGAAGCCGAGGACTAGAATGGAGGCTTCACCCCGAACTAAAGTGAACAAGAATAGAACAACATGTATCGTGGTACTTACGTTTTCTTGGCTCTTTGTTCCGTCGATCTGAGCAACGGCACTGGAGCCGAGGTGCGGGAAAATAAATAAGTAACCTCGCGTGTTCAGTCGTTCAGCCTTTTGACTAAAATCGAGACTCATCGATGCATATGTTCTCTCATTGGCAATACGGGGTGGGGCGCGTTCGTTCCGGAGCTTGCACACCGATACAATATGTCCATTCATCCGTTAAAACCATTCATGAACATGGAAGTGAGTAAGACAAAGAAAGGGGAAAGGCTGGTGGAAATGTTTGGTAATAAAAACGGAGGGTAAACACACCAAAAGATGTGCAACCGTACAAGTGTTATTCCTCACCCCCTGTACAAGGGAACTTTCAGTGAGAACATAATTATAATCGCTGCTTCATAAAGAGATAAAGCGAACACAAAGAACATTTATTGTAACATTAAATCCAAAAATTCACATTGACGACAATTCTGCAGCAAAATATCAGCGAGCATTATAACTCATGCTATGCTATGCAACTATGCTAGTAGCAACATTTATAGCTATACATTGTTGCGGTGCACTCGTCTAACTGGTTCACCAACTAACTAAGGATAATTGTGTCAGTGTAAATTGAGCATTGAATTCATATATTGTGTTGTTGACATGTGCCGTGCAATCTTGATACCACAGCGCGGGGTGAGGGTGGGGCAGTGCTGTTTTAATTTTTTTAATAATCTTAGTATTGAGGAAATGTGCATTTATAGCCAATAAAATTAGCCGTATCACTACTGTCTTCATTGCTCAAGAATGCACACAGAGGTTGGTTGTATCATACAAGTTTAACAGCTATACACCATCGTCGAATGTACATATACACGACGCGTTGAAGTGTGGGACGCTCAAAACATTCGTAATTGCCCTCGTCTCTGTTGATGGACGAACTGCCTCACGTGTACGATGACGTCATTCAGCGTCATCGGTACTGATGAAGTCGACGTGATACGTTGACGAAAGCCTTTACCAGGTAAATTAAACATCTTGGATATGAAAAATGAAAGTTTCTGATTTAAGTACATAAAACAGCTTAGAATAAGCAGTGGACACCAGGTTTGATGTGAAACAAACAGTAGTTGGCAGAACAATCTTTGTAAGAAATTACATTTGAGTGAAGAGCACACGTATGTCTTTGGTGATGATACAAATCGAAATCCCATGCACATGTTAAGCAGTGTGCGACATCGGTGAACAGCGAAAGCGTGTTTGTATATATACCTGCGTCGCCCGGCGATATAACCCAAGACATTTTTATTTCAAAGTAGTCTTACGCAATGACGAATCATCGTACTGTTTTTATAGCACGTACCGTAGTGTTTTGAGCGTAATTTCAAAACACTACCGTAGTGCTTTGAGCGTACCCTAAAAACACTACTGTTAAGTTCGAAACACTACTCCTGCATATTTTCCCGTTTTTCAATTTCTATGTGATTGGGGCCTTCTAAAAAGTACGTATTGTTTGGAGGGAGGCTATAGGGTATCCGGGCAAGCGATACGAAGCTTTACATGTGGTAGGGTATCTTGGTAATAAGGGTTACGTTAAGATTACAAACAAAGCTATTGACACCAGACTGATGTTATTAATAAACCTCGTCGTGTCAGCGATAAGTTCACGGAGTGCAAAAGTGCGAGCAGTGTCATTGTATTTTTAGATTGCTTTATCGTCGGCGGGGAAACGTCTGGGGGAAATAGCTGTGGAGATAGACTTGAGGTTCATGTATCGCTTTGTTCCAGAGGTTCTAAATACACGCCAATGATATTAGTGTAATATCACTGGCTGGATAGATCTAGGTAGGAAAATGAAACAGATACAAGTACAGGCATACAGGACGGTCGTCGGTGTATAGGTTGGGAGATTAAACAAACCATAAAAAAAAAACCCAGCTATTACCAACCCCAATCATAGCTTATTCCAACCACAACTAATTATAATAATAACCTTAACATTAAATAATAATGATACTTCACACTAACGATTTATACCATAACCCAAACCACAGGTAATAATAATAACCTTAACTGAAGTAATAAGTATATTTCACACATTTAATCGATTGATTAATTATAATGACTAAGTGATATATATATATATATATATATATATATCACTTAGTCATTATAATTAATCAAACGATTAAATGTGTGAAATATACTTATTAATTCAGTTAAGGTTATTATTCAAACGATTAAATGTGTGAAATATACTTATTAATTAATATATATATATATATATATATATATAATCCTAACCCACCATAGCTTACGCTAGCCATACATAATTACAATATTAATAATGTTAACCCATTTGAATAATGGCATTTCACATTAACTAGTTATTCCCATTGCCTGATTGGTTCCAACGATTACCCTAATTCGAATCATAACTATCTCTAACCATAGCTAATGATAATAATAACAACCTTAACCCTAATGAATAATGACATTTCACATAAAATAATTGTATTCCAATCATCTGATTGGTTTTAGCTACTATGTTATATACAACCCTAACCCACCAAGATTGACGCCAACCATCACTAATTATAATAATAACCTGAATCAGAATGAATAGAAATTTATTCCAGTCGTCTGCTTATCATACTAATCATTCCCGACGTCTGACTAGTTCCAACGATTATGCTGTAACTAACCTTAACCCCAAACACAACTAAATCAAACAATAAATAATTATAATTATGGCATTAAACATAATTAATATTTAATGTCATTTCACACTAATTATGTATTTATATTGTCTAATTGGCTCCAACGATCACGAACTCGACCCTAGCGTATAGGATGATTCCCAAAGGTGACTAACGTAATTGGCTGGTAAGATATACTGACGATAGTGTTTTGGAATTGGGTAGTGTTTTGAGCGTACGTAGGGGTAGTGTTTTGAACTTAACAGTAGTGTTTTGAGGGTAAGCTGAAAACACTACGGTAGTGTTTTGAGAGTACGCTGAAAACACTACCGTAGTTTTTTCAGCGGGGTAGTGTTTTCAGCGTCCTACACCGGGCCATCTCTTGTTTTTCGTTGATACACGTAACATTTTGTCGAGCAGCACGTGGGTTGAAGCGAACATCTCTTGCTATTTTGTGTTGTCTTGTGGTTTTTAAAACCTCGAACCTTCCCGAATAACAATCCAGAGGGTAATTCTTTCAAATCGTTTGAGCCCATTCTGAAAATTTGATTTACATTCAGGTCTACGAGATTTCTGATTGTGTGTCGGTGTTGTCATGTTTGCATATTTTCGTAGCAGAATTTGTGCTACACTGCCATCTTTTGTAAAGAAATATCCGAAAGAATGGATGCGAGTAAGTATAAGAAATTTCCTTTCGATATGGTTCATTTTGAGGGGGCCCGTTACAAACCATTGATCAGTACGTAAAAAAAAACATTTCGGCTTCGCCGTCGACATCACATCAAATGTAACAGTTACTTTGATGCATATTCAATATCCATGAATAATACATCAACTTAATCTGTATCCATTTATTTGTTGCATAGTGCAACAACATTGTAAAAAAGATGAACACCACACATTCAGGAACCAAATATACAGCCCACCCCCTAATTTGTGTCTGACCATGGTATGACGCCAATCGCACCGGATTTCACATTGTCCATTTCCTTTGTTCTTGGTGTAGTCAATATGAGTTAAAGAGCATTCCAATAATAGAGTCATCTCGCTATTAACTAATAGGCCAGATTGCCACAGATGAACCCCGCAGTTAGGGTCAGTCGTGGCCGTGCGGGTACCAATCAGATTCGGGTCTCGGAAAGGAAGTACACCTTGCATCTATATACAGAAATAAACCAGACACTACACTATACTTGACATCAACAATGTAATTGCTTAAAATGCACTGCTATTGAAACAACATGTATCTGAGCAATGTTCCCAATCCCCATGATGCTTCAATCCCCAATTTCAGTATTAGGGTCACCCCGCTATTAGGGTCACTTTTGCCCAGCCCCGCGGGTGAACCTAAAACCGAGGTTCCATTGTACACATCGCACTGCACGTTGCATTAATTGTGTGTGTGTGTGTGTGTGTGTGTGTGTGTGTGTGTGTATGTGTGTGTGAGTGTTTGTGTGCGTGCGTGTGTGCGTGCGTGTATGCGGGCATGCGGACGTACGTGTGTGCGTGCGTGTGTGCGTGCGTGCGTGTGTGCGTGTGTGCGTGTGTGCGTGTGTGCGTGTGTGCGTG
>CM034533.1:19530027-19547527 GCA_020002185.1 Paraescarpia echinospica | reverse complement strand
CTGAATACCCCAGTGTCACGACAGGCTATTTGAAGATTCAAAATGTAGTGACAGCTCACGTTGTCGTAGTGTCACGCAGTTCTCTAACCAGTCACTAAATGAATATGTCTGAGTTATGACGTGTTCAATTATTCTGTTAGTTTTCGCCGCTTATATGAATATACGGACCGCACACTGACCTCGTGTACGTGTGTGTGCGTGCGTGCGTGCGAGCGTGCGTGTGTGTGTGTGTGTGTGTGCGTGTGTGTGTGTGTGTGTGTGTGTGTGTGTGGGTGTCCATGCGTGCGGAATATTTTCTGACCAGTTCATCAGTAGGCTACCCATGAGGTAAGAGGTGGTAGCTTGCTAAGCGTGGCATTTATGCCACACCATGTTATACCTGCCAACTCTCCTGGGATATTCGGGAGTCTTCCCGATTTTGGGACTATATCCTGTCTGCCGGAATACAGGCAAGTCTCCCGGATTTTTGCTGAAAATCTCCAACAGCACCCTCTCCCCGGTCTCCCGATGTCAAAATCCGAGTCAGTGCCACGAGACAGCGCAATACGGGAAGTGTTTTGAACCGCTCATGAATCTCCCGGAATTTCAAACAAAGTTGGCAGGTGTAGTTACATAAACTCGGACTGCACAGTGACATTGTGAATGATTCTATCAAGTCATTTAAGTGATTTGTACTTTGTCGCATTAGTTCTTCTCGTGCCATGGCTTTTGGAACCATCCCAAATTAAAATAGCAATTCAAGTAAATGTCAGCCGTTACATAATAATAATAGTAATAATAACATAACTATTAAAAGTAGTAGTAATAATACTAATTAAATTAATAATTATAATAATATTAATCATATTACTACTAATATTGTTATTCTTAGTAATAATAATAATACATCTTTATTTAGGATAGCCCAACAAAGTACTGCGCAAGTTATTAAAATAACTGGATTTCTTAACAATGGGGTCCTCATAGGCACACAGTCACTCACCCGTCCGACCAATGACCAGATGTTGTAACAGGCAATTATTCCCTAGACGCCGAAATCTCTAGACGGTAATCTGATTACCGGCAGCCGCGCCAAGCGATAAAACACCGTTCTGACAAGGCGATAGCTTCAAGGTGTTTGTTTTGGAGCGAGCCTCGATGTGGGTTAAATTTGAGATTTTTGGAAGGAAGTAAGTTGAGGAATTTTAGCGAACCTCAAAGTGGGTGTGCAAATAGAGGTTTTTGAAAGCTTCAGTCCTCCCAATATTCATCCTGTTCCGCCGCCACTGTATACGGACGGATAACTTGGTTGTGGTTGCCAAATAACTGTTCGATCAATTATTATGCATTACTACGTTTAAAATCAGAGGTACACGTTAATGTGTTTTCCAACAGAAGTAAGCTAAACACAAGGTATCTAAAATCACTTCTTACATTTGACTCGAACATAAAAAACTGATTTTAAGCACGATATCGTTGCCCGCTTTCTTTTATCTTTAAAAATATATGGACACACATGTGACATGCCGAATTTATCGCAATAGTGTCCTTTTCTGCAAACCAACACATACCATGGGTGGACCCAGAGAGGGTAGTTTAGGGGTGGCCTAACACCTCCTATTACACCCCCCTTGAGGCTCGAAAAAACCAATAGCGAACAAAATTCATATCGGGTGGACTGAACCGGAGCTTAAGCACGTCTCTCCTCTCACGCTGTCGGACCCAGACACCGGAAAGGGGCGGGGTGCTGTGGAAAATGTTCACGTAATGTCAGAATGTTCACGTAATGTCAGAATATCTAGAGAGGAGCACGTAATGGGACGCATTCAGAAGGTCCCGGGGTTGCCAGCCACTCTATAGCGCATACATAGCATAGCCAAATATCAAAGGCCTAGGGGAGTGGGGGTGCGCCTCACAGGTCCCCTCTAGATTCGCCTACGTGCACCGCAGTATATCAGGTGTTAGTTATGCTGATGGCCAAGTAACTGTACGAAACAATGCCGTGGCTCTCATAGAAGACGACGTTTCCACAACAACAATGTGAATCAAAGACAAACGAAAACTGCAAATTAGTGCATTTTATTGATCCGATATGTACACAAGTGTGATGCAATAAAATCATTAGTTTGAAGATGATTTATTCCTCAATGGTTATATCCTTCTGTAGATTAGCAAACAACATAATTAAACACCGCTTCTGTACGGTTTACAAGTGATACTTCTCAATAGAGTTCATGCTTGATATTCGTATAGCATAAACAGCTGTCGCCTTTGGAGGATAACCACAGATTGGCTTAATTCAATGCTTCGCAAATTTGAAACTCCCCTTGTTAGCCAAATATATACTCAGCCGAACCTTAGATCGCATACAAAAATACAGTATTATTGTGTCCCCAAAACGCCATGTCGTTTCTTTAACATGCGTATTTTAACAATACACAATATAATACGTTAGTAAATACTATACACGTGATTAACATTGTTTTGTTACGCATGCTAATATTCTTGCTTATTAATGCTACAGTTGTAATTACATACCCTCAACAAACTGCACTACTTAAATAGTAGCTTTCTTTCTTTCTCTTTCAATCACATATTATTCGTTGTTTTATAAAATGGCATGGCGAAATATTCAGCTGTCACTGCAAACGATTGGCACATTATCGAAATACCTTCAATCACTGTGGAACTTACGATCATTGATTAGTGTGGATACATTCTTGTCAAATTATGGAATAAACAAATACCTCACTAATATACGGCAACTGAAATGCTGTAATTCACAATCCCACAGTTGCCAACTGAGACTCTTACGTATGAATTACTACCGAACAGCTATACACACAAACATAACAAAATAAAATACAACTACCCGTCTTTTAACACATTGCCCGAGGTAAGTAGACAAATGCATAAATACTAACACTGTTGCGTAGTATAAGTGGTGTTAATCAATCATACTTTACCGTGGAATAATTCGTGTATTATTAATTAAGCTACAGGTACATTACTGCGATTATCAACGCATCGTTGCTAAATAAATCAGGCGAAATATTCACACCCTGTAAATGTAGATCAAAGAAATGTAGACAGAAAAACGGTTACTGTGCATTTATATATGACATTTATGCACTGCGGCGGGCGTATAACATTCAACACTTAAAACATCATTAAACCATACCATCCCCCTTTCCGTCATCGCTGCATGTTTGTGCCACTTCGTTAGAACTAAAACATGACGTGCAAAAAGTGTATACAAGTATCACTTTTGAAAATAATTAGTAGTGCGTCTTGCGAAATATCGTGTTCCTACGTCGTTTTCCTTTTCGGTCGCCGTTTTCCGATGCCATTCCATCATGTGTAGTGGTCATAATTATGTAGACTCTGTCCACGACTGAAAGAAAGTAACCATACATCAGACTTATGGTCCTCATCTCATTATGCATAGAAACGATGATTAACTTAAAGTATAACAAGTCAACTTGTTTCACAACATATGTTCTCCTGTCCGCGATTGCGTATATGAAACGAGGAATGGTAAAGCCACACGTTGACAAAGACCAATTACACTGCGGTCATTTATATAATTAACCACGGAAACAAGGGGCACCGTTATTATGATAGGTGAAGTAAGCCGCATTATAAAATAGTATGTTTAAGACAAATACTATTATTACTACTACTACTACTACTACTACTACTACTACTACTACTACTACTACTACTACTACTACTACTGCTGCTGCTGCTGCTGCTGCTGCTGCTACGACGACGACTACTACTATTACTAATAATAATAATAATAATATATGATAATCTTGGACAATTACCGACTGACAAGCGGTCCTTTACAAGAAGCAAGTACATTAGAAACACGTCAGTATTGCAACAAGTTGACATTAACCAGTTTCAGCTATAAGTCTTTCGCTCTGCGTATCGTTGCGTTCGTAACTTATCTGCCTATCATTCGTTCTGCATAAGTGTCGCGCGTACTTACGTATATGTAAAAATAATAAATTGGCACTTAACATTAAATACAAGCAGAAGCATAAAAGGAGGCAGTCTGTTCTTAGTTTTCATTTAGTAATTAATGTAATGTTCTTAAGTCTATACTATCTGTGTTAATCAATTAGTGAGCCCGTAACAACGTTCGCAATATGGAATATACGACCCCTTGTTCAAATGGTAAAAAAAACACCCAATTTCAAAACAAGCTTTATTACCAATATTGCTGACGCCGTGTGAGTTAACCGCGATAGTATTTCTTGTCAAACGATTTCCTATTTTCCGACGTTCAACACAGCAGAAATCCTGTTACAAATTACTATGTTGGCACATTCCGGGTACGTGAACACACTGGCTCCCTTTAAAATAAGGTGAACACTAACCCACTCCTCGCGTTCGCCGCGTGCCGGTTGCACCTGGTGTCCGCGATGGAGCAAGTCCGCCTGCGCTCCCGCCGTGCGACGTGCGAAGTTCCGCATCATGCTCCAATCCTATAACACACAGGCTAACATTAAGGCACGTTCTTGTATCGGGCAGAATCCAGTCCTAAAGCGCTTTACACTTTATTCCCTGAAAGACCTGCTCAATCAAACACCATCTCGACTTCTCTTGGAAGCATTCAGCCACGCTGCAAATAATGCTCGATGATTGCGTACACAAATATCCACCACTGTCTATAGCATGGTACTCATTCATACAGTCGTTCAAAACGGCAGTACTGGATTCGAACCCGGGCTCTCTTCATTGAGAGTACGATGTTCTAATCACTGCGCCACTGCGCTTCACATGTAGGTTTCCGAGTTGTTGTTGTACACTTTATATACATATCATCGTCATGTGAGCTTATATTTGTTGGCTAATTAACTTTGGTATGCCATCCAGATATTGTTCTGAGGTAACCGTGAAAGGTGTGGCGCCAGCTACCGTCACAGATCGGCACAAGGCGGGCCCAGTAGTTTTTGCTTCATAGCGTGCGTATTTTCTAACTAAGGAGTATCAACTTTCCTTGCATATAGTGTGATATTTGCACATCAAGCGATGTAGCGTTCCTATTAGCAGTGGGTATAACTTCACTGATTTTGGTCCACAACCTGTCCGTGGGATTATTTATACTATATGATTACAATTAAACCAGCACTTCATATTTCCTCTTAGCTTTGCACGCTATTCTGCAGGCTCTATACACACATGTTAGTATGCACAGCTACAATACTCAATATGTGTGTTTAATGTAAGACAAGTCCATATTGACAATATACAGGCGGCGATACTTAAAATGTCTACTTCATATCCCCGTATCTTCAGAAACAGCAGTTTATGTGCGACAACAACATATTTACATGTTTTATTTGAAGGTAGTAGAACAAACACCTGAACGTGTAGGAGGAAGCAGATTGAGATGGGCAGGTCATGTGCAAAGAATGAGTGAGCACAAACTGTCAAAACATGGAAGACAGAAGAGGGTGGAAGAAGAAGAAGCAGAAGAAGAGAAAGACAAAACTGAGATGGAATGGCAGCGACAGGACATTGGAAGGTCATTGTGGAGGACAAAGGGAGACGCGCAGCATTAACAAGCAAAGCGGACGAAACTACCAAGTGACGTGGCCCGCACCCAGCAAGGGGCAAGAGGAAGAAGAAGACAAGTTTAAAGTATTAGAAAGACAACTCACTACGTTTGGCATGTTCAACACAGCTTTGTTGACGACGTTCATTCTCTCGTGTTGATGTCGCTCGGCGAGATCAGTGTCTGCCATTGCTCCACTCCGCCGCTGCCAGAACATTGGCCGCTTCGATAATGTCGGACTGAAATATACACACGTACTACGTAATCCGTATCACACGCATTAAAATACACACGTACTACATAATCTGAATCACAAGTATTGCTATCATAATAATGGCGATTTCGTCTGCAAATTTGACCCTGATGGTATAACTGCTGACATTACACTCTCGATTGTGGCAATTTGGCGTAATTCTGACGACCAGTTTTCTTTAGTATTATTACAGTATATATCTGATAAAACGATACCAATCACACGTGCATCAGTAATAGCAATACATTGCCGGATTTAGGGCAGGATAGATGCCTATAGACTTCTTCGGTCTTCAGGAAAATTTGCCTATATATATTTGCTGCACAATTTTCTTTATAATTAAATTTGATTGGATGGTGAATCCAGATTTTGTCGAGTATGTTCTTCAATGCGTTGATTGTAGGTGCTGTGACAACGGTTTCGTGTAGGGAGTTCCATATATCAATGACTCTCTGACTTCAGAAACGCTTCCTTATTTCCCGTTTACTCCGGTTTTTGTAGAGCTTTAGAGAATGACCCCGTGAACCTTCACACAAATTCTGATTAAACATGTCATGCGTGAAGGAAAAAGATTCGAGGTATTTATAATGTTTTAGGAGTCTCCTCGTAGTCAACGATAGGGCAATGGTGGCAAGTTTAAAACCTTTAGTAGGACTGACAAGTCGCTAACAGAGACAAAGATAGGTTGTCTTATCTAGGTATTGATAAGTACGACGTATTACGCCCAATAGCTTATTGGAGTACCTGTAGTTCGTGGTAGCGTCCGAACCTGAAGACTCGATGCGGCGTGCCTCTCTGAATTTGCGCACGGTGAAGATGACGAGAGTGACGGAAAGACCGAGGAAAACGACCCCGAGGATCGTGCCCAGAATCACGCCGAGCCACGGGAAGTCTGTTGAGGCAAGAGGAGGCAATTAGTATGACCATACTGCATAGATATGTGATCCGTCACAACTAGCCATGCTTTAAGCCGCACATACTTATTCTGCATACGACCAATATAGCACTTAAGGTCGCATATGTTTTTGTGATTTTGGCAAAAACAAATACCTTATACTGTTTCACCTTTCAATGCATAGTTTATTTTCATAGACAAATAATCAAAACATATAAAATACATATGCATCGACAAACCGACATATTAAAACAAAAATAGGCGACATGAGTCAAAATTACATCGTTTCACAAAACGTAACTTTTTTAAAGTTTGCTCCAATCTTTGCAATACATCTAAAATTACAGAAGTTTTTCAACACCTTGGGAATACTTTATGGAATCCAAAACGGTACAAAACTCCATTTAACAAGTTTGCAACTTAATACCCACTTCGCTGTGGCAGGTGACGTGTGGTAATGACGATTCTAGAGATGGTCGCAGCAACAATGAATTGACAACACGCGCCAACAGTAGCGTTATTTTCAACGCAAATAATAACAGTAATTCTGAGAGTGACACTGGTTAAGAAACAGAACGTGACGATTACAACATCTGCGTTATTCGTTTCATATGCTACATCAATCCAGATTTGCAATTGTTTGTAGAGTTTCTGCTTTTGAAATGTTCGGCCGTAGAGTTTGCAAGTAATGACTACATGGCCTGCAGCTCGTGCCCACGTCCAGCATTCCCTTGCGAAGCTTTCCGATTAGACGCGGTTGGACACGCGTTCCATAAACTGACCAACCAGTACAGATCCAACCTTTCGCAATATGCGTGGATCAGGAGCTAATGGGATGAACCAATGCAAAGAGAGTCGATTGCCAATTACATTTCCATTTCGTTGCTACGTTTGTTTGGGGAAGAGAAACTTTCGAATTTCTTGAGGCTGTCTGTTAAATGGGTGAAGTTATCTCAATAATGTAAATACTGATACGAATATGAGAACGATTATAGTCACGAGAAGCACATCAACATGAAAGTGTATTGCAATGATGATGGTCATAAATCAACAGGTATTGCAACGGATTGTCATGAAAAGGTTCAGTTACGATACCGCCCATAATACATAATGCCGTTCGTGTCATTCGTGTCAACAATTAAACTGATAGAAGAACAATCGTACCTTTCTGATCAAATGGTTTATCTGAAACAGGAAACATGCATACAATGAGTATCAATCGAGTTCAAGGAAAATGTATACTATCGCATAACGCATCACATGAAAATGTACTGGGAACAACCTGATTGTATTTAGCAAATATGGGTTCAGATAAAACAATAACAGAATAACATTCGTTGTTCAATGAACATGCGTTACTTGCAACGATTAAGAGAATATACGCAGTTTTAGCGCATAACATTCATACACGTTTATCTTATGTCATTGTCAAATTAATATTTTGCAATAGCAATAACGACAAAACAAACGCGTTGTAAACAATTGAGAATATCAACAATTGCTTGCTTTAATGGATAATGGTTGATATATTGATACGTTAGGTAACACTGTATTCTATTCCATAAAGAGACAAAACACTATTTGAGAATCTTCTGGCATATATTAATTCGTGTGTCAGTAAAGAACGCATACATATAAACAGAACTTGCCATCTATTCTGATGCTATCGAGGTCCACCCCAACTCCGACTATGTTGAAGGATGCATTGGCGAGTACTCTTCTCAGCAATTCCGGATCTTCGAGAGTACCATCCACCAAAAGCTTAAAGTCGGCAATGACGCTGCCCTTTCTGTTTCACAAATGACAACCCAACAGTTAAACACGATACAACAACAACACCAACCGGTACGTGTTTGTCGTCAATAGGCAGTTTCAGTTATAAGTTACACGCTCCGACCGTATCGCAACACGTCACCTGCAGCCAATACGTCTAACTTATCTGATGCGTAGCCGCAATTCTGTTTCAGCTACAAGTCTGAAGGATGCGACATCGCCCAAAAGAGCAGTGTGTTTTGTAGCCGTCGATCATGTTATGTCTCAGTGACTATTCACCCGCGGTTGTAATGACTCACACTTAAACGTTAATTACTGTATAATTACTAGTGTTTTCTCTGTGCTGCTAAGTCATAAATATTCCTGGAGATCTATAGAACGAAAACACATCTTTTGTGAAATAACGTCAAAAACTATCAGTGGCGTAGTCACTTATTGGTGTTATTCTGTCCGTATTTACGCATGCGTATTTAGGCGCGAAACTCATGGAGAACACGTGACCGGCGTATACTGCTGACGTCAGGGCCTACGGAATTAGCGGATACGTAGACTGAAAATGTATAGGTGCAATTGGGTAATAATAGCCTTGTTTAATCGCATGTGATATTATGAGGTTCTTAGTTATTTTATTATGAAATGCTTGCATACAGGCCGCAAGATTATTAACATTTTACAGATAAAATATTAGTATAAACATTGTTCATAACTAAAGGCGAATACACGTACGCGAATGTGACTTCAGTAACACCGATCAACTTTCCGCCAACTGCATCGTTCTTACGGTAAATGTTTGTTATCTGAAAACACATACAGTTTTTTTTATATAACGTAAACAACAGCACACAAAGTCATAACTTATATGCATTACGCACGTGCACCTACACATGCACAATACATGCGAGCACGTTACAAAGACACTAACTGCTACATATGCATATATGGGTTTTGCACCACAGTGATAATACACTGTAGTAGACAGGTTTATTTATTTAGAAGGACTAGTGGGCGGGTGGGTATCACGTACTTACGACATACTTTTTAGCCTTGGTGAGAGTCTCTCGGCAGATGTTTCTTGTTTATAAAAATGTTGTTTATGCATTTGTTATAATTATGTCAGATACATATGTTTTCAGTTCCTGTTCCACACACACACACGCACGCACGCACGCACGCACGCACGCACGCACGCACGCACGCACGCACACACACGCACGCACGCATGCACACACGCACACACACAGACACACATACACACACACACACGCACACACACACACGCACGCACGCACACACACACACACACATACACACGCACACAACAAACCATGGTATCTCACTATTTTATATAGTATATGATTGTAGTCATATTCTCATTCACTGACATTCACACATGTGTGCACTTATGCACGCATACACAACTAATCGGTATTATGTCTGACTGAAACACGATTATTCGCAGAACGATCTAAGTGTTTACACAGCATAAAACAAATACAAATATAAAGCTATTATTATTTTTAATAAACAGTTTTTAACATTTGTGAGACATAACCTTAGGCATGTTTCAGTAATATATTCCTGCTCACAGTACCTGCGTTTTGACGCGTTCTGCCAAATATTCATATTCGTCTGTCGAATCGTCGCCGAGTCTATCGTTGTAAGTCATCTTTGGTAGACGCAACTGCCCGTAGTATGTCTTCGTGACCAACTCTATTAATATACAAACATAAAAGTGTGTTAATGTTGTAAATATGGCATATATACACACAAATGAACATTACGAAAATACTCAATATTATGATGGCAGTATTTCGAAATGTTACATTGTATTTAATATTACTGCCACCAGAGCAGAAACTAAAATGGTATATTAGTCGACAAGGAGTGTTTGCCTTATCGAGAGCCCAAAGTTGTGTTATCTCTATATATCCCGCCCTTTCTAGATATTTGCTAATTTCAGTTTTAAATGTATTCTTGTTTATTGCATTTACCCAATCAACGTATAATCTGTTCACACAATCTTTCACAGTTCTGTGCGACAATGGATATCTTCTTGTATTATATTTATAATAGTTCCTTCACTAATGCAGCATTCTTTTCCTCTAGTCATTTACAGTCACATTTGTGTTTGACCTCCTCTTAATATCCTTTTGTTGCAAGAATAGTTGTGCACAACGTTGCATTTCTTGAAATGCACTGTTGGCTTTCGCAAACATCACTGCTATTTACAAACACGAAATGGTTGTGTTTTTATATGTAGTTCTAAGGAGCGGCTAGGTTCTGACCTTCAAAACAAGTGAATTTACCTGGGGTTTTCACTGATGCTGGGTTGAAGTTATACCCGTTGAAATTGCCTTGGTGCTCCTTAATGGCTGTGACAACCTTGTCGATGACGCCAGCATTATCCTTACGCACGTTCAGCGTATAGGACACTACAACGCTGCCTTGACTGCAAGCAACATCGTCATTGAAGAGTATTTTAATCATATCTATGTATGAAAATGATCGTATGTATGCACATCGACGCACGCACACGTGCACACACACGCACACGCACACACACATTATATATTATAAATTATTGTAAAAAAGAACATACGAATTAAAACCAACGTTATTGATTAGTATTATTATTATTACATACATCGGCATTATTACTAGAAAAAAAAATCACAACATAACAACAAACTACGTCAGTATGAAAGTTTGTTGATACGATATCAACTACGTAAATATAAATAATGTAAATTAATTTCAATTATTGGAATAGGTATACATTCAGTGCATTACCTATATTACAATAATAAGAATATCGTGTTTTCTGGTAATATGTAGGCCTACAAATTAAATACTAAATCGAGAACATGTTTATCTCACTCACCTGAAAGTGACATCGACAATTTCATATTTCCCTTCGCCAAGCTTCAGGTCGAGAATTTCTGTCAACTAAAACACGGGTCACATATTGTTACCACGATTACATATTTACTTGCCATGGTTAATATTAGCATGACTGGACATGGTTCAGAACAACTGGACATACACATTATCAAAAGATGGTAGGCATAAATTTTAACATAATATTGTGATGCAATTCAACATTATAACAATCGGTCCTTCTCCCCTTGCGCATCGAGTTAACGTTTTTGAAATACCGGCGCGTCTTGCTATTTCCGTTCTGCTTACATGATCGTAAAGGCCCGGATACACGGGTACTTTTTGCCAGACCCGACCAGACCAGACCAGACTACACCAGACTCCCTCCGACTGCAACACTACACCGACCGACACTGATCGCGCTATACTCGAAGCCTGCATGACGTCATGATAATGTAAACGTGAAAACTTTAGACTACATCGGAACTAGGCGGTGTCAGTCCGACGTATTCGAACGTTTTAAAATTGAAGTGATTGTGCCAGCTTCGAGTAGAACGCCGTCGGTGTCTGTCGGTGTAGTGGACACACTGCAATCGGAGGGAGTCTGGTGTGGTCTGGTCTGGTCAAGTCTGATCGGATCGGGCGAAAAGTGCCAGTGTATCCACTTTCAAAACAAGCTTGTTGGCAATACGGCCGAGTCGGGCTGAGTTGACTGCTATACCCTTTGGTGTTCAACGATGCTCACTTTACTACGGTCTAAACAGCAGCCTTCCAGTTAGAAATTACCACGCCCGTTAATTTCGGGTAGAGGAACGGACTACGTCCCTTTAAAACAACACGAACAATATATATACATGGTGTTGATGCTTACCGCGTTAACAACCCCCGTCTTCATGGTTCCGTATTCAGGTGATCGCCTGTCAGTCAATGCATCTGAGAAATTTGCGTTCGTCAGTGTCAAAGCAACAGCAAATCGTACTATGTTCGACACACCCACCTTCCCCGTGAAGCCTGCAAATAGATCACAAATACAGATACTGTATTGGCGTGATCAACATGTATAAAATATGTGTCGATTTGGTATGTGTTTTGATGTTGTACATTCAGCCACATCAAACACACTATATATACACAACAAAATAATATCCCCGTCTATACCGCGGGCAATACACTTTCACCAAAACAATACTAGCATTTTCTAAAATTAACAGCATTGTCTAAATATTATTCAATAAAATTGCTAGGCTATGTAAAACTAACACATAAAAATAACGGTGGCGAGATTTGGGGCTGGTTATTTCAAAATAAGAAAGCATCATATGAATTAATGGAATTGACCTTTGAAATTATTTATTTACATTTTAGTGTAATATCTACTGACTTTTTAACAATAATTTTCTACGTTTTTGTTATCATGCGGACATTTTAATTATACATATGTATATGTATCTATTTATTTATATATTTTATTTATTTATTTATTTACCTATTTATTCTACGTCTACAAAAGAACTGTGATGGTACATTTCGTGTGGAATGGCACAAGCGAAACAGACCACGTCTGCCACGCGAACGTGCACATAATAATAGTAATAAAACACACATGACAAATTACATTCCATAGGCTGTCCATCGTTATGTTACAATATTATGAAGGTCAATGATTTCTGAGCGTTACTGATGCACGCACGTCTCTATCTCTGATATTGTAGACACAGCACGGAGGAAGAAGCTGAATAGCCAGACAGCTGCCGCCTCCACATCCAGTCAGACACGTTGTCACTGATAAGCATTATTACCAAAAGAAACTTCGCTACATTACAACGTGTGCCAAATTATCTTCAGTGTGCAGAGTTTCTCACTACCTCGACAACTAGTGAAACAGTTGCACTGAATAAAAATCAGAATAATATTTTGGCAAGCCTCAATGGGGGTGTAATTGTAGGTTTTGGGGCCCCCTCGACTACCTTCTCTGCTTCCCCCTGGGTCTACTTAGGGCCCACGAATATCTTAATCCGCCACTGAATGCAGTTATTGCAGATAACTCATATTTGTAACAAACAAAAGAAAACACGTTCATTTAAACAATATGTTTATAACGCAATGCGTAGTATAGTAAATAACATTACGTGTCAATGCACGGGACAATTAACATATGAAACGGCGGAAGGCCATTTTGGACCGTTTAAATAAGTGTATGCACTTTGTTATAAAAGTGGTTACGGATATTGTATAAA
This sequence comes from Paraescarpia echinospica, assembly GCA_020002185.1. NCBI lineage: Eukaryota > Metazoa > Annelida > Polychaeta > Sabellida > Siboglinidae > Paraescarpia > Paraescarpia echinospica. The sequence continues at coordinate 19,533,944 of CM034533.1, read as the reverse complement.
TTAATCGCATATTACACGTGTGGACATGGAAGAACCGGATTCACTGTGGACTAAACCAGTTGGGGAAGGTCACATTTCCAAAGACAAAGATGTCCTGTTCAATATGTGTTCTTAATGAAGGAACGAAACGCTTTAATGTGTACGTATGATACTCGTGTCATGCTTATGATACGCTGATTCAGATAAACAAGGCAAGACACTTACTGGAATGTTCGCAGTAGTCGCCCGAGTAACTCACTGTGCATTCGCATATGGACGCTCCTCCTGACTCGATCAAGGTGCCGCCGTTCTTACAAACACCTTTAGTGGGAACAAATACACATCGAGATGACTGCTTCGTGAAACAACAGCTACAGGTAATACTCCAATTACAACGACGACGGCGGCGGCGGCGACGACGACGACGACGACGACGACGACGACGACGACGACGACGCCGATGACGGCAACGGCGGCGGCGGCGGCGGTGTGTGTGTGTGTGTGCGTGTGTGCGTGCGTGTGTGTGTGTGTGTGTGTGTGTGTGGACGTGTGTGTGTGGGGGGGCGTGTGTAGGTGGCTGGGTGCGTGGGTGCGTGGGTGCGTGGGTGCGTGGGTGCGTGGGTGCGTGGGTGCGTGGGTGCGTGGGTGCGTGGGTGCGTGGGTGCGTGGGTGCGTGGGTGCGTGGGTGCGTGGATGCGTGGGTGGGTGGGCGGGTGCGTGGATGCGTGGGTGAATGGGTGGGTGAATGGGTGTGTGCATAATATACATACATAATATATTACTCAAATAAACCGGATGTATTACCGCTATTATTAATATTAGTAGTAGTAGTAGTAGTAGTAGTAGTGGTGGTGGTGGTGGTGGTGGTAGTGGGGGTGGTTGTGGTGCTAGTGTTAGTGGTATTAGTAGTAGTTGTAGTAGTTGTAGTAGTAGTAGAAGTTGTTGTTGTAGTAGTAGTAATAGTAGTAGTAGTAGTAGTAACAATAGTAGTAGTAGTAGTAGTAGTAGTAGTAGTAGTAGTAGTAGCAGTAGTAGTAGTAGTAGTAGTAGTAGTAGTAGTAGTAGCAGTAGTAGTATTCAGCACAACTCCCACCTGTCGTTGTTGGATGCGACGCTTCAGTGGTTTCGGCCGGTATCGCTGATGGCGCCGTCGTGTCCGATTCTTGCACAGTTGGCTTGGAATGCCCCGACGAGATATCGACGGCTGCAGGTTAACACACACACATGTACAGACAGCATGACCATTATAAGAGTGTCTGGTGTCACAAGTCGAGTTTAGGATAATAGTTAACCTGTTAGTGTAGCTGCCAACTCTCCCGTGAAATACGGGAGTCTCCCGGATTTTTGTGTGTATTTTCCGGTCTCCCAGAACACAGGCAAGTCTCCTTGATTTTCTCCGAGAATCTCCTACAGCAACACTCCCCCTCCCCCCGTCTTCGAGACAGCGCGACACCACGGGAGCCGTGCTGAGACGTGCTGAACCGCTGAATTTCCGGCGAAAAGTCTCCAACAGCAAGATCCCAGACAGCGCGATGAGACATCGTGACACGGGAAGCGTGTTGAACCGCTGATGAATCTCCCGGATTAAAAACAAATTGGCAGGTATATGTTATCAAAGCGACATTTTGCTCTTCATTTGTAAAACAACCCTTACATACAGGACTATATTACACGACTTCGTATATACCCAATAGTTCACAATTGGCTAGTTATACAGGGAGTGTTCAAACTACAGCTTTAGTGTAACTAAGTGTATGGTGATACCACAGGATGTATGCAAACCAATCGAGTGATGATTTCGTTTCGCATGATTTGTATTAACATTTGCAATATAATGACTGCACAGCGCTCAACAAATTCAGACTCGTCCTAAATGTATCTAAAATTAATCACTTTAAATGTCAACGGAATGCAGACATACCATGCTGGCACGTGATGCCCTCGTATCCTGCTTCACACTGGCAGGTGAACATGTTCACGAGATCCTTGCATATACCGCCATTGAGGCACGGAGTACTTCCACATTCGTTAATGTCTGCAAGTATATACATACATACATATACATACATACGTCCAGAAGCACTTTAGTAAAGAGTAGGAAGGATGCGCTGATCCACCATAGGTTACGTGTTGCTCGTGTCCGAAGATAGCTTCGCTCAACAGAACCTGCGGTTGCTGGGAACAGGGGCCGGGTTGGCAGGCAAACTAGAAACGGGCGTCAAACTACGGTCAGTCAGATACATTGACAAGGTGAGACAGTCGGCGAATGAGAGAAAGCGATGGTGATGATAATAACAATAATAATATATTTCTTATATAGCGCTCCATCCAAATAATTGCTCTGGAGCGATGTGGGAGAAACTTTGCGACATCAAGGTGATTCCGACTAATTTTGTCGCAGGAATAAGAAATCAACATCAAAGCATCAGTTGTATTTTGTGTACGTGCCTTCCTCGCAAGCGGAACCATTGTACCCAGGCGTACAACTGCAGGAGAAACCGTTGATTCTGTCGGTGCATGTGCCGCCATGCTTGCACGGACTGTTCTCACACTCGTTGATATCTGCGCACAGAAACAAGGCAAATCACAACACACACACACACACACACACACACACACACACACACACACACACACACACACACACACACACACACACACACACACACACACACACACACACACACACACACACACACACACACACACACACACACACACACACACACAAACACACACACACACACAAATCCACACACACACACAATAATAATACACACACACGCATCGCACACATACACACACACACACAATAATAATAGAGACACACACTTGCTCACACACACGCCAACGCACACACATACACACACTCGCAAACACGCGCACACGCACACGCACCCACACACACACATACACACAAACACACAACCGCACATGCACACACACACCAACGCACACACGCGCGCGCACACACACACACACACACAACCGTACACGCTCACACACACACACACCAACGCACACACGCACACGCTCACACACACACACACGCACACACACACACACACACACAACCGCACACATACACACACAACCGCACACACACATACACACACTCACACACATCAACGCACACACGCACACACACACACACACACACACACACGCACACACACACACACACACATCAATGTGTGAAACCATACACGAATGAACGTACAAATGTCAAACGATTATGGATATGACTCAAAAGCATATTTTATTTGTTAGCCATTTTTGTCGCAGGAATATGAAATTAACATCAAAGCATGAGTTGTATTTTGTGTACGTGCCTTCCTCGCAAGCGGAACCATTGTACCCAGGCGTACAACTGCAGGAGAAACCGTTGATTCTGTCGGTGCATGTGCCGCCATGCTGGCACGGACTGTTCTCACACTCGTTGATATCTGCGCACAGAAACAAGGCAAATCACAACATACACACGCACACGCACACGCACACGCACACGCACACGCACACGCACACGCACACGCACACGCACACGCACACGCACACGCACACGCACACGCACACGCACACGCACACGCACACGCACACGCACACGCACACGCACACGCACACGCACACGCACATCGCACACGCATTACCGCACACGCACACGCACATCGCACACGCACACGCATTACCGCACACGCACACGCACACGCAATAATAATGCGACACGCACACGCATCATCGCATCGCACACGCATACGCAATACCGCAGACACGCATCATCGCATCAACGCACACGCATTATCGCAATACCGCACACGCATTACCGCACGCACACGCACACGCAATAATATCGCACACGCACATCGCACATCGCGCATTATCGCACACGCAGAATAATAATGCACATCGCACATCGCATTATCGCACACGCACACGCACAC
>CM034533.1:19494404-19529027 GCA_020002185.1 Paraescarpia echinospica | reverse complement strand
AAGATCCAGAGGGTTAAAGATAGAGACCACCACATTTATCCCCTGCGCGGGATCTTTTACTTCCCTTGGCATAAACACCAGTTAGAAGGGACCAACGGCTTTTAGTGTCTCTTTCGCGACCACCGCTCCTCAACACGACATTGATGATAATCATTTTATTTTCATTTGAACGATCAGAGTCCCGGAGTTTTGTGGCTTGTCACGCCGCCATTTTGATAAATAAAATAGGTAATGTGTGTGTGTGTGTGTGTGTGTGTGTGACATTGATGATAATCATTTTATTTTCATTTGAACGATCAGAGTCCCGGAGTTTTGTGGCTTGTCACGCCGCCATTTTGATAAATAAAATAGGTAATGTGTGTGTGTGTGTGTGTGTGTGTGTGTGTGTGTGTTTGTGTGTGTGTGTGTGTGTGTGTGTGTGCGCGCGCGCATGTGTGTGTTTCAAAATTAAATAAACAATTCATTCCCGGGTGCATTAAGGAAAAATCATACTGTGACTTACACCATACTGGTATGTATTTTTGCAATGATACCATGGTATAATATCTTTAAGATTTTTGCTATTTTTCGATGCTGTAAAAATATTAGGCAAATAACAAATTATTAATTGTTATATTACCCACCTATCTCACAGTTAGTTCCATTGTAACCCTTTACACAGGTACACGTGTAGGAGTTGACGCCGTTAAGACATTCTCCACCATTCTGGCAAGGGTCACTTTCGCATTCGTCGAAATCTGTAAACAAAAGGAAAAACGCATTTACATTCATCACAGCGCAGCTATTGTTGTTCTCGGGAGGACAACTACACAGACGTGTGATACGTTGAGTGTTGAAAACAAATCATTGTTGAGAAAAATATGATAATTTTGTGTCATTATAACTAGTTGAAGATGACATCGCATGTTCAGTTTATGAATATAACCTTCCGCGTGAATATCATGAACAGAAAAAGAAAGTAATAATTAATAATAATAATAATAAGAAGTAGATAATAATGATAATAATAACAAGTAGATAATAGTGATAACAATAATAATAATAAGAAGTAGATAATTACGATAATAATAACAATAATAAGAAGAAGTAGATAATAATGATAATAATAACAATATTAAGAAGAAGTAGATAATAATGATAATAGTAACAATAATAAGAAGTAGATACTAATGATAATAATAACAATAATAAGAAGAAGTAGATACTAATGATAATACTAATACTAATTAGAGGTAGATAATAATGATAATAATATGAAAAAGAAGAGAAGAAGAAGGAGAAGAAGAAGAAGCACGTAACGACCATTTTCATTTTCAACAACGGAACATCACACTTTGAAGAACATATCTATCAAGAACACATGTATTGTTCTAGGTCAACACAGGACTTAATTGTTACCGAACACCGCAAAGGTTTCCGATTATTCAGTCGTTCGGATAATTACGGTAATATGGCTAAGTTTCTGATAACTTTTGATTTGCATAATTCAATCCGAAAACACAACTACTATGTTCTAACTAATTATAAGGTATTCGATCGTAGTCGCTTGTTACAACGCACCTTCACAGACTGTGTCGTTGTACTGCGTGTATCCGGCGTGACAGACACATTTGAAGGTGCCGATGGTGTTGTTGCAATCGGCATGCTCGTCACACACTTTCTCTGTCCGGGCGCACTCGTCGATGTCTTTGAGACACTCCCCGCCATCGAAGCCGGGCGGACAATCCTTACAGCCGGTTGTCTCGTTACACACTGTGTCACTGTCACGACAGTTGCAGTCACGAAGACAGTCCTTTCCCCACGTACCGCTCGGACAGGCTACAATTGAAAACAATGGGTATATAACTTATAACGTACCGTATGTTTACAGTATATTAGTTGATTTGCGTCAATGCTGCACGGTAAGACGCCCATTAAAACCTTTTTAGGGCCAGCGAAAATTGGGCTGACTTGCAAAAAATACTTTTCCATTTTCTAAAATGTATGCGTTGTTCTGAACTTGTATTGTATTTATGCGCACACTCACCAAGTAAATTACACATTTCCAGAAAGGGTGAACCAATTTCTATTGAATGCCCAACGCAGTAGTCAGACAAGACAACATAACTACTTTCCGCAAACACAATATGCGAGCTTAAAAAGCAAGTTAGCAAACATTAGGCTCTGAAAACACAACTACATAGAGCTTTGCTGCCACGTACTGACTGACAACAATAGTCAGCCTTGGTATCAACTACGAGTCAAGTAAACTCGTCTGTTGAATAGCATGGAAGACATTCGTTAATGGTATGTTCTGCGTCAGAAAGTGAATCGGTTTAAGTCAAGATATAAGGTTTAAAGGCTGTTACAGTTTATTTTTGGCGTATTTTGGAGATTTCAATTATCAACATTCAATTAACAATTAATCGTATTTATTGATTAAATATTAAATCATAAGAATATTTAAACAGTTCACACACGTGCGCGTCTTTCTTTGAGTGCATTTTAAAAGTTCTACATGTTTAAATGGTGATCGGTTATTCGCATGCCATTTGACAAACGCCGTAACCCATAATAAGAAGTGTGCTAAAAATGCACAAATCCGATACTAATATGAAATCATATCACGTTAGCGTATTTACCTTTGCAACCTTTCTTGTCGTTCATCAGTTGGAAACCGTCGCTGCAACTGCAGTTGAAGCCGCCGTCAAAATTCAGACAGCTGTGAGCGCAGCCGTCGGTTCCTTTTTGACATTCATCTATATCTGCAACGCGTCGACGCCAGCATTATGTTCTACGCTGGATTAACAAATCTGTTTTCAGTGACCTGCTTGTTTCGGGCACATTTCAAAGCTAGTCGTAGAAGTTCACGATGTCGATATAGTGGCGTCACATATCGAATGGAACATACAGTAACTCACAGTGACGATATCCTGGATATAAGAGCCGGGCATAGTGGTGGGTAATGCGTTGCCAACCACGTCACGTCAGTTAGATGCGATGGTTGGTTGAGGCGGTATAGGCCATTTCGGATCGCTCAAGGACTTTCGGGAATTATGGGAAAACCGGAATTATGGGAAAACCCCAGAGAGCTACCGATTAAAGAAGTGTGAAACAGGCGAACACCATCAGGACTTAGCCGAACCGAGTAGTGGCTAATCAGGCAAAAACACAATACTTACCTTTACATGACTTGGCGTCATCCTCGAGATCGTGTCCAGATTGGCAGAAACATACTGGCGTGTTTTGCGGCGACGCGCCTTCTTTGCAGTTGTAAGCACAGCCCAAGTTCGCACATTTTGTTTTCATGTCATCGTCTGCAAGTTTCAAGTTATTCCAATAAGAGAGAATGTCTGCAGGCGATCTCGACTCCCTATCCCGATGATGTCAAGCGCTCAGTTCGATTGTCCAACAATCGAATGATCAAACTGAGCGAGTGGCGCGATCGGGGTAGGGCGTCGAGATTGGGAAGCTTGCAGACACTATCTAATACGTTGTACATTAATAATATAATATATACATAGCAACTGTTTTCCAACACATGCACTTTTGCCACGTGTGTCTCACAAAGGATGTAATCTATTCCCACACAGGTTCTCCTCATTAACAAATTAAATGGTGCGAAAACCCTCTCTCTATGTGGAGGTCAATGAGCAATACGTATTACTTATTACTACGTATTACTAAAACGTGTGCGACAACTCTATAGTATCGTCGTTACAATGGCATGTTTCTATATCAGTATATGTTGCACTAACTGTCAGAAGAAACTATAGGAACAGAGGGCACCCCAAACTAAGATGCAAAGACAAAGACGCATACAATAATAAAACGAAACCTAATGAAACAAAGAGTAGACTCCAGACAGTGGTACTACCTTGCCCAGGACCGACCAACCTGGAGAGGACTCCTACGCATCGAACCATGCGAGCAGCCATAGTTGCAACTTAATGACAGTAAAAGAGATAGATAGATAGATAGAGAGAGAGAGAGAGAGAGAGAGAGAGAGAGAGAGGGTGGGGAGTGGGAGAGAGAAAGAGAGAGAGAGAGAGAGCGAGCGAGAGAGAGAGAGAGAGAGCCAGACAGAGACACAGAGAGAGAGAGAGAGAGAGAGAGAGAGAGAGAGAGAGAGAGAGAGAGAGAGAGAGAGAGAGAGAGAGAGAGAGAGAGAGAGAGAGAGAGAGAGAGAGAGAGAGAGAGAGAGAGAGAGAGAGAGAGAGGAGAGAGAGGAGAGAGAGCTTCGGTTTGCATGATGTTTGATCAACCCGTTTACGGCCGTCTGGTAACTCACTTATGGTGCACGTCTGGTTGTCCGCCACGTTCAGCGTGTAGCCCTGGACACAGGTGCACGCGAAGCTGCTGATTGTGTTGGTACAGTTCTGTTCACACCCGGACGTCCCGTCACCGCACTCGTCGACGTCTGAGAAACATCCAGTATACATCCATCATAGCAATTGTGTGTGTGTGTGTGTGTGTGTGTGTGTGTGTGTGTGTGTGCGTGCGTGCGTGCGTGTGTGTATGTATGCGAGCGTTTGTTTGTGTGTGTGGGGGGTGTGAGGGTGTGTGTGTACGTGGGTGCATGTGCATTATCCACACTTATGTTACACACTGGCTGTGGAAATGTTGTTGCGATACTTGTGCCGAGGTTGACCCAGTGAGAATATGCCATTTTGTTGACATGACGATGAGTAAGTCAGTGCGGTTCAACGAGAGTTTCTTCAGGACAATAAGATAAATACAACCTTACTCTATGTGGAGAGTTACTGATTAAATGGAGGCAAATGGTTGTTTGCTCGGGTGTATTAAACAGAATGGCAAATCAATTACGTATTTTCTCATTGTTTTGTATGAACGTCTGGAGTGGCAATAATTTACAGGCTAGGGTGTGCGATGGGTGGCCGGAATCCCAGAAGCTATTCGGAAAAGCCTATGTCGGCGCTACCTACCAGTACAGTCCTTGGCATTATCCAGAAGACGATATCCTTGCCTGCAGGTACACGTGAAGGCGACGATTTGGTCGATACAAATCTGCTCACAGTTGTGGGTTGGATTGGACGGGTCACACTCATTGATCGCTGCACAACGGTTCACATATCATTGTTATAATTACGTTCACATTTGCATTGCCGATCAATGCTACATCAAAACATGCCTTGACATAATTGGAATGGTTTTCCAAGAACGATGGTATCATTACGGTTGTTATTTATGGGAGAAGCACGGTAAGACCTACCATATAACATTTGTCCAGACGATCGCAAAAGCGCTAAGCACGTCCAATATATCACATACTTACGAAGACAGATGCCGTCATTTTCCTTTGTTCCTTCCGGACATGCGGTGCACGTGTACGACTTTCCGGTGGAATGTTGTTCCGCCGCAATGACGTCAGTACAGTTTGTACCCTGAGTGCAAGGGGTATCTTGACACCCATCCATGTCTGACTCGCAGTGATCACCTGAAGAGACAGACACAACAGTACGCATGTTCATTAGCAGCACCGACTAATTCTATCAATAACAGAAGTTTTTAAAATACAAACCACAATTAATATTTTGTCTACCCCAGAGTTCATGTTATGAACTGGCAAAGACGACTAACCTTGATATAGCAACAGTGCATTCGATTTTGTTCTACTGTGTTACACTCTTGCATCAGACTATACGCTCCACATTTGTCTGCCTAGCTCGTCATTCCTATTAGCTCCGTCACTCAATCTTCCAATTTTCTGTTATAAGAGTTCTGCCTTTTCCTGCGGTTTTGTTGTTTTAAATGGCCCAATAAAAATCACATTGTCTTTCGTAAAAGGAAAACTCGATATGCTGTAGGCGCGCACACGTGTGTGTGTGTGTGTTTGTGTGTGTGTGTGTGTGTGTGTGTGTGTATGTGTTGGCGTTGGCGTGGGTGTGTTTGTGTGTGCGTGTGCGTGCGTGCGCGCGCGTGCGTTCCTGAGTGCGCTCGTGTGTGTTTACGCACGGATGTGCGTATGAAAGAGATCGTACACGTGTGAGTGAATACGTGCGTGTATGTAAGACAAATTACGCACCCCAATAGAAGTTGTACATCCTATTGTATTGCTATAACCGCGTATGCCTTACCTTCCCAGCCGATTTTGCATTTGCACTGGACGATCCTGAACGTATGCTTCAGCTTGTAGCCGTCAGCGAACAGGCCAAACAGACACTCTCCGTTACCGGAACAGTTGCAGAGGTTCACCGCGACCTCAGCGGACGCAACACCTCCCTTGCCGTCCGAAGCCGAAAACCTAAGGAAGTGGAAACATAATTAACACCATAGCGTCATACAATATGCGATAGGCGCAGTGTAAACGGTTCGAGCCGTCCTAGCAACTGGATTCTAGGAACTATTGAAACAAGCTGTTAATTCACGAAAGGTCCAAACAAATAAACACATCGGGAGGATTTTCTGGGATTTGTCCGAACGTCCGTTCAGTTGAAAGTCGCTGTGAAACTAAACGATAGCATTGAAGCACCTACAACATAATGTTCGTACGTATATTCGAACCTCGGTAGTACAGCCACCTCGCAATTAAGGTCACTGTAGGATAGCCACACATTATTTCTGGAACTGTAAACTATAGGAATTTAGTCTCGCTAATGCGGTCACCTCGTCATTCTAGTCACTTTGCACTATGACCGTAAAAATGAGGTTCCACTGCCTAATGCTACAGAACGTACGATATGTTCACGGGGTCCATGCTGCTGGGCGTCCACGTGTACACGTCATCCTCGAATGTGGCACTTGCTGGTCTTTCCGACGTAAGTTCGACGGTTACAGGGTCGCCATCTTGGTCGGACTTGTTCACATTCAGAACGTGTCTCTGTCCAATCGTCACGTTGAAGACGGTGTCGACGGTAATGTTAGGGCTCGAGTTGGCTGCAAACATAGCGTATGTGTTTAATGGCCATGACGAGCTTGCTCTGGTTATCAAAGCATAAATGAAAACGACATAATTCTATGTGTGGGTAAACCACCATTGGAAACGTCCTATTTTCTATGTTATCCTCTTTTATGTAATTACTGTAATAATTGTAATCAAGGTAATCAATAGAATCGACGTAATCGATGTAATAAAAGCATTCTATGTAATCGACGTGCAGCCAGTGTATTCAGTCAGAACACAAACACAAACGTCCATATACATGCCGTGACTGTTATTGTGAGTATTGGTATTCCTACCGTTATCATAACTACCATCTGCTGTTGTTGAATTCGGCATTGTTGTTTTGATACCGTAGTAATGTATAATAAGATAACGTTCGTAGTATATTGACATATCTTAAATAGTGAAATTAAGTGCATAGTCGATAAATTTGTACCTTTCAAAAAACAAGGGAAACGGTCTAAAAAGAAACACTTATCGAAAGAAGCCATTAGAAAAATTAAGTATAAACAAATGATGTGGAAGTCATATAGATGTACTGGAAATGATGAAGACTACAACATTTATAAAGAAGCACTTAATCAAGCTACAGCTGAAATTAGAAATTCAAAGAGAAGCTATGAAAAAAAATTAGCTAGTAATATAAAACATGACAGTAAGAGTTTTTATGCGTATATTCGAAGCAAACAGAAAGTTCAGGATAAGGTCGGTCCTCTAGAAGATAGTGCTGGAAATACAATATCAGAGGGATTCTTAATGGCAGAAGACCTGAATGAGTATTTTAGTTCAGTGTTTACCAGGGAAGATATTAGTTCACTGCCAGTACCAGAGGCTAAGTTCAAGGGAGCAGATTCAGACTATTTAGGACAGTTAGTTGTAACCTCGGAAATGGTAGCTAAGAAAATAAGGGCTATGAAGGATAATAAATCACCTGGAGTGGACGGGATTCCGCCCAAGCTACTATTGGAAATTGTAGAACAAATTAGCGTACCGCTTGCAACAGTTTTCAATTCGTCATTAGAAGAGGGAGTGGTTCCTTTAGAATGGAAAGAGGCAAACATTATACCGTTATTTAAAAAAGGTTCGAGAAACAAGTCAGAGAACTATAGACCAGTGAGTTTAATATCAGTGATTTGCAAATTATTAGAAAGACTAATTAAAGATCACATGGTGGATTTTCTTGTTAAACATAACTTGATAAACCCATCTCAACATGGGTTTTTAAAAGCGAGGTCATGCTTAACAAATATGTTATGTTTTTGGAAGACATCACTAGGTGGGTAGATGAGGGATCACCAGTAGATATCATCTATTTAGATTTTCAAAGAGCTTTCGACAAAGTACCACATCAAAGATTACTCCTTAAGCTAAAGGCCCATGGCATAGGAAATGGTATAATAAACTGGATAGAAAAATGGCTGAATGACAGAAGACAACGTGTAGTAGTTGATGGGGAGGCTTCAAACTGGAAATCGGTATTGAGTGGGGTACCACAGGGATCAGTACTAGGACCTATATTATTCTTAATATATATCAAAGATTTGGACGATGATATAACAAGCAAGGTGTTAAAATTTGCGGATGATACAAAAGTGTTTAGAAGGATTAAAAGTGATGGAGACAGACAGCATTTACAAGTTGATCTTGATAGGTTGATCAAATGGTCTGAAAAGTGGCAAATGCTGTTCAATTTTGGGAAATGTAAATGCCTCCACAGGTCATGGGAATGAAGAGGTAAAATATAAAATGGGGGGTACTGTTCTAAGTACTACTGTAAAAGAAAAGGACTTGGGGTTAACCATTAGTGCTGATATGAAGGTTTCAGAGCAGTGCGGAATTGCAGCGTCAAAGGGAAATCAAATCCTTGGATTAATTAGGCGAAATATGGCGTATAAGAAAAAATAATTAATAGTACCGCTGTACAAAACAATAGTGAGGCCTCATTTAGAATATTGTATACAAGCATGGAGGCCATATCGCAAGAAGGACATAGATATGCTAGAAAGAGTACAGAGGAGAGCGACTAAAATGATACCAAATCTGAGGGATCTTAGTTACAAAATACGCCTAAAAGAATGTGGTTTAACAACATTAGAGACCAGGAGATTGAGAGGAGATCACATAGAAGTGTTTAAAATATTGAATGGTTATGAAAATATTGATAGAAACATTTTTTTCTCAGTTAAGAAAAATAGAAGGACCAGAGGACATGAAGCTACATTAGTAAAGGAGCAGTGTAGATTAGATATAAGAAAGTTCTCATTCTCACAAAGGACTGTAAATGAATGGAACAGATTATCTCCTGATTGTGTTGGTGCTAGTAGCGTGAATATGTTTAAAAATAAAATCGACACACACCTTAAAAAGGCGGGATACATGTAGATAAAAAGTATTGGACTCTCGATAAGCCAAAAGGCTTCCTTGTCCACCTGCCATCCAGAGTAATTTTCTGGATGGCAATCTTGTTAAATCTTGTTAAATCTATTGTTTCATAACACATGTGTTAAATATGGTTTACTACGTTCGGTGATGACATGATTAGACGGAAACAGAAGTCATGTCATAAAATCTATGAACCTAACGTAACTAATAAAATAAACAATTTATAGCTGTACTAAAGTATCATTCCAGTAATTTACTAGGACACCTTGTTAAACACACACATAATCTACGTTGTATAAGTATATAAATTATCGAAATAGTAAAACCGAAAAACTATGTAATTCAAAGGCGAAATACTTCGGCATTGGTTTGACGCTGAATAATTGTTTCATCCGTCTGTTGAACAGTGTAGCATTGTAACAGTCTGTTGAACAGTGTAGCATTGTAACAGTTTGTTGAACAGTGTAGCATTGTAACAGTCTGTTGAACAGTGTAGCATTGTAACAGTTTGTTGAACAGTGTAGCATTGTAACAGTCTGTTGAACAGTGTAGCATTGTAACAGTTTGTTGAACAGTGTAGCATTGTAACAGTCTGTTGAACAGTGTAGCATTGTAACAGTTTGTTGAACAGTGTAGCATTGTAACAGTCTGTTGAACAGTGTAGCATTGTAACAGTTTGTTGAACAGTGTAGCATTGTAACAGTCTGTTGAACAGTGTAGCATTGTAACAGTTTATTGAACAGTGTAGCATTGTAACAGTCTGTTGAACAGTGTAGCATTGTAACAGTCTGTTGAACAGTGTAGCATTGTAACAGTTTGTTTCTGAGCTTATCTTGAATATAAAAGCGGGAAACCAATATAGGAAGTTGTCAAGACAACTGTATTAAACGAAACACAGTAGTATAACATACACAATGTTGCGGCGGACTCTTCGTTCTTGGAATTTGTCGCTAGAGTCGCAGCAGCAGCTTCTTCTTTGCCTGAAGGATTAGATGTACAGTCGTGAAACGTTACCCAGAGAGGAAATGGTTTACGCCATTATCTATTGGGCTAAATTGTTCCAACACCACGCGACAAAAATAAGTGTCTTACAAAAGTATTGTTACCACCAATGAGCACGTTACGTTTATAATGTATAATTAAAGCAATTTATTATTCACCGACTGAAAATAAAGTGTTATGCGGGCCTTTTTGTGGGACATTTAAAATTAACACACGCTTCCGTGTTCATTCCAAACAATACAATTTGTTGTGCATGTGCCAACGGACAAAGTGTGTAAGAATGGTGAGAGTAAAACACGTGTTTTACAAGAGAATTTGTCGTTGTTATCATCGTAAGAACACTTCGAATAACTCCGGGTGTTAGCAAACGAACCTGTAACTGCGAAGTCGAAAAGACACTCTTTGTTCGTGCCGCACGTGTTCTCTGCTTCCTGTTTCTGTGCGTTCGTCATGTTGTTGAGCACGTCATCAAGGAAGAGAGGTTTAAACTCGGTGTGAGCGAACGTTGAGTAACTCTTGCCCGGCGCGTAATAGAAGAGGGAATCAACACTCTGTATCCTCCCTAGATGCAGAAAGACCGTGTGACAACGAAGAGAACATGAACAGGTAAATTGTGTGTTACATTATTTTAATTATATTAAGTATTTATTATATTTAGTTTTATTTGTGACCCCACTGCCGTAGCCAGATCTGGGAGGAGACATTCACCCCTCCATCCATATCTGATATCATCAGACATAGAAGACTCACGTTTGCCGTATGCCAAGCAAAAAACTTGTAAACATAGCTTTTAAGGAAGACTTTAAAGGAACATAAATGAGGAAGGTCGCGGAAGAGATGGAGTGACCCAGTAAGATAGGACACTGGACACCCAATTTTAACAGCAGAGCAGACAGGACGAAATAGAGGGGTGTGACATCTAGG
Organism: Paraescarpia echinospica; assembly: GCA_020002185.1. Taxonomy (NCBI): domain Eukaryota; kingdom Metazoa; phylum Annelida; class Polychaeta; order Sabellida; family Siboglinidae; genus Paraescarpia; species Paraescarpia echinospica. Next base: position 19,517,836 of record CM034533.1, on the reverse strand, counting down.
ACGATAGCTAGGTGTGTGTGTGTGTGTGCGTGCGTGTGCGTGCGTGCGTGCGTGCGTGCGTGCGTGTGAGTGTGTGTGTGTGTGTGTGTGTGTGTGTGTGTGTGTGTGTGTGTGTGTGTGTGTGTGTGTGTGTGTGTGTGTGTGTGTGTGTGTGTGTGTGTGTGTGTAAAACGTACATTTGTCACCAAATTCCTCGTATATCGTCTTCTCCGTCGATATGTTTGACAGCGGCACGGCGTTCTCCCCTGGCGGCAGGAGGTCGTCAGTCGGGTCGCCATTGAACACCCCCATCAGGCCTTTCGTGTGATTCTTGAACTTGTCCGAGGCTCCGACCGTGATGTCGAGTTGTTCAGCTTTCACGCTGATTGTCAGAATGAATCCTTTGAAAATAGTAGTCGGAGAATGGATAATCTTGTATTGTTTAATAATAATAATAGTACCACGACTACTAATACACCAACAACTACTATTAATACTACAACTATTACCACTAATACTTCTACTATTACTAATATTACTAATATTACTATTATTACTACTATTACTACTACTACTACTACTACTACTACCTCTACTACTACTACTACAACTATTACTACTATTAGTAGTAGTAGTAGTAATAGTAATAGTAATAGTTAGAGTAGTAATAGTAGTAATAGTAGTAATAGTAGTACGTAGTACGTATTACTACTACTACTACTACTACTACTATTACTACTACTACTACTACTACTAATAATAATAATAATACCACTACTACTACTACTACTACTAGTAAGAGTAGTAGTAGTAGTATTAGTAGTAGTGGTATTATTACTAATACTACTACTACTACTACTACTACTAGTAGTAGTAGTAGTATTAGTAGTAGTGGTATTATTATTATTATTAGTAGTAGTAGTAATAGTAGTAGTAGTAGTAGTAGTAGTAATACGTACTACGTACTACTATTACTACTATTACTACTATTACTACTATTACTACTATTACTACTATTACTACTATTACTACTCTAACTACTACTATTACTACTACTACTACTGCTACTGCTACTACTATTACTGTTACTGCTACTATTACTACTACTATTACTAATAATAAAAATAATAAAAATAACGATAATAACAACAGTGCGGATTGTTCATTCGTACCAGATTTGAACGTCACTTCAATTTCGGTGACGTTCTTCTTTGTGAGCGTCACATTGCCGTAATCTTGTGTCGTGCTGTTTGCAGCGGAGAACCAATCCATCACGTTGTCGTTGTCAACGAACACGGCAATTCCTACAACAACGATATCCAACATTTGATTTAGTGGATGCCACCACTTGCATCTATTTGTTTAATAATGTGGATTCCTTGCAATTGTTTGTTGATATTAGATTATGCAGTATCTCGCAACATAAATGCACAACAACTTCACAATTTCACCTTCTTCTTGCACAACCCTGTACTGGCGTTACGTCATGTATCATGACAAGGTCATTTAACATAAGCAAATGAAGTTATTTAACATTACCGGAAACTAGAGGATATACCTAGCCTTGGTTTGAATAGAGTATTTAAGAAATACTCGAACACGACTTGAAACAAGCCATATCGTTACGCCCGATTAATTATATTACATAAAACACGGTGCATTTTCATCGAAAATGATGGTCTTTCAAATGAAAATATTATTATTGTGTAGTACCTACCATCCCGACTGTTCGTCAATTCAACATGGACGGTGTCCGAGTCTTTGTCCGTTGCAGCGAAAGCTGCAAATATAGTCGCGTCCGTCTCATTGCCTTTGTCGTCGCGAGCCTGCGCCGTGCGGCCCTGCAGTGTGAAGTTGCCGTGTGTCGTCTCTATGAGTGTGTACTCGCCCAGGCCGTTGAAGGTGTACTGGAAGCCGTCCAGCGTGCGGACGTGTGGGTCACCGTACATCCAACCTGCGATAGTGGACATAAACGATGCCGCATGTGAACATATACCGGTAAAAGGACAAACAATTCGTTCTTTCGGTCATGAAATATGTTGTCGTTGAATGTTTTTATATGTATCTGTTTTGAGCAACACTGATCGAAGAGAGTTCGTTACAGTGAAACTTTTTCGTTACGCGTCATACATTTTCGATAATCAACCCATTTTGTAATTTAATATCGAATAATACTAAGTATTACGTAATGGTAACAACATTCTTAGCTTAGTTTGTTCACTCTATGTTGCTCCCATTCATCCAGCTGTACGAATGAGTACCTGGCTGTAGACAGCGGTGGATATTTGTGTACGAATAGTGTTCGCGCATTAATTGCAGCGTAGCTGGATGCTTTCCAGAGAAGAGACATTGTTCAGTCGAACAGGTCTGCCTGGGAGTAAGGTGGAAAGCGCTTTGAGCAGTTCTGAGGTCTGGGTACTGCGGTATATAAGAACTTCCCTTTTTATAATGTGAACAACTCGTGTAATAATTGCGTCAACTCCTGCTCACCTATATTCAAGGGAATGTAGCCCGAGCAGCGGTCCATCGGCCGAACTAGGTAGAAGTAGTCGCAGTTGTCGGTGAACTGACAACACCACTGTCTCGGCAGGACGTCGTACTTCTCATGCTGTCTCCTGTAGCGAGGGTGATAGAAGAAAGTCTGGCCTCCGCGACCGTCCTCAGTGCTGATGAGGGGCCCAGACGGTGAGTAGCAACACTCCTGTCAAAGGAAGACGAAATATGTATTGTAGAATTAGATGTGTGTGTGTGTGTGTGTGTGTGTGTGTGTGTGCGTGCGTGCGTGCGTGTGCGTGTAGGTGTGCTTGGACGTGTGTGTACGCGCGGTCGTTTGTATGCATGTGGGGTGAGTGTGTTTGTGCGGATTTGTGTATGTACGTAGGTACGTAGGCAGGTAGTTATGTAGGCACGTTAATACATAGGCAGTTAGTTACGTAGGCTCGAAGGTACGAAATCACGTAGGTACGTTCGGACCGTAGGTATGTAAGCATGTGTGTGTGTGTGTGTGTGTGTGTGTGTGTGTGTGTGTGTGTGTGTGTGTGTGTGTGTGTGTGTGTGTGTGTGTGTGTGTGTGTGTGTGTGTGTGTGTGTGTGTGTGTGTGTGTGTGTGTGTGTGTGTCTGTCAGTGTCTGTATGTATGTATGCATGTATGTATGTATATATGTATGGATGTATGTATATAGCTGTGTATATATGTACGTACTTATGCATGTATGTATATACAATGCATAATACGTACTTGTTATATATATATATATATATAATTATTATTATTATTGTTTTAGAATCATCGCCCATACCTGTGTAGACCTCATCCACGGCATTCTTTCATAGATGCACAACCTCTCAAAGTTTGTTTCAAAGTACTGCTTGTCATCGAATTTCCAACGGCCGTCCATCATAGCGAGTCGCCAATCACAAGGACAGAACATCGTCCAGCCCCAGTAGTATCGCACGATATCTATCCGTCTCATCTCGTTCGCGAACCAGTTGAAACATTTCTGGTCGTAGTTGGTCTCACGGCTTCCCGACGCCACACGGAACATGTAGGCGCCGCGTTCTCCTATGGGTATTATACAACTCTCTTTTAGTAAGCGTGTTTGTTCTTCATCTGCGGACAGTATGCCACACAACATATTGTTGTACGAATATTGCCTTACTGCGCATTTTATGTATTTTTCCTGTCCTGTTTTGATATCGTCGATAGGCAGCAAGGGATGGATCTATAAATTTACAATTGCACGCATGGTCTCAGTGAAACTTTTCCTTATCAACAACGTTTACATGTGTGCAATATACAACTAGCGCGACGAACCATCTGCATTATTAGTTTTACCGACATACAGTTCTCGCCTAAACAACGTTACCTATGTTTTTGTCAAAAAGATGAAAGTTTGGGAACATAATTTCAACAAAACAATATTCGACTTCACGTCCAACAGATTCAATGTGCGATAGCCACTTTGTAAACTCCACTGACAGATTTCTAGGAACAGGAACAGGAATAGGAAAAGAAACTATTTATTTGTCCTAAAATATACAATACAACAGAATCATTGTGAAAAACATCAAAAAAGCTCTGTCTGAACAAATAAGCATTTCGAAAGTTAACATACCACATTAAAAAAAACATACAATATATTGCAATCGAGTCGACGTGAAAACGCAAATGGTAAGTGTATATATGGTAGAAGAAAATATTATGTTATGATATGGGACGGGAGATTCCTGCTACGGCTACATATAGTCGCTGTCGTAGGAGCCCACTCTACTAGGTTATGCGTCGTTTTATATATATATATATATATATATATATTTCTACAAGGATGGATGCTGAAAAAATAGCGAAAAGAGCAGAGGCGGATAAACATAAAAGACACAGAAAAAAGGGAAAGCCACATCTGAGATGGGAGTATTGCGTGAGGAGGGACATGAGAAGGTCAGAGAAGGATGAAAGATGGAGAGAGGGAGCGATGGACAGAAAATTGTGGAAGGAAAACACACAGCGAGTGGTTCAGCTATGCTGTACCTGAGTCTCACCCATGTCCAGCAGGGAACAAAGAGGAGAGCAACAGCATACATAAGTTGAACAAGACACACCTTTGTTGCCGATCCGATTCTGCATGCGGAAAGATGTCGACTTCATCGATTGGGCCAACTGCCTGGAAACCTCCAATTCGTGTTTGTACGAGAAGTATCCCAGTATGCTTCGTCTCGTCTTAGTGAACTCGGTGTCCCATCCCATGTCCATGTAGATGTACATCGCGAATGTCTGGTACCGCGATGCGTCGTAGACGATGACCAACTGGAAGGTGTTTGGCTGCGGGTGGAGAGAGAAAGATGGATATGTTTGGTAAGATATTATGCTGAATCAATAGCCGAAGAAATGAAAACGAATGATGCCACCATGAAAGAAACGCCTGTGGTTGCAAACAACAATTGGCATACCTGATAAACACAACTGTAGTGATACCACTGAAAGCCTCTCCCTCTCTCTCCCTCTCTCTCTCTCTCTATTCCCTCCCTCACTCCTTCCCCCCCTCTCTCTCTCTCTCTATTCCCTCCCTCACTCCTTCCCTCTCTCTCTCTATTCCCTCCCTCACTCCCTCCCTCTCTCTCTCTATTCCCTCCCTCACTCACTCCCTCTCTCTCTCTATTCATTCCCTCACTCCCTCCTTCTCTCTCTCTCTCTCTCTCTCTCTCTATTCCCTCCCTCACTCCCTCCCACCCTCTCTCTCTCTATTCCCCCTCACTCCCGCTCTCACTCTTAATTCCCTCCCTCCCTCACTCACACCCTCTCTCTCTCTATTCCCTCCCTCACTCCCTCACTCTCTCTCTCTCTATTCCCTCACTCACTCCTTCCTTCTCTCTCAATTCCCTCCCTCACTCACATCCTCTCTCTCTCTCTATTCCCTCCCTCACTCCCTCCCTCTCTCTCTCTCTATTCCCTCCCTCACACCCCCTCTCTCCCTCCCTTCCTATCTCCCAACCTGCTTACCTCTGTCTTTCTCCTATATTTCTCTCTCTCTCCCTCTCTATCTTTCTCTCCCTCTCTATCTCTCTCCCTCTCTATCTTCCTCTTCCTGTCTCTCTTCCTCTTCCTCTCTGTCTCTTCTTCTTCCTCTTCCTCTCTCTTTCTCTTCCTCTCTCTCTCTTCCTCTTCATCCCCCCTCTCTGTATCTCTCTCTTTCTCTCTCTCTCCAATCTCTGCCCCCCCTGTCTCTCTGTCTCCCTCTCCATCTCCCCCCTCTCTCTTCTCTCTCTCACTCTTTCTTTCTTTCTCTATCTCTTCCTACCTCTCTACTCCCTCCCTCCCTCCCTCCATCCCTCCCTCCCTTTCTCCCTCTCTTCCTACCTCCTTCCCTCCATCCCTGCCTCCCCCCTCTCTCTCTCTCTCTCTCTCTCTCTCTCTCCTCTCTTTCTCCATTTTCTTTGTCTCTGTCTGTAATGTATGCCTGCCTGCCTATTTGTCTGTCTGTCCGTCTGTCTGTCTGTCTGTCTGTCTCTGTCTCTCTCTCTCCTCTCGTCTTGTCGACCCACGATTCGTTCATGAACCGTGTCTTACAACTGGATACACAACTATTGTTTATAAGAATTCGCGGCTTGCCTATCGCCGTGTGCACTCACCGAGTCGTATTTCGGCAAATAGTAATTACGGGGAATCATTTCGGTCCACGTGATCACCATGACCCAGGTGACATCCGTCACGGACACCCCGCTTTTGTCGATGATGTCATCCCTGGCGTGGTCGATCGCATGCTGTGGATAAATATAACCTGATATGTTTAGAACGAAATATAGATACATTTTACATCGTTAACTTATATCGTGTAAATTAAAGTAACGTGCGCGCGTGCGTGTACGCGTGCGTGCTTGTGTGTTCATGCGTGCTTGTGTGTTCATGCGTGCGTGCGTACGTGTGTGTGTTTGTGTGTGTACGTGCGTGCGTGCGCGCGCGCGCGCGTTTGTGTGTGTGGGCGTGTGCTGGTGTGTGTATGTGTGTGTGTGCTGAAGTATGTGCGCAAGTGTATGCGCAAGTGTGTCTTCTGCGTTTGTATATTGAAACACTCATATTTGATTTTTTTTAATTACATTTATTTCCAAGGAGACACTTTGTATATAAATTAAAATACTATAATTAATTGATCATTTCCATTAACCGCAATACAGATTACATAGCTTAACCAGTTTCTGAAGCGAAATCTGCATTTAATTATGAATGAGTAACCGCACTCCAAAACAAAGACAACAAAGGTTATGTCTCATACCTGCATACGAGCCTGGTCGACGGAGTTTGAGCCGGGGTTTGTGAGGTCGTAGATGTGGTAGTAGACGTGCCCATATCGGGCGTCACTGTCCGTCCACAGCGGTGCCAGCATTGCAATGCCATAATTCTCCGCCTTGAGACGTTTGGGAAAGTTCAACATGTTTTTACTGAGCTTGTCAGGGTACCGTTTCACGAAATTCAATCCGAAGGTGACGTAACCATTCGTGTAGATCTGAAGAGAGAGAGAGAGAGAGGTATTAGTGATATAAACTATGGAGTTGTAATTATCACAGTTGTAGCAGTAGCAGCATACGCAACAGCAGCATCAGCAGCAACGACATCATCATCATCAGCAACAGCAACGACAGCAGCAACAACAACAACGTCAGCAGCAGCAACAGCAACAACAGAAACAACAACAATACCAGCAGCAACAGTAACAACATTAGCAGCACCAACAGCACTAACAGCACCAACAGCACTAACAGCACTAACAACACTAACAACACTAACAGCACTAACAGCACTAACAGCACTAACAGCACCAACAGCACCAACAGCACCAACACCACTAACAGCACCAACAGCACCAACAGCACCAACAGCACCAACAGCACCAACAGCACCAACAGCACCAACAGCACCAACAGCACCAACAGCACCGACAGCACAAACAGCACTAACAGCACCAACAGCACCAACAGCACTAACAGCACCAACAGCACCAACAGCACCAACAGTAGCAGCAGCAGCAGCACCAATAACAACAACATTGTCAGCAATGCCAGCAACATCAGCAGCAGCAGAAGGAACACAAGTACTACAAAAAACAACAACCACTGCAGCAATTGTAGTAGCTCCGACAGCAACAGAGCCAACAGCAGTAACAAGTACAACAGAAGCTGCTGCAACTGCAATAGTGGCCTGGGTGGTAATAGTGATGTTGGTGCTGTTGGTGTTGTCGGTATTATTTGTGTTGTTGCTACTGTTCGTGTTGTCGGCATTATTTGTGTGTTGGTATTGTCGGTATTATTTTTATTGTTGGTGTTGTCGGTATTATTTGTACTCTTGGTGCTGTTCGTGTTGTCGGTATTATTTGTGTTGTTGGTATTGTCGGTATTATTTGTGTTGTTGGTGTTGTCGGTATTATTTGTAATCTTGGTGCCGTTCGTGTTGTCGATATTATTTGTATTGTTGGTGCTGTTCGTGTTGTCGGTATTATTTGTATTTTTGGTGCTGTTCGTGTTGTCGGTATTATTTGTGTTGTTGGTGTTGTCGATATTATTTGTGTTGTTGTTGCTATTGGTGTTGTCGGTATTATTCGTGTTGTTGTTGCTATTGATGTTGTCGGTATTATTTGTGTTGTTGGTGCTGTTGGGGTTGTTAGTATTATATGTGTTGCTGGTGCTGTTGGTGTTGTCGGTATTATTCGTGTTGTTGTTGCTATTGATGTTGTCGGTATTGTCGGTATTATGTGTGTTGTTGGTGCTGTGTTGTTGGTGCTGTTGGTGTTGTCGGTATTATTTGTGTTGTTGGTATTGTCGGTATTATGTGTGTTGTTGGTGCTGTTGGTGTTGTTGGTGTTATTTGTGTTGTTGGTGTTGTCGGTATTATGTGTGTTGTTGGTGCTGTTGGTGTTGTTGGTGTTATTTGTGTTGCTGGTGCTGTTGGTGTTGTTGGTATTATTTGTGTTGTTGGTGTTGTCGGTGTTATTTGTGTTGTTATTGCTATTGGTGTTGTCGGTATTATTTGTGTTGTTGGTGCTGTTGGTGTTGTTGGTATTATTTGTGTTGCTGGTGTTGTTGGTGCTGTCGGTATTATGTGTGTTGTTGGTGCTGTTGGTATTATTGATGTTATTGGTGCTGTTGGTTTTGTCGGTATTATGTGTGTTGTTGGTGCTGTTGGTGTTGTCGGTATTATTTGTGTTGTTGTTGCTGTTGGTGCTGTCAGTATTATTTGTGTTGTTGGTGCTGTTGGTGTTGTCGGTATTATTTGTGGTGTTGCTGCTGTTGGTGTTGTCGGTATTATTTGTGTTGCTGGTGTTGTTGGTGTTGTCGGTATTAGTTGTGTTGTTGTTGCTGTTGGTGTTGTCGGTATTATTTGTGTTGTTGTTGCTGTTGGTGTTGTCGGTATTATTTGTGTTGTTGGTGCTGTTCGTGTCTTACTAAAGGTAAATAATTCCTAACCTTCAGTCGTTTGTACCGCCCATTGGAGAACTGTACATTCGGGATAGGAATGAAGTCGGACTCGCAACTTTTTTTTTTCTTGTCGCATTTGTAGTCAATCGTGTCAGAAATGTCGACATCGCTTTGCAGGTTGCCATACTGGTAGTACGGGTACCTAACAGCTGAAAACGCATTCCAGTTGAACATAAACGATGTCGCACTGTACGCTTGTGACACGTTAATGCTACTACTACTAATAATAATAAAATTTTACATACCACCCGAATTAATTTAAAATAAAATGCTCTAGGGCGCGTTACCTATGTTGATTCGCTAAATAGGTTTTGGGTCACCACGAAAATGATGCAACCACGGAAAATAATGCTTTTTGTAACATTAATTGGTGTAATTTAGTTATAAAGTTGGCAAACGTGGATGTGATGTATCGTGCCATGATTGTTACCTGTGTCACATGTTGGTCCGTTGTAAAGATCCGGGACGCAGGCGCATGTGAAAGCATTTATGACGTTGGAACATGTTCCTCCATTCTTGCATGGGCTACTAGCACACTCGTCAATGTCTGGAGCAACGTACATATGATTAGAATGTTAGCGTATAATAGTATTAGCCACCATGCACGCAGGCACGAACACGTACATATTAGAGTTCCCATGCACACGTACACATAACGTACTGAGACATACCCACTCACACTTACACGCATAGACACTCGCACGCATACGCACACGCGCGCGCGCGCACACACACACACATACATGGACGCACGCACACGCACACGCACACATACATACATGCACACGCACACATACACACACGCACGAACGCACGCACAAACACACAGTAACATATGATAAAGTATCGTTATATCGACGACAGTGTCCGTAAACAATGTGTGTTTGTTCAGATATTATATGAACTTACATATATATCATATTACAGAAATAAATTCTTTCAAACCAACGTTAACATTATAATAATTATAGTATTTAACACTGTGTACGCAATTGAAGTTTTCATTGGCATAGTATTGGCATAATGTCACAAAAACAATCTATGTAGAAAGCGACAATTTATTAGAATGTGTTGGTGCGGTCGGTCTGCAGTCGCGTATGTCTGTAGTGTAGGTGAATGTCTATTTTTGTATACGGGCATACATTTTCCTTGAGTATGGAGCAGCGTCTTCCAGGTGGTGGAATCATCACTCCCATTCTGCGGTAAGGAGCCGGATGCTGTGAATCCTACTTCTGATCACATTTTACACGAAGCAACTATACGTAATACCATCTTTACTACACCTCGCCGGTTTAACTCGGTGGCGGGCATTCAAGCTGCGTTACTCAACGACGCTACTGTGAAGTGACATGTTCACTATCAACGGACCACTTCACTAACGGCCTTGTGTGCTCGTCAGCTTGGTTTTGTTCTTTAATGTAGATGTCTCTCCTTGACAATGATCTTGTGTACTGAAAAAATCAACACCAGGTCGCGCCACTGTGACTCTTTCACCGGTGTATCCCGGAAATAATGTCCGTAATAATACGGCTGCGGATTTTGAAAGCATTCGTTATCTTAGTTAACCAGTCCTCTGGTCTACTAAAGTTAATATTCCATCACCCGATTGTTTGAAGGGGCAACTATGACAAGCGCCCGCGGAATAGGCCATACGCTATTCAAACTTACCAGTTTCGCAAACGTAGCCAGTGAAACCAGCAACGCACGTGCAACTGTAGGCGTTCAGTTCGTTGTTGCATGTAGCTCCGTTCATGCACGGGTTACTCGCGCACTCATCGATGTCTGCAACAAATAGTAGCTCATCAGTCGTGTATAACTATACATATATTTACTTCATTGACAACGACATAGACGATGAACGATCTATAATTGTATTGCTACTTCGTCAAGAAAATATTGGCATGGCAGTTATTTCCGTGTGACATAGTTTTCAATACGCTGCAACGTGCTATTGTGGATATTCCTATTCCGCTGTCAATGACTCCCGAACCGCAATCAAGGGAGAATTAGCAATGCGTAACGTGTGTTACGTGAATGGTGGTGCATCATCAGCAATGCACCAGCTGTGTAAGGGTCTCTATTTCGTACCCACGAACAATCCAGCTTTTGTTGGCGAAGTAGCTACGGTAGATGTGAGTGAACAATATATGACCATTCCACAGGAAACAGTGTATTTTAACTCCGTGGCAGGTATGCGAGAAATTCCGCCACGCTACACATACAAGATAGCATTGTTCAAAACAACCTTCTATCGACTTATCAAAACGCGTGTTTATTAGTTGAGGCGTTGTCCAATCATATCACGCGCTTTCGGGATTTGGGTTTTGGGGGGCATGGCAATCATAGTAACAATGCTGGGTCGTAAATAAGGGCGGATTTACGGGGATTTCCTTGATTATGTCCTTCATGTTGGACGCGAACGCCCGTTTCTCACACTCTCCGCTGGCGGAGACAACAAGCGGGACGAAATATAACAGCCTAACCTAGCTTTCTTACAAGGTGTTAACTACACGTCTGAGGTAGTGTAGTATTCCTGCCAACCATGAATCGAGAGAATGGTTCAAAACACGTAGACATCTACAGCGACGTCCCATGCTCACTCGTTCACACAGCTGTGCGACCGTGTCAACTACGAGTAGGCGTAAAACAACAATTAGTGTCCGTCCGCCGTTACCCTGAACGCGTCCCATTGAAAATAGCATTTTGGTGTGATGTGTGAATTTTTTACGAGCTCTTCTATGTGGGACATGTTGGTCCAGTGAATATTGAATGTACTACTGCGTTAGCTATTTCACGAGGTAGCAATAAATATACATTAATCGCTCGCGTATTCGTACCATGGCTATTTTGCAGGAATATATTTCAAAGTCCGTCAACAGATTGGGACGAAATTGAGTGGTATCAGGTTTGGTTGGATTTTCCTGTAAAAACTAGCTGTGAGGTTTCTACGAATTTCTAACACGATATCAGTTAATTAATGTTTCACGCGCTGAGAAAGTTTAAAGACAATCTATAGTCAAATTTACCATCCAGCACAGGATAGAATAAAATGGCCGCCTATGTAAAATCTGTTGAGGTCTCACCCCAGTATACAGCGTTCACCATGGGATTGGGTGTCTTATGTCCAAACCTACCTGAATCGCAGTTTTGTCCGGTGTATCCAATCACGCACGTACAGCTGTAGGCGTTCAGTTCGTCGTTACACGTGGCTCCGTTCATGCACGGTTTGCCCTCACATTCGTTAATGTCTGTAAACAAATAGACGGGCTGACATCCGACACCGGAGTAACAAACGAAATCACCGGTTATCGCCACTACATTTTTACCGCTGACCATATAATTTCTGCAGTTGCCAATTACGACGGCTTACCACAGATTTCGTCCACCGCTTCCATATTTCCTTGACAGGTAGAACAGTGCTTCGGGTATATATAGGTAAATAATGATCTACCTTTGTTCTGTTTGAAATGCGTCGCGAATTGGTAAATATATTAGAAGTTCAAAGAGCAACTGACAACGGACGGCACACGGGGAACTGCTAGGCTGCTCCCGCAGTCAGCAGCTGATACATACGCGTCGATACTTGATGAGGTAGGCGCCAATGGTGTTACACGGGACGCTCTGACACAAGGGAACTCTAAAGAGCTCGTCCCGTTACACAGTGACGTTGAGTATACATGTATCGGCGTCTGTGAAACATATTCAGATACAAGGCCTATTTTTATGCGAAACTGCTCCGTTTAATGTTCATGCAGGGCGCATGTTGATGAAAGTGTGACAGCTAAGTAATCATAGGCGGGTCTAGGGGGGCTGGGGGCACGTGCCGTAGACCTTTTTAATGTGCCCCCGGTACTGAAGTTACGGCGGCGCAACGGCGAAATTTTTTAAACAGCGATATCCAAACCTACCAGTCTGGCAATTGGAGCCGGTGTAACCAGCAACACACGTACAGCTGTAGACGCTCAATTCATTGTTACACGTGGCTCCGTTCATGCACGGACTGCTCTTACACTCGTTGATGTCTGCAATAACAATGCGTTATACGTATGAATAATGGGTGTGTGTGTGTGTGTGTGTGTGTGTGTGTGTGTGTGTGTGTGTGTGTGTGTGTGTGTGTGTGTGTGTGTGTGTGTGTGTGTGTGTGTGTGTGTGTGTGTGTGTGTGTGTGTGTGTGTGTAATCCATTGCGTGTACGCGGAACTAGTCGCAGATAAAGCGACAAAAACAAGTGAATACTTGTACGTAAAACTACACCGTGGCGATGACGAAAATATTGAAGGCGTTAACGAACAAGAGCGACAAGTACACAGTTTATTGTCGGCAACACTGCCGACTGTGTGCGATCATTTCAGGCACCTGTTGGTATAAAAGAAAAAATATATAAAGTAAAAGTAATATAAATGTCATAGCGACATTAAATATCCTTAATTTGCTGCCAACGTTTTCTGTGTGGAAGTCGTGTTCAGTAGTAATAAATTTATCCGCGCTACTTGGTTAATGCATTCTTGTCAATCATTCTTGTCAATCATCTTTGTAAAACGATGTGCTCCTTCCAACTGTAACGGAGATGGGACTCTTTTGCTAACTATATGAATCGACCGCAGGGAAGATCACACACTATTCAAACCTACCAGTGTCACAGTCGTTGCCAGTGTAACCAGCCACGCACATGCAGGTGTATTCGCCAGTTTCGTCCGCACACGTAGCTCCGTTCCTACACGGATTACTTTCGCATTCATCGATGTCTGTAACAAATATGCAGACACAGATCGTGAGTATGTTCATATTGTTGGAAGCGGCTATATTATACGTGTTATCTAGCATCACTTGATGTATTTGGCAACTATGATTGATTGTAATCTTCTGCGTGTGCTGTTTCTGACAATACAGCAGTTGGTATGAGTATTTTCTCTATTCCGTCGCCATGCACCATTAAGTCTGGTTACAGAGTGTAAAAATACCTATAAGTACGAGGACTATAACACATGTTTGCGTTGGCTGCTTTGCTACGATCTCTCCTACTATACTTGATAAGGTCCAATCTTCGTCTGAGCACATGGTTGCATACGTTCATGTTTGTGCCAAACCGGTGGCATACACCACCACAAGCCGCATAAATGAAGAGTAGCACGTCGTATTATATATTGTGACGACGTCGGGATAGGAGATAGCTTAATCCTCCCCCTCCACTTACAAATGCATGCCGTCAATCTTGTCAAACGTGCTTTCAATCTAACCGTAACCCTATCCTTTAACCTAGCCATAAAACTAACTCTTTTGCACATCAGGCCGACCACAAAAGGCAATCATTGTGTACGTGGAGGGGTCGCAGGAAGCCCTCTCCGTCAAGATAAAGGTGACACCGAAGAGTAGTGAGACAAACACACGGCTATTGTCAGCTGTGCTTTCTCTTAGGTGTTCGTCACGCGTGCGTAGTAATACACATGTAATATTGATACTGGTCGTAATTAAATGTGCTATGTATTTAGCAACACTAGACGAACTATAGTTTTGGTGCACGCTGATGTTGTGTCCTCAATCATGGGTAAATGGGACAATACATGGCAGCAGTAAATGACGGCGATATGCTATTGCGCCATACCTGTTTCACAAAGGTAATCGGTGTATCCTTTCACGCACGTGCAGCTGTAGGCGTCTACTTCGTCGATACACGTGGCTCCGTTCTTACACGGATTGGTATCACACTCATTGATGTCTGTAAGCAATAATACAGCATGCGTGTGTGAATATTAATTTGTTGAATATAAATTATCATAGGCGTGTCTGGGGGCACATGCCCTCCTACTCGTAGACCTGTGGAATTTGTCGTGCCCGAGAGTTTGTATGGGCCCCCGTGACCGTGCCCTCCTAGACTCTTTTCCCCCCGTGACTGAAGTTACATCGGCGCAGCGACGACTAATTTTAAACAGCACCCCTCCCCCCGTCTTCCGATGTGACAGCGCGCCAGACAGCGAGAAGAATGTGAAGTTACGACATTTCCATTTCAACGGCACCGTCTTCTTATGTCACCAGTCGAGCCGCGATAGCGCGGAGAAAATCTCGCAGCAGTGGACAATGTTCTACAGCAATTTCGTTCGGCCGCCAGTGGAAGATGTTGCGCACCCCTAGCCTATCCTCTCTGGACACGCCCCTGAATTATTAATCTAATTCCGTTTCTTGATTTCGATTGACGAATAACAAACATTCGCATGGCTTTGGTTTGTGGATGCTGCGTCAACAATTTCTCAAACATAATATTCCATCGCCAGCGACTGTCTTTCATGGACAACACGTTGGATAATAGCAGATTGTTACGAAACCGAAGTAGCACCTACACCAACTAATACTGCACAGTTGTTACGAGTACATATACAAGGCATTGGCGTCGGAACGTGGTGTATACTCAGGGAGGGGTGAAGCTCAACAAAAAAACAATTGCACTCCCATGAGGCTCCACATAAAACCCACCTTCATGCTCTCCAAAAAAACCTTCAATTTCTCCCATTGAGGCTACCAGCAAACCAACCTTCATTCTCTCCAAAAAAAACCTTCAATTTCTCCCATTGAGGCTACCAGCAAATCAACCTTCATTCTCTCCAAAAAAACCTTCAATTGCTCCCATTGAGGCAACCAGCAAATCAACCTTCATTCTCTCCAAAAAAAACCTTCAATTTCTCCCATTGAGGCTACCAGCAAATCAACCTTCATTCTCTCCAAAAAAACCTTCAATTGCTCCCATTGAGGCAACCAGCAAATCAACCTTCATTCTCTCCAAAAAAACCTTCAATTGCTCCCATTGAGGCAACCAGCAAACCAACCTTCATTCTCTCCAAAAAAAGAATACCCCAAAACACCCACATTCAGGCTATCCAAATACCACCAATTTCACCCCCAAAGGCACCCGTTCCTTGAATATTGGGGGACTAATCCTATCTCCAATCCCAAACCCAACATATTGGTGGGCTCATTCCCACCCCCGGTTCCGACACGTATGTAGTGTGTGACTCGGTGATTCATATGAGGAAGCCGAGTTAGAAAACTGCACATTGAAAAATACGAAGCCAGATATCCATACTGCGTACACCGACACAAGGATAGCTTCTGCATTGATAGAGCAATTTCAGCTACCTATCTCTGGTTGCTAGCGAGTGAACATCAGTTTAAAACACGCAGACTTCGGATACGCCTCAATGCACCAAAAATGACGTACACCGTCACAACATGCAATTGTGGTTAACCTGAATAGAACAGCTCCGTTGTCATTACGTAGAAATGACCACCCGATAGACATGCATGCTTTATCAACGCTTACACAGTACGCTAAATGTAATCCTTTGAATGCGCCATAAACATACTAAAACAAACATTTCAATTTCGATCTTCTGCTGACGTGATAACGTCATACTGACACATCTGAGACTGTCTGCAAGCGCCCCGATCTTACCTCGCTTCCCGATCCCGATCCCGATCGCACCACGCGTTCGGTTCGATTGTTGAACATTGAACCGAGCGCGTGGCGCGATCGGGATCGGGATCGGGATCGGGATCGGGAAGGGAGTCGACGCTTGCAGACAGTTTCTAATATCAGTTTTGCTCTCCCACTGGAACGAAGTGACTTGATAGTTCGTACCTGTCTCACACATGTCGCCCGTGTACCCGGCTGCGCACGTGCACGTGTACGAACCATCTTCGTCGTCACAGACCGCTCCGTTCATACACGGATTGCTGTCACATTCGTCGATTTCTGTAATGAAAACAGACTGTGTATATCTATGAATAAACATACTTAAAGTACAAAATACAATTAGCGAATATAGTTATTGGAAAACCTACTGTGGAAAACAATACTGATGTAATGCAAACCTTTTCTGCAAGTACGTGTTCACTACCGGTAGGCCTGTTCACATGTTGATGACATTGTATTTAACCAATGCTTCCATGCGTCTATTACATATATAATAATATTACTATTATTATTATTAACATTATTACTATTGTTACTATTGTTACTATTGTTACTATTATTACTATTATTACTGTAGAATAAGAATAATGTAGAAGCATACATCAATTGACTGTGGTAAATATATAACCATTGCGCACCATGTACTTCTTTGTCATAAATTACTACTCAACACTTACAGTATACGTTACGGACCTCTTTACATATATCGCCCTCCCCAACAGCTACACTGGCCTATGCTGACGCCCGTCTATGCCACTCTGTAAGTTATCTTAAGTGATTCAACGTATAACATGTAGTACTATCTTTGAAAAAAACTTCACTGTTCCTCCGAAGCAAAATGTGTTACTTCAACTATGAAACACGACCTGTGTCATTGTCCAACGTACTTATGTTAACCGCACGTGCCCGCGAACGCAGCAGTGAGGTGCGGGAAAAGCTGCCGCTCCAACGGATAGTCTTCCCATTCACACTCACCCGTTTCACACCTGTCGCCGCTGAAGCTAGACGCGCACGTGCAGCTGTAGGTGTCCACGTCATCGATACACGTGCCACCGTTCATGCACGGGTCATTCTCGCATTCGTTAATGTCTAAAATAAAAATAGAATATATTTAAATGAGATGCCAGTAATAATTCTGTGCGACACAACGAACGAACTTCGCTTATTGAACGACGTTTTCTACGCGTTGTAGTGAAGGCCACTATGTTGGTAACAATGTGTTGGTAAACGCAAACTTTCTCTTGATTTTGTCTGTTTGGGTAGTAAATTTGTTAAAAATGAGGGTGGCAAGTTTTCTAAGCAGGATAAGTCTACAAAATTCAAGAATACCGTCCACCATGCAAATTGTGCTAATTTTCCATTATCATAATATTCTGTTATTGTGCCCGGGGACGACAACCGAATCGCTCACAACGCTAGCGTTTACTGGCGTTATATTTAATTCAGTTTGCCGTCAAAAACGAACGCCATTAAACATGATTAACATCTGGAAAAACCTTCAACGCACAGCTATCTACATTCGAGAAACCAGAGTTGCGGTTTGAGCGAACGCTGAAGAAGAAACTTGATTCACGAAGGGCTAAACGAAGAGACGAGGGTCATGTTTAGAAGGATTATTTCCTACTGATACCTTCAGTGTCATAGGGTTTCAAACTGATGTCATTCATTACCTTTTCCCAAATTTGGTATAAACCAATTTTGTCTACAGCCCAACTTGCGTAATATATCCCAGTTGGTATATTCTTGTTTGCAAGAAATAAAAAGTTGTTCTAAGAAACGAAGACTCCGTGAAATTAGCCAATAACATTCGCCCCCTAAAACAATAGAAACTCCGGGCAGTTGCCTAATCGCATTTACAGTGAAGGTGACAGTATACGTAAATGGGTGCGTGATGAAATACCGAAGATTTGAGTTATCACTTCAGTGAGGTCAATCAAACTTTAGAGAAGCCACCTCTCTCAGAGTGACCACACGGACGGGAACAGTAAAGCATTACGACATGAGGTTGAGCAACTTGAACGTATACCGTAACTGTCACTAGATCATTTCGGAGTAACAACATATGTTTACCAGCCATGAATATAATTTAAAGTGACCTGACACAGCTAAGTGAGTATTAAATCGCATAATTGTGAGATACAGTTTTGTACCTTTTTTGATTCCACAGGTGATGAGCTTTAAATGATACGTCATTTGTTGAAATATCTTTAGTATTTTTGTTTATTGATATAATTGAAGAATACTTTTAAAAAGCAACGTTTTGCCAAACGATGTAATTTTTACTCACATTTTCTATCGTTTCTAATGCGTTGGTTCGTAAATGCGTGTATTTTATTAGTTTTTTTTTTTTTTCAACAAAAATAAACTAGACATTGAAAGATCAGACAACAAGGTATGCATTTCTGCCAACTAACACAATTTATGGGGTATGACGTAGACATCTAATTTTGGCTCGTGCGCAGAATAAGCCTGTACAACTTAATACCCGGTTCACGGCGGCGGGTTAGTAAATTATTATTACATACCTGTTTCGCACACGTCACCGGTGTAGCCAGTCGCGCACGTGCAACTGTACGAGTCGCCCCCGTCGTTACACACACCCTGCATGCACGGGTTACTGTCACAGATGTCTGTTCCGGATCCCGTATCGTCCTCTCCTACGAACTCTTTTTTCAAACAGACAAGAAATGCATGGAATACGTAATGAACAATTATATTTTACATGCATTCGTTTATTCAGTCGCCATTCCAACTGCATATCTAATTACAGTTCAATGCTTATTGAGGCGCGGTGGCACAGTTTTAGAACATCGGACTTCGAAACCCAACCTCCCAAACATTCAAACATACAACCATCCAACCATCCAAGCACCCAATCACACAACCACACAACCACACAACCACACAACCACCCAACCATCCAAACAAACAACCACCCAACCACCCAACCACCCAACCACTCAACCACTCAACCACCCAACCACCCATCCACCCAACCACCCAACCACCCAAACACCCAACCACCCAACCACCCAACCACACAACCACCCAACCACACAACCACCCAACCACCCAAACACCCAACCACCCAAACACCCAACCACCCAACAACCCATCAACCCATCCACCTAACCACCCAACCACCGAACTACCCTACCACCCAACCACACATCCACCCATCCACACAAACACCCAACCACACATCCACCCATCCACACAAACACCCAACCACCCATCCACCCATCCACCCTTCCACCCAACCACCCAAACACCCAACCACCCAACCACCCAACCAACCACACAATCACACAACCACTCAACCATCCAACCATCCAACCACCCAACCACCCAACAACCCATCCACCTAACCACCCAACCACCGAACTACCCTACCACCCAACCACACATCCATCCATCCACACAAACACCCAACCACACATCCACCCATCCACACAAACACCCAACCACCCATCCACCCATCCACCCATCCACCCATCCACCCATCCACCCATCCACCCATCCACCCAACCACCCAACCACCAAACCACCCAAACACCCAACCACCCAACCAGCCAACCACCCAACCACCCAACCACCCAACCAACCAACCAACCAACCAACCAACCACACAATCACACAACCCATCAACCCATCCACCTAACCACCCAACCAACCAACAATCCTACCACCCAACCACACATCCACCCACATACACAAACACCCAACCACATATCCACCCATCCAAACAAACACCCAATCACCCATCCACCCATCCACCCATCCACCCATCCACCCATCCACCCATCCACCCATCCACCCATCCACCCATCCACCCATCCATCTATCCACCCATCCACCCATCCACCCATCCACTCATCCACCCAACCACCCAACCACCCATCCATCCAACCACCCAACCACCCATCCACCCATCCACTCAACCATCCAGCCGTCCATCCATCTAATCATCCAACCACCCAATCACACAACCACTCAACCACCAAACCACGCATCCACCAATCCAGCCATCCACCCAACCACACAGCCTCCCATCCCATCCACGACCCAATAACAACATGATGACCTCTATTAACACAAGTAACCACGTGTCACTTACCCCCTGCGTTGACGAGACATGTCAAACATACAACCGCCAGGAGGCACCACTGGATCACATGGCACGCTGCCATGTCGCCTCCACTTCGCCTTCTACAATAAACGACCATCATTGTAAACACACCGTGATCCGGGGGCACATACGGCCTAACAGTTGGGTGTACCAGCAATAGCAGCATACTCTCCTCGAGTAAAAACAGTTACCAATAACGCGGTTGTAATAACACACATAGCCATCGTAATGTGGTGAATATTTGGGACTGAGCCAGAACCGCGGTCTCAGCACGACGTAGCTGCCCAACTTGACACGGGAAGACGGTCGTGGGGAGTGTTGCACATTTTGCGCAGTTCGAGCGGGTAGCGTTGAAGATTTATCGCGATTCAGGGGGTAGATTTGAAGATTTATTGCTTGTCACGGGGATAGCATTGAGGCTTTTTGATGTTCGAGGTGGTTAGTGTTGGATATGTTTTGGGAGCCTGCAATTACACAGTTCCTATAGTAGGACTACCTTTAATCCTCGACATGTGTACTGCTGTATACGATTTGTTGTATATGTATTCTATGTACACACATTTTGATAACGGTTGATCTTAAAGGAACATAGTCTGTTCGTTTTTATTTTAAAATACTGCTAAACAGTATAAATCCGTTTGTGAAATTAACCTTGGTTTACATCGTGTTAATGCAATGAATGTTATCGACAAGACATGTGTTCGTTAATGACATTCTTTATTATAAGCAGTTTAGATGGTCCAAAGCACAAGATTTTAACACAACAGAATATGGAAAGAGTAGTGCTGTACACCTGGGCAAAATACACATTCCAGAGTCATTTTCGCGCACTAACACTAACTGTTCAAATAGATGCCATATGTGTGACATCGATATCCTATTTGATGATATAAGCAATGCACTTCGGGTATCTAATCTTGAAACTATTAGTACATGCAAAAAACATGGTGTCAAGATTACATTGTACCTAGCTGGAATGTTTATGTTAATTAGGCACACATTGAAGCCAGAAATTGTTATATTTTGTGGCGTGATCTGGGAAAATCTAAGCATGGCCCAATTTTTGAACTAATGCACAAAACAAGGTTACATTTCAAAAATCTGCTTAAACTATGTCAACAACATGAAGAAACGGCTCGAGCAGTTGCTATGGCTAATTCCATGCATACTAAAGAAAAAGTTAGTTTTGGAAAAACGTATCAAAATCGTACAAGAAAGGCATACCTCGTGCTTCATCTGTTAATGGTGCTAACGATCCTACCTCCATGTGGAAAACACATTTTGAATCTTTGGCTAAACCATCACTACTGATGTAAATATCCAAATGTCACTACTGATGTAAATTGTGAAACAATGTGTAAAAATACCGTGAATGTGTATACCCACAACGACATATACAGAACATCTTGCATGGTGCAAAATGCTCTCGATAATTCGAAGTTTGGTAACGCATGTGGCAACAATGGGCTTATTTGCAGAACACTTTATACTTGCAGATACGCGCATAACTATACTACTGTCCATTTTCTATATACTAATGTTACCTCACGTGGACATCTACATGATGACTTTATGAAAACTAGTATTATTCCCTTGGTCAAAAACAAGTGTAGTGACACAAGTGATGTTAATAACTACAGATCTATAGCGCTAGTCACAGTTGCTTCTAAGATATTTGAAATTATACTGCTTGATCTTATAGAATCGTATCTGGATACAACTGCCAATCAGTTTGGATTCAAGAAGGGACATTCCACTGACCATTGTATTTATGCGTTAAAATGTTATTCAGTATTATAGAAGCTACAACATTCCTGTGTATACTGGCTTTTTAGACGCATCTAAAACATTTGATAGAGTGAACCATTGGACACACTACAGACTCTCCTACTCGTGCGAATCTTATTACACTGGTACAGAACCTAGATGCATGTTTTGTATTAAATGGGGTTCCTCCACATCTGGGCGTCTACATCGCACTCTTCCCGCCTACGGACATGGTCACAGACTTTGCAGATGAACTGGCACTGCTGAAAAAAGCGTTAAACCAAATAACGTTTATAGACGGAGCTGAAAAATAACGCTGGAATTAGCTACAACCAACAACGTAAACACCCACTTAAACCCAGAGTCGGAATCTTACTGGATAAGTCACATATTTTACATATATGGGAACGTGATTGATTAGCTTCCATATACAAAGTCCTCAAGGCAAGATAAGCTTGGCATGTTATCAACACAATAACTTATATGTGTGCAAATCTTGAGCGATTGAAATCAAGCTATGGGCGCATTGATCCAGTGTAGAGCTGAAAATTGGTCACTTACAAAACAGATCAAGGCTAGATTAGTCGGGTTTGCAAAAACAGCGGTGAGTATAAGTTGGCAAAACCATAGCAACCGATAAGGTAATGATTAACAACCTTCCCAAATCCTGTTGAATAACACCACTGCCTCACACACGCACACGCACACGCACACGCACACGCAAACGCACAGACACACACACGCACACGCACGCACGCACACGCACACACACGCGTGCGCGCGCCCGCACGGACGCATGCGCGAGCGCAGACAGACAAACATACACACACACTCACACACACACGTCTGTACACAACACATATATGTGTGCGCGCGTCCGTGTACTGTATTTGTATATTAACGCTTTTAGGTTAACGCTAAACCTGCGTGCCCATATTCACCAGTTATCAATAAAACTAACCCGCATAGTCGCTCAAAAAGAATACAATCTCCGGTAGCAACTGCCACAAGAGCCTGTGTACCCACATCAAAGTAAAGGCAGGTATTAAAACTGGGTGTGAAATTTAACATCATGAACCATTATAATACGAGTTTGAAAGCTGCAGGGAGTCCTTAATTTAAGGACGAA
>CM034533.1:19439672-19493404 GCA_020002185.1 Paraescarpia echinospica | reverse complement strand
TGTGTGTGTGTGTGTGTGTGTGTGTGTGTGTGTGTGTGTGTGTGTGTGTGTGTGTGTGTGTGTGTGTGTGTGTGTGTGTGTGTGTGTGTGTGTGTGTGTGTGTGTGTGTGTGTGTGTGTGTGTGTGTGTCTGTCAGTGTCTGTATGTATGTATGCATGTATGTATGTATATATGTATGGATGTATGTATATAGCTGTGTATATATGTACGTACTTATGCATGTATGTATATACAATGCATAATACGTACTTGTTATATATATATATATATATATATATATATATAATAATTATTATTATTGTTTTAGAATCATCGCCCATACCTGTGTAGACCTCATCCACGGCATTCTTTCGTAGATGCACAACCTCTCAAAGTTTGTTTCAAAGTACTGCTTGTCATCGAATTTCCAACGGCCGTCCATCATAGCGAGTCGCCAATCACAAGGACAGAACATCGTCCAGCCCCAGTAGTATCGCACGATATCTATCCGTCTCATCTCGTTCGCGAACCAGTTGAAACATTTCTGGTCGTAGTTGGTCTCACGGCTTCCCGACGCCACACGGAACATGTAGGCGCCGCGTTCTCCTATGGGTATTATACAACTCTCTTTTAGTAAGCGTGTTTGTTCTTCATCTGCGGACAGTATGCCACACAACATATTGTTGTACGAATATTGCCTTACTGCGCATTTTATGTATTTTTCCTGTCCTGTTTTGATATCGTCGATAGGCAGCAAGGGATGGATCTATAAATTTACAATTGCACGCATGGTCTCAGTGAAACTTTTCCTTATCAACAACGTTTACATGTGTGCAATATACAACTAGCGCGACGAACCATCTGCATTATTAGTTTTACCGACATACAGTTCTCGCCTAAACAACGTTACCTATGTTTTTGTCAAAAAGATGAAAGTTTGGGAACATAATTTCAACAAAACAATATTCGACTTCACGTCCAACAGATTCAATGTGCGATAGCCACTTTGTAAACTCCACTGACAGATTTCTAGGAACAGGAACAGGAATAGGAAAAGAAACTATTTATTTGTCCTAAAATATACAATACAACAGAATCATTGTGAAAAACATCAAAAAAGCTCTGTCTGAACAAATAAGCATTTCGAAAGTTAACATACCACATTAAAAAAAACATACAATATATTGCAATCGAGTCGACGTGAAAACGCAAATGGTAAGTGTATATATGGTAGAAGAAAATATTATGTTATGATATGGGACGGGAGATTCCTGCTACGGCTACATATAGTCGCTGTCGTAGGAGCCCACTCTACTAGGTTATGCGTCGTTTTATATATATATATATATATATATATATTTCTACAAGGATGGATGCTGAAAAAATAGCGAAAAGAGCAGAGGCGGATAAACATAAAAGACACAGAAAAAAGGGAAAGCCACATCTGAGATGGGAGTATTGCGTGAGGAGGGACATGAGAAGGTCAGAGAAGGATGAAAGATGGAGAGAGGGAGCGATGGACAGAAAATTGTGGAAGGAAAACACACAGCGAGTGGTTCAGCTATGCTGTACCTGAGTCTCACCCATGTCCAGCAGGGAACAAGGAGGAGAGCAACAGCATACATAAGTTGAACAAGACACACCTTTGTTGCCGATCCGATTCTGCATGCGGAAAGATGTCGACTTCATCGATTGGGCCAACTGCCTGGAAACCTCCAATTCGTGTTTGTACGAGAAGTATCCCAGTATGCTTCGTCTCGTCTTAGTGAACTCGGTGTCCCATCCCATGTCCATGTAGATGTACATCGCGAATGTCTGGTACCGCGATGCGTCGTAGGCGATGACCAACTGGAAGGTGTTTGGCTGCGGGTGGAGAGAGAAAGATGGATATGTTTGGTAAGATATTATGCTGAATCAATAGCCGAAGAAATGAAAACGAATGATGCCACCATGAAAGAAACGCCTGTGGTTGCAAACAACAATTGGCATACCTGATAAACACAATTGTAGTGATACCACTGAAAGCCTCTCCCTCTCTCTCTCTCTCTCTCTCTCTCTCTCTCTCTCTCTCTCTCTCTCTCTCTCTCCCTCTCTCTCTCTCTCTCTCTCTCTCTTCGTTCCTCCCTCACTCTTCCCTCTCTATTCCCTCCTCACTCCCTCCCTCTCTCTCTCTATTCCTCCCTCACTCTCCTCTCTCTCTCTATTCATTCCCTCACTCCCTCCTTCTCTCTCTCTCTCTCTCTCTCTCTCTCTCTATCTCCTCCCTCACTCCCTCTCTCTCTCTCTCTCTCTCTCTCTCTCTCTCTCTCTCTCTCTCTCTCTCTCTCTCTATTCCCTCCCTCACTCCCTCCCACCCCTCTCTCTCTATTCCCCCTCACTCCCGCTCTCACTCTTAATTCCCTCCCTCTCTCACTCACACCCTCTCTCTCTCTCTATTCCCTCCCTCACTCCCTCACTCTCTCTCTCTCTATTCCCTCACTCACTCCTTCCTTCTCTCTCAATTCCCTCCCTCACTCACATCCTCTCTCTCTCTCTATTCCCTCCCTCACTCCCTCCCTCTCTCTCTCTCTATTCCCTCCCTCACACCCCCTCTCTCCCTCCCTTCCTATCTCCCAACCTGCTTACCTCTGTCTTTCTCCTATATTTCTCTCTCTCTCCCTCTCTATCTTTCTCTCCCTCTCTATCTCTCTCCCTCTCTATCTTCCTCTTCCTGTCTCTCTTCCTCTTCCTCTCTGTCTCTTCTTCTTCCTCTTCCTCTCTCTTTCTCTTCCTCTCTCTCTCTTCCTCTTCATCCCCCCTCTCTGTATCTCTCTCTTTCTCTCTCTCTCCAATCTCTGCCCCCCCTGTCTCTCTGTCTCCCTCTCCATCTCCCCCCTCTCTCTTCTCTCTCTCACTCTTTCTTTCTTTCTCTATCTCTTCCTACCTCTCTACTCCCTCCCTCCCTCCCTCCCTCCCTCCCTCCCTTTCTCCCTCTCTTCCTACCTCCTTCCCTCCATCCCTGCCTCCCCCCTCTCTCTCTCTCTCTCTCTCTCTCCTCTCTTTCTCCATTTTCTTTGTCTCTGTCTGTAATGTATGCCTGCCTGCCTATTTGTCTGTCTGTCCGTCTGTCTGTCTGTCTGTCTGTCTCTGTCTCTCTCTCTCCTCTCGTCTTGTCGACCCACGATTCGTTCATGAACCGTGTCTTACAACTGGATACACAACTATTGTTTATAAGAATTCGCGGCTTGCCTATCGCCGTGTGCACTCACCGAGTCGTATTTCGGCAAATAGTAATTACGGGGAATCATTTCGGTCCACGTGATCACCATGACCCAGGTGACATCCGTCACGGACACCCCGCTTTTGTCGATGATGTCATCTCTGGCGTGGTCGATCGCATGCTGTGGATAAATATAACCTGATATGTTTAGAACGAAATATAGATACATTTTACATCGTTAACTTATATCGTGTAAATTAAAGTAACGTGCGCGCGTGCGTGTACGCGTGCGTGCTTGTGTGTTCATGCGTGCGTGCGTACGTGTGTGTGTTTGTGTGTGTGTGCGCGTGCGTGCCTGCGCGCGCGTGTGTGTGAGTGTGTACGTGCGTGCGTGCGCGCGCGCGTTTGTGTGTGTGGGCGTGTGCTGGTGTGTGTGTGTGTGTGTGTGTGCTGAAGTATGTGCGCAAGTGTATGCGCAAGTGTGTCTTCTGCGTTTGTATATTGAAACACTCATATTTGATTTTTTTTAATTACATTTATTTCCAAGGAGACACTTTGTATATAAATTAAAATACTATAATTAATTGATCATTTCCATTAACCGCAATACAGATTACATAGCTTAACCAGTTTCTGAAGCGAAATCTGCATTTAATTATGAATGAGTAACCGCACTCCAAAACAAAGACAACAAAGGTTATGTCTCATACCTGCATACGAGCCTGGTCGACGGAGTTTGAGCCGGGGTTTGTGAGGTCATAGATGTGGTAGTAGACGTGCCCATATCGGGCGTCACTGTCCGTCCACAGCGGTGCCAGCATTGCAATGCCATAATTCTCCGCCTTGAGACGTTTGGGAAAGTTCAACATGTTTTTACTGAGCTTGTCAGGGTACCGTTTCACGAAATTCAATCCGAAGGTGACGTAACCATTCGTGTAGATCTGAAGAGAGAGAGAGAGAGAGAGGTATTAGTGATATAAACTATGGAGTTGTAATTATCACAGTTGTAGCAGTAGCAGCATACGCAACAGCAGCATCAGCAGCAACGACATCATCATCATCAGCAACAGCAACGACAGCAGCAACAACAACAACGTCAGCAGCAGCAACAGCAACAACAGAAACAACAACAATACCAGCAGCAACAGTAACAACATTAGCAGCACCAACAGCACTAACAGCACCAACAGCACTAACAGCACTAACAACACTAACAACACTAACAGCACTAACAGCACTAACAGCACTAACAGCACCAACAGCACCAACAGCACCAACACCACTAACAGCACCAACAGCACCAACAGCACCAACAGCACCAACAGCACCAACAGCACCAACAGCACCAACAGCACCAACAGCACCAACAGCACCGACAGCACAAACAGCACTAACAGCACCAACAGCACCAACAGCACTAACAGCACCAACAGCACCAACAGCACCAACAGTAGCAGCAGCAGCAGCACCAATAACAACAACATTGTCAGCAATGCCAGCAACATCAGCAGCAGCAGAAGGAACACAAGTACTACAAAAAACAACAACCACTGCAGCAATTGTAGTAGCTCCGACAGCAACAGAGCCAACAGCAGTAACAAGTA
The DNA here is from genome assembly GCA_020002185.1 of Paraescarpia echinospica. Lineage (NCBI taxonomy): Eukaryota > Metazoa > Annelida > Polychaeta > Sabellida > Siboglinidae > Paraescarpia > Paraescarpia echinospica. The sequence continues at coordinate 19,488,622 of CM034533.1, read as the reverse complement.
CAACAGAAGCTTCTGCAACTGCAATAGTGGCCTGGGTGGTAATAGTGATGTTGGTGCTGTTGGTGTTGTCGGTATTATTTGTGTTGTTGCTACTGTTCGTGTTGTCGGCATTATTTGTGTGTTGGTATTGTCGGTATTATTTTTATTGTTGGTGTTGTCGGTATTATTTGTACTCTTGGTGCTGTTCGTGTTGTCGGTATTATTTGTGTTGTTGGTATTGTCGGTATTATTTGTGTTGTTGGTGTTGTCGGTATTATTTGTAATCTTGGTGCCGTTCGTGTTGTCGATATTATTTGTATTGTTGGTGCTGTTCGTGTTGTCGGTATTATTTGTATTTTTGGTGCTGTTCGTGTTGTCGGTATTATTTGTGTTGTTGGTGTTGTCGATATTATTTGTGTTGTTGTTGCTATTGGTGTTGTCGGTATTATTCGTGTTGTTGTTGCTATTGATGTTGTCGGTATTATTTGTGTTGTTGGTGCTGTTGGGGTTGTTAGTATTATATGTGTTGCTGGTGCTGTTGGTGTTGTCGGTATTATTTGTGTTGTTGGTGCTGTTGGTGTTGTCGGTATTATTTGTGTTGTTGGTATTGTCGGTATTATGTGTGTTGTTGGTGCTGTTGGTGTTGTTGGTGTTATTTGTGTTGTTGGTATTGTCGGTATCATTTGTGTTGTTGGTGCTGTTGGTGTTGTTGGTATTATATGTGTTGCTGGTGCTGTTGGTGTTGTCGGTATTATGTGTGTTGTTGGTGCTGTTGGTGTTGTCGGTATTATTTGTGTTGTTGGTATTGTCGGTATTATTTGTGTTGTTGGTGTTGTCGGTATTATTTGTAATCTTGGTGCCGTTCGTGTTGTCGGTATTATTTGTATTGTTGGTGCTGTTCGTGTTGTCGGTATTATTTGTATTTTTGGTGCTGTTCGTGTTGTCGGTATTACTTGTGTTGTTGGTGTTGTCGGTATTATTTGTGTTGTTGTTGCTATTGGTGTTGTCGGTATTATTCGTGTTGTTGTTGCTATTGATGTTGTCGGTATTATTCGTGTTGTTGTTGCTATTGATGTTGTCGGTATTATTTGTGTTGTTGGTGCTTTTGGTGTTGTCGGTATTATTTGTGTTGTTGGTGCTGTTGGTGTTGTCGGTATTATTTGTGTTGTTGGTATTGTCGGTATTATGTGTGTTGTTGGTGCTGTTGGTGTTGTTGGTGTTATTTGTGTTGCTGGTGTTGTCGGTGTTATGTGTGTTGTTGGTGCTGTTGGTGTTGTTGGTATTATGTGTGTTGTTGGTGCTGTTGGTGTTGTTGGTATTATTTGTGTTGTTGGTGTTGTCGGTGTTATTTGTGTTGTTATTGCTATTGGTGTTGTCGGTATTATTTGTGTTGTTGGTGCTGTTGGTGTTGTTGGTATTATTTGTGTTGCTGGTGTTGTTGGTGCTGTCGGTATTATGTGTGTTGTTGGTGCTGTTGGTATTATTGATGTTATTGGTGCTGTTGGTTTTGTCGGTATTATGTGTGTTGTTGGTGCTGTTGGTGTTGTCGGTATTATTTGTGTTGTTGTTGCTGTTGGTGCTGTCAGTATTATTTGTGTTGTTGGTGCTGTTGGTGTTGTCGGTATTATTTGTGGTGTTGCTGCTGTTGGTGTTGTCGGTATTATTTGTGTTGCTGGTGTTGTTGGTGTTGTCGGTATTAGTTGTGTTGTTGTTGCTGTTGGTGTTGTCGGTATTATTTGTGTTGTTGTTGCTGTTGGTGTTGTCGGTATTATTTGTGTTGTTTGTGCTGTTCGTGTCTTACTAAAGGTAAATAATTCCTAACCTTCAGTCGTTTGTACCGCCCATTGGAGAACTGTACATTCGGGATAGGAATGAAGTCGGACTCGCAACTTTTTTTTTTCTTGTCGCATTTGTAGTCAATCGTGTCAGAAATGTCGACATCGCTTTGCAGGTTGCCATACTGGTAGTACGGGTACCTAACAGCTGAAAACGCATTCCAGTTGAACATAAACGATGTCGCACTGTACGCTTGTGACACGTTAATGCTACTACTACTAATAATAATACAATTTTACATACCACCCGAATTAATTTAAAATAAAATGCTCTAGGGCGCGTTACCTATGTTGATTCGCTAAATAGGTTTCGGGTCACCACGAAAATGATGCAACCACGGAAAATAATGCTTTTTGTAACATTAATTGGTGTAATTTAGTTATAAAGTTGGCAAACGTGGATGTGATGTATCGTGCCATGATTGTTACCTGTGTCACATGTTGGTCCGTTGTAAAGATCCGGGACGCAGGCGCATTTGAAAGCATTTATGACGTTGGAACATGTTCCTCCATTCTTGCATGGGCTACTAGCACACTCGTCAATGTCTGGAGCAACGTACATATGATTAGAATGTTAGCGTATAATAGTATTAGCCACCATGCACGCAGGCACGAACACGTACATATTAGAGTTCCCATGCACACGTACACATAACGTACTGAGACATACCCACTCACACTTACACGCATAGACACTCGCACGCATACGCACACGCGCGCGCGCGCACACACACACACATACATGCACGCACGCACACGCACACGCACACATACATACATGCACACGCACACATACACACACGCACGAACGCACGCACAAACACACAGTAACATATGATAAAGTATCGTTATATCGACGACAGTGTCCGTAAACAATGTGTGTTTGTTCAGATATTATATGAACTTACATATATATCATATTACAGAAATAAATTCTTTCAAACCAACGTTAACATTATAATAATTATAGTATTTAACACTGTGTACGCAATTGAAGTTTTCATTGGCATAGTATTGGCATAATGTCACAAAAACAATCTATGTAGAAAGCGACAATTTATTAGAATGTGTTGGTGCGGTCGGTCTGCAGTCGCGTATGTCTGTAGTGTAGGTGAATGTCTATTTTTGTATACGGGCATACATTTTCCTTGAGTATGGAGCAGCGTCTTCCAGGTGGTGGAATCATCACTCCCATTCTGCGGTAAGGAGCCGGATGCTGTGAATCCTACTTCTGATCACATTTTACACGAAGCAACTATACGTAATACCATCTTTACTACACCTCGCCGGTTTAACTCGGTGGCGGGCATTCAAGCTGCGTTACTCAACGACGCTACTGTGAAGTGACATGTTCACTATCAACGGACCACTTCACTAACGGCCTTGTGTGCTCGTCAGCTTGGTTTTGTTCTTTAATGTAGATGTCTCTCCTTGACAATGATCTTGTGTACTGAAAAAATCAACACCAGGTCGCGCCACTGTGACTCTTTCACCGGTGTATCCCGGAAATAATGTCCGTAATAATACGGCTGCGGATTTTGAAAGCATTCGTTATCTTAGTTAACCAGTCCTCTGGTCTACTAAAGTTAATATTCCATCACCCGATTGTTTGAAGGGGCAACTATGACAAGCGCCCGCGGAATAGGCCATACGCTATTCAAACTTACCAGTTTCGCAAACGTAGCCAGTGAAACCAGCAACGCACGTGCAACTGTAGGCGTTCAGTTCGTTGTTGCATGTAGCTCCGTTCATGCACGGGTTACTCGCGCACTCATCGATGTCTGCAACAAATAGTAGCTCATCAGTCGTGTATAACTATACATATATTTACTTCATTGACAACGACATAGACGATGAACGATCTATAATTGTATTGCTACTTCGTCAAGAAAATATTGGCATGGCAGTTATTTCCGTGTGACATAGTTTTCAATACGCTGCAACGTGCTATTGTGGATATTCCTATTCCGCTGTCAATGACTCCCGAACCGCAATCAAGGGAGAATTAGCAATGCGTAACGTGTGTTACGTGAATGGTGGTGCATCATCAGCAATGCACTAGCTGTGTAAGGGTCTCTATTTCGTACCCACGAACAATCCAGCTTTTGTTGGCGAAGTAGCTACGGTAGATGTGAGTGAACAATATATGACCATTCCACAGGAAACAGTGTATTTTAACTCCGTGGCAGGTATGCGAGAAATTCCGCCACGCTACACATACAAAATAGCATTGTTCAAAACAACCTTCTATCGACTTATCAAAACGCGTGTTTATTAGTTGAGGCGTTGTCCAATCATATCACGCGCTTTCGGGATTTGGGTTTTGGGGGGCATGGCAATCATAGTAACAATGCTGGGTCGTAAATAAGGGCGGACTTGTAATTACGGGGATTTCCTTGATTATGTCCTTCATGTTGGACGCGAACGCCCGTTTCTCACACTCTCCGCTGGCGGAGACAACAAACGGGACGAAATATAACAGCCTAACCTAGCTTTCTTACAAGGTGTTAACTACACGTCTGAGGTAGTGTAGTATTCCTGCCAACCATGAATCGAGAGAATGGTTCAAAACACGTAGACATCTACAGCGACGTCCCATGCTCACTCGTTCACACAGCTGTGCGACCGTGTCAACTACGAGTAGGCGTAAGACAACAATTAGTGTCCGTCCGCCGTTACCCTGAACGCGTCCCATTGAAAATAGCATTTTGGTGTGATGTGTGAATTTTGTACGAGCTCTTCTATGTGGGACATGTTGGTCCAGTGAATATTGAATGTACTACTGCGTTAGCTATTTCACGAGGTAGCAATAAATATACATTAATCGCTCGCGTATTCGTACCATGGCTATTTTGCAGGAATATATTTCAAAGTCCGTCAACAGATTGGGACGAAATTGAGTGGTATCAGGTTTGGTTGGATTTTCCTGTAAAAACTAGCTGTGAGGTTTCTACGAATTTCTAACACGATATCAGTTAATTAATGTTTCACGCGCTGAGAAAGTTTAAAGACAATCTATAGTCAAATTTACCATCCAGCACAGGATAGAATAAAATGGCCGCCTATGTAAAATCTGTTGAGGTCTCACCCCAGTATACAGCGTTCACCATGGGATTGGGTGTCTTATGTCCAAACCTACCTGAATCGCAGTTTTGTCCGGTGTATCCAATCACGCACGTACAGCTGTAGGCGTTCAGTTCGTCGTTACACGTGGCTCCGTTCATGCACGGTTTGCCCTCACATTCGTTAATGTCTGTAAACAAATAGACGGGCTGACATCCGACACCGGAGTAACAAACGAAATCACCGGTTATCGCCACTACATTTTTACCGCTGACCATATAATTTCTGCAGTTGCCAATTACGACGGCTTACCACAGATTTCGTCCACCGCTTCCATATTTCCTTGACAGGTAGAACAGTGCTTCGGGTATATATAGGTAAATAATGATCTACCTTTGTTCTGTTTGAAATGCGTCGCGAATTGGTAAATATATTAGAAGTTCAAAGAGCAACTGACAACGGACGGCACACGGGGAACTGCTAGGCTGCTCCCGCAGTCAGCAGCTGATACATACGCGTCGATACTTGATGAGGTAGGCGCCAATGGTGTTACACGGGACGCTCTGACACAAGGGAACTCTAAAGAGCTCGTCCCGTTACACAGTGACGTTGAGTATACATGTATCGGCGTCTGTGAAACATATTCAGATACAAGGCCTATTTTTATGCGAAACTGCTCCGTTTAATGTTCATGCAGGGCGCATGTTGATGAAAGTGTGACAGCTAAGTAATCATAGGCGGGTCTAGGGGGGCTGGGGGCACGTGCCGTAGACCTTTTTAATGTGCCCCCGGTACTGAAGTTACGGCGGCGCAACGGCGAAATTTTTTAAACAGCGATATCCAAACCTACCAGTCTGGCAATTGGAGCCGGTGTAACCAGCAACACACGTACAGCTGTAGACGCTCAATTCATTGTTACACGTGGCTCCGTTCATGCACGGACTGCTCTTACACTCGTTGATGTCTGCAATAACAATGCGTTATACGTATGAATAATGGGTGTGTGTGTGTGTGTGTGTGTATGTGTGTGTGTGTGTGTGTGTGTGTGTGTGTGTGTGTGTGTGTGTGTGTGTGTGTGTGTGTGTGTGTGTGTGTGTGTGTGTGTGTGTGTGTGTGTGTAATCCATTGCGTGTACGCGGAACTAGTCGCAGATAAAGCGACAAAAACAAGTGAATACTTGTACGTAAAACTACACCGTGGCGATGACGAAAATATTGAAGGCGCTAACGAACAAGAGCGACAAGTACACAGTTTATTGTCGGCAACACTGCCGACTGTGTGCGATCATTTCAGGCACCTGTTGGTATAAAAGAAAAAATATATAAAGTAAAAGTGATATAAATGTCATAGCGACATTAAATATCCTTAATTTGCTGCCAACGTTTTCTGTGTGGAAGTCGTGTTCAGTAGTAATATATTTATCCGCGCTACTTGGTTAATGCATTCTTGTCAATCATTCTTGTCAATCATTCTTGTCAATCATTCTTGTCAATCATCTTTGTAAAACGATGTGCTCCTTCCAACTGTAACGGAGATGGGACTCTTTTGCTAACTATATCAATCGACCGCAGGGAAGATCACACACTATTCAAACCTACCAGTGTCACAGTCGTTGCCAGTGTAACCAGCCACGCACATGCAGGTGTATTCGCCAGTTTCGTCCGCACACGTAGCTCCGTTCCTACACGGATTACTTTCGCATTCATCGATGTCTGTAACAAATATGCAGACACAGATCGTGAGTATGTTCATATTGTTGGAAGCGGCTATATTATACGTGTTATCTAGCTTCACTTGATGTATTTGGCAACTATGATTGATTGTAATCTTCTGCGTGTGCTGTTTCTGACAATACAGCAGTTGGTATGAGTATTTTCTCTATTCCGTCGCCATGCACCATTAAGTCTGGTTACAGAGTGTAAAAATACCTATAAGTACGAGGACTATAACACATGTTTGCGTTGGCTGCTTTGCTACGATCTCTCCTACTATACTTGATAAGGTCCAATCTTCGTCTGAGCACATGGTTGCATACGTTCATGTTTGTGCCAAACCGGTGGCATACACCACCACAAGCCGCATAAATGAAGAGTAGCACGTCGTATTATATATTGTGACGACGTCGGGATAGGAGATAGCTTAATCCTCCCCCTCCACTTACAAATGCATGCCGTCAATCTTGTCAAACGTGCTTTCAATCTAACCGTAACCCTATCCTTTAACCTAGCCATAAAACTAACTCTTTTGCACATCAGGCCGACCACAAAAGGCAATCATTGTGTACGTGGAGGGGTCGCAGGAAGCCCTCTCCGTCAAGATAAAGGTGACACCGAAGAGTAGTGAGACAAACACACGGCTATTGTCAGCTGTGCTTTCTCTTAGGTGTTCGTCACGGGTGCGTAGTAATACACATGTAATATTGATACTGGTCGTAATTAAATGTGCTATGTATTTAGCAACACTAGACGAACTATAGTTTTGGTGCACGCTGATGTTGTGTCCTCAATCATGAGTAAATGGGACAATACATGGCAGCAGTAAATGACGGCGATATGCTATTGCGCCATACCTGTTTCACAAAGGTAATCGGTGTATCCTTTCACGCACGTGCAGCTGTAGGCGTCTACTTCGTCGATACACGTGGCTCCGTTCTTACACGGATTGGTATCACACTCGTTGATGTCTGTAAGCAATAATACAGCATGCGTGTGTGAATATTAATTTGTTGAATATAAATTATCATAGGCGTGTCTGGGGGCACATGCCCTCCTACTCGTAGACCTGTGGAATGTGTCGTGCCCGAGAGTTTGTATGGGCCCCCGTGACCGTGCCCTCCTAGACTCTTTCCCCCCCGTGACTGAAGTTACATCGGCGCAGCGACGACTAATTTTAAACAGCACCCCTCCCCCCGTCTTCCGATGTGACAGCGCGTCAGACAGCGAGAAGAATGTGAAGTTACGACATTTCCATTTCAACGGCACCGTCTTCTTATGTCACCAGTCGAGCCGCGATAGCGCGGAGAAAATCTCGCAGCAGTGGACAATGTTCTACAGCAATTTCGTTCGGCCGCCAGTGGAAGATGTTGCGCACCCCTAGCCTATCCTCTCTGGACACGCCCCTGAATTATTAATCTAATTCCGTTTCTTGATTTCGATTGACGAATAACAAACATTCGCGTGGCTTTGGTTTGTGGGTGCTGCGTCAACAATTTCTCAAACATAATATTCCATCGCCAGCGACTGTCTTTCATGGACAACACGTTGGATAATAGCAGATTGTTACGAAACCGAAGTAGCACCTACACCAACTAATACTGCACAGTTGTTACGAGTACATATACAAGGCATTGGCGTCGGAACGTGGTGTATACTCAGGGAGGGGTGAAGCTCAACAAAAAAACAGTTGCACTCCCATGAGGCTCCACATAAAACCCACCTTCATGCTCTCCAAAAAAACCTTCAATTTCTCCCATTGAGGCTACCAGCAAATCAACCTTCATTCTCTCCAAAAAAACCATCAATTGCTCCCATTGAGGCAACCAGCAAACCAACCTTCATTCTCTCCAAAAAAAGAATACCCCAAAACACCCACATTCAGGCTATCCAAATACCACCAATTTCACCCCCAAAGGCTTGAATATTGGGGGACTAATCCTATCTCCAATCCCAAACCCAACATATTGGTGGGCTCAGTCCCACCCCCGGTTCCGACACGTATGTAGTGTGTGACTCGGTGATTCATACGAGGAAGCCGAGTTAGAAAACTGCACATTGAAAAATACGAAGCCAGATATCCATACTGCGTACACCGACACAAGGATAGCTTCTGCATTGATAGAGCAATTTCAGCTACCTATCTCTGGTTGCTAGCGAGTGAACATCAGTTTAAAACACGCAGACTTCGGATACGCCTCAATGCACCAAAAATGACGTACACCGTCACAACATGCAATTGTGGTTAACCTCAATAGTACAGCTTCGTTGTCATTACGTAGAAATGACCACCCGATAGACATGCATGCTTTATCAACGCTTATACAGTACGCTAAATGTAATCCTTTGAATGCGCCATAAACATACTAAAACAAACATTTCAATTTCGATCTTCTGCTGACGTGATAACGTCATACTGACACATCTGAGACTGTCTGCAAGCGCCCCGATCTTACCTCGCTTCCCGATCCCGATCCCGATCGCACCACGCGTTCGGTTCGATTGTTGAACATTGAACCGAGCGCGTGGCGCGATCGGGATCGGGATCGGGATCGGGATCGGGAAGGGAGTCGACGCTTGCAGACAGTTTTTAATATCAGTTTTGCTCTCCCACTGGAACGAAGTGACTTGATAGTTCGTACCTGTCTCACACATGTCGCCCGTGTACCCGGCTGCGCACGTGCACGTGTACGAACCATCTTCGTCGTCACAGACCGCTCCGTTCATACACGGATTGCTGTCACATTCGTCGATTTCTGTAATGAAAACAGACTGTGTATATCTATGAATAAACATACTTAAAGTACAAAATACAATTAGCGAATATAGTTATTGGAAAACCTACTGTGGAAAACAATACTGATGTAATGCAAACCTTTTCTGCAAGTACGTGTTCACTACCGGTAGGCCTGTTCACATGTTGATGACATTGTATTTAACCAATGCTTCCATGCGTCTATTACATATATAATAATATTACTATTATTATTATTAACATTATTACTATTGTTACTATTGTTACTATTGTTACTATTATTACTGTAGAATAAGAATAATGTAGAAGCATACATCAATTGACTGTGGTAAATATATAACCATTGCGCACCATGTACTTTTTTGTCATAAATTACTACTCAACACTTACAGTATACGTTACGGACCTCTTTACATATATCGCCCTCCCCAACAGCTACACTGGCCTATGCTGACGCCCGTCTATGCCACTCTGTAAGTTATCTTAAGTGATTCAACGTATAACATGTAGTACTATCTTTGAAAAAAACGTCACTGTTCCTCCGAAGCAAAATGTGTTACTTCAACTATGAAACACGACCTGTGTCATTGTCCAACGTACTTATGTTAACCGCACGTGCCCGCGAACGCAGCAGTGAGGTGCGGGAAAAGCTGCCGCTCCAACGGATAGTCTTCCCATTCACACTCACCCGTTTCACACCTGTCGCCGCTGAAGCCAGACGCGCACGTGCAGCTGTAGGTGTCCACGTCATCGATACACGTGCCACCGTTCATGCACGGGTCATTCTCGCATTCGTTAATGTCTAAAATAAAAATAGAATATATTTAAATGAGATGCCAGTAATAATGCTGTGCGACACAACGAACGAACTTCGCTTATTGAACGACGTTTTCTACGCGTTGTAGTGAAGGCCACTATGTTGGTAACAATGTGTTGGTAAACGCAAACTTTCTCTTGATTTTGCCTGTTTGGGTAGTAAATTTGTTAAAAATGAGGGTGGCAAGTTTTCTACGCAGGATAAGTCTACAAAATTCAAGAATACCGTCCACCATGCAAATTGTGCTAATTTTCCATTATCATAATATTCTGTTATTGTGCCCGGGGACGACAACCGAATCGCTCACAACGCTAGCGTTTACTGGCGTTATATTTAATTCAGTTTGCCGTCAAAAACGAACGCCATTAAACATGATTCACATCTGGAAAAACCTTCAACGCACAGCTATCTACATTCGAGAAACCAGAGTTGCCGTTTGAGCGAACGCCGAAGAAGAAGAAGAAACTTGATTCACGAAGGGCTAAGCGAAGAGACGAGGGTCATGTTTAGAAGGATTATTTCCTACTGATACCTTCAGTGTCATAGGGTTTCAAACTGATGTCATTCATTACCTTTTCCCAAATTTGGTATAAACCAATTTTGTCTACAGCCCAACTTGCGTGATATATCCCAGTTGGTATATTCTTGTTTGCAAGAAATAAAAAGTTGTTCTAAGAAACGAAGACTCCGTGAAATTAGCCAATAACATTCGCCCCCTAAAACAATAGAAACTCCGGGCAGTTGCCTAATCGCATTTACAGTGAAGGTGACAGTAAACGTAAATGGGTGCGTGATGAAATACCGATTGAGAATATTTGAGTTATCACTTCAGTGAGGTCAATCAAACTTTAGAGAAGCCACCTCTCTCAGAGTGACCACACGGACGGGAACAGTAAAGCTTTACGACATGCGGTTGAGCAACTTGAACGTATACCGTAACTGTCACTAGATCATTTCGGAGTAACAACATCTGTTTACCAGCCATGAATATAATTTAAAGTGACCTGACACAGCTAAGTGAGTATTAAATCGCATAATTGTGAGATACAGTTTTGTACCTTTTATGATTCCACACGTGATGAGCTTTAAATGATACTTCATTTGTTGAAATATCTTTAGTATTTTTGTTTATTGGTATAATTGAAGAATACTTTTAAAAAGCAACGTTTTGCCAAACGATGTAATTTTTACTCACATTTTCTATCGTTTCTAATGTGTTGTTTCATAAATGCGTGTATTTTATTAGTTTTTTAAATTGTTTTTCAACAAAAATAAACTAGACATTGAAAGATCAGACTACAAGGTATGCATTTCTGCCAACTAATACAATTTATGGGGTATGACGTAGACATCTAATTTTGGCTCGTGCGCAGAATAAGCCTGTACAACTTAATACCCGGTTCACGGCGGCGGGTTAGTAAATTATTATTACATACCTGTTTCGCACACGTCACCGGTGTAGCCAGTCGCGCACGTGCAACTGTACGAGTCGCCCCCGTCGTTACACACACCCTGCATGCACGGGTTACTGTCACAGATGTCTGTTCCGGATCCCGTATCGTCCTCTCCTACGAACTCTTTTTTCAAACAGACAAGAAATGCATGGAATACGTAATTAACAATTATATTTTACATGCATTCGTTTATTCAGTCGCCATTCCAACTGCATATCTAATTACAGTTCAATGCTTATTGAGGCGCGGTGGCACAGTTTTAGAACATCGGACTTCGAAACCCAACCTCCCAAACAATCAAACATACAACCACCCAACCATCCAAGCACCCAATCACACAACCACACAACCACACAACCACACAACCACCCAACCATCCAAACAAACAACCACCCAACCACCCAACCACCCAACCACTCAACCACTCAACCACCCAACCACCCATCCACCCAACCACCCAACCACCCAAACACCCAACCACCCAACCACCCAACCACACAACCACCCAACCACACAACCACCCAACCACCCAAACACCCAACCACCCAAACACCCAACCACCCAACAACCCATCAACCCATCCACCTAACCACCCAACCACCGAACTACCCTACCACCCAACCACACATCCACCCATCCACACAAACACCCAACCACACATCCACCCATCCACACAAACATCCAACCACCCATCCACCCATCCACCCTTCCACCCAACCACCCAAACACCCAACCACCCAACCACCCAACCAACCACACAATCACACAACCACTCAACCATCCAACCATCCAACCACCCAACCACCCAACAACCCATCCACCTAACCACCCAACCACCGAACTACCCTACCACCCAACCACACATCCATCCATCCACACAAACACCCAACCACACATCCACCCATCCACACAAACACCCAACCACCCATCCACCCATCCACCCATCCACCCATCCACCCATCCACCCATCCACTCATCCACCCAACCACCCAACCACCAAACCACCCAAACACCCAAACACCAACCAGCCAACCACCCAACCACCCAACCAACCAACCAACCAACCAACCAACCAACCAACCACACAATCACACAACCCATCAACCCATCCACCTAACCACCCAACCAACTAACAATCCTACCACCCAACCACACATCCACCCACATACACAAACACCCAACCACATATCCACCCATCCAAACAAACACCCAATCACCCATCCACCCATCCACCCATCCACCCATCCACCCATCCACCCATCCACCCATCCACCCATCCACCCATCCACCCATCCATCCATCCACCCATCCACCCATCCACCCATCCACCCATCCACCCAACCACCCAACCACCCATCCATCCAACCACCCAACCACCCATCCACCCATCCACTCAACCATCCAGCCGTCCATCCATCTAATCATCCAACCACCCAATCACACCACTCAACCACCAAACCACGCATCCACCAATCCAGCCATCCACCCAACCACACAGCCTCCCATCCCATCCACGACCCAATAACAACATGATGACCTCTATTAACACAAGTAACCACGTGTCACTTACCCCCTGCGTTGACGAGACATGTCAAACATACAACCGCCAGGAGGCACCACTGGATCACATGGCACGCTGCCATGTCGCCTCCACTTCGCCTTCTACAATAAACGACCATCATTGTAAACACACCGTGATCCGGGGGCACATACGGCCTAACAGTTGGGTGTACCAGCAATAGCAGCATACTCTCCTCGAGTAAAAACAGTTACCAATAACGCGGTTGTAATAACACACATAGCCATCGTAATGTGGTGAATATTTGGGACTGAGCCAGAACCGCGGTCTCAGCACGACGTAGCTGCCCAACTTGACACGGGAAGACGGTCGTGGGGAGTGTTGCACATTTTGCGCAGTTCGAGCGGGTAGCGTTGAAGATTTATCGCGATTCAGGGGGTAGATTTGAAGATTTATTGCTTGTCACGGGGATAGCATTGAGGCTTTTTGATGTTCGAGGTGGTTAGTGTTGGATATGTTTTGGGAGCCTGCAATTACACAGTTCCTATAGTAGGACTACCTTTAATCCTCGACATGTGTACTGCTGTATACGATTTGTTGTATATGTATTCTATGTACACACATTTTGATAACGGTTGATCTTAAAGGAACATAGTCTGTTCGTTTTTATTTTAAAATACTGCTAAACAGTATAAATCCGTTTGTGAAATTAACCTTGGTTTACATCGTGTTAATGCAATGAATGTTATCGACAAAACATGTGTTCGTTAATGACATTCTTTATTATAAGCACTTTAGATGGTCCAAAGCACAAGATTTTAACATAACAGAATATGGAAAGAGTAGTGCTGTACACCTGGGCAAAATACACATTCCAGAGTCATTTTCGCGCACTAACACTAACTGTTCAAATAGATGCCATATGTGTGACATCGATATCCTATTTGATGATATAAGCAATGCACTTCGGGTATCTAATCTTTAAACTATTAGTACATGCAAAAAACATGGTGTCAAGATTACATTGTATCTAGCTGGAATGTTTATGTTAATTAGGCATACATTGAAGCCAGAAATTGTTATATTTTGTGGCGTGACCTGGGAAAATCTAAGCATGGCCCAATTTTTGAACTAATGCAGAAAACAAGGTTACATTTCAAATATCTGCTTAAACTATGTCAACAACATGAAGAAACGGCTCGAGCAGTTGCTATGGCTAATTCCATGCATACTAAAGAAACAGTTAGTTTTGGAAAAACGTATCAAAATCGTACAAGAATGGCATACCTCGTGCTTCATCTGTTAATGGTGCTAACGATCCTACCTCCATGTGGAAAACACATTTTGAATCTTTGGCTAAACCATCATTACTGATGTAAATATCCAAATGTCACTACTGATGTAAATTGAGAAACAATGTGTAAAAATACCGGGAATGTGTATACCCACAACGACATATACAGAACATCTTACATGGTGCAAAATGCTCTCGATAATTCGAAGTTTGGTAACGCATGTGGCAACAATGGGCTATCTGCAGAACACTTTATACTTGCAGATAGGCGCATAACTATACTACTGTCCATTTTGTATACTAGTGTTACCTCACGTGGACATCTACGTGATGACTTTATGAAAACTAGTATTATTCCCTTGGTCAAAAACAAGTGAAGTGACACAAGTGATATTAATAACTACAGATCTATATCGCTAGTCACAGTTGCTTCTAAGATCTTTGAAATTATACTGCTTGATCTTATAGAATCGTGTATGGATACGACTGACAATCAGTTTGGATTCAAGAAGGGACATTCCACTGATCATTGTATGTATGCGTTAAAATGTTATTCAGTGTTATAGAAGCTACAACATTCCTGTGTATACTGGCTTTTTAGACGCATCTAAAACATTTGATAGAGTGAACCATTGGACACACTACAGACTCTCCTACTCGTGCGAATCTTATTACACTGGTACAGAACCTAGATGCATGTTTCGTATTAAATGGGGTTCCACCACCTGGGCGTGTACATCGCACTCCTCCCGCCTACGGACATGGTCACAAACTTTGCAGATGAACTGACACTGCTGAAAAAAGCGTTAAACCAAATAACGTTTATAGACGGAGCTGAAAAATAACGCTGGAATTAGCTACAACCAACAACGTAAACACCCACTTAAACCCAGAGTCGGAATCTTACTGGATAAGTCACATATTTTACATATATGGGAACGTGATTGATTAGCTTCCATATACAAAGTCCTCAAGGCAAGATAAGCTTGGCATGTTATCAACACAATAACTTATATGTGTGCAAATCTTGAGCGATTGAAATCAAGCTATGGGCGCATTGATCCAGTGTAGAGCTGAAAATTGGTCACTTACAAAACAGATCAAGGCTAGATTAGTCGGGTTTGCAAAAACAGCGGTGAGTATAAGTTGGCAAAACCATAGCAACCGATAAGGTAATGATTAACAACCTTCCCAAATCCTGTTGAATAACACCACTGCCTCACACACGCACACGCACACGCACACGCACACGCAAACGCACAGACACACACACGCACACGCACGCACGCACACGCACACACACGCGTGCGCGCGCCCGCACGGACGCATGCGCGAGCGCAGACAGACAAACATACACACACACTCACACACACACGTCTGTACACAACACATATATGTGTGCGCGCGTCCGTGTACTGTATTTGTATATTAACGCTTTTAGGTTAACGCTAAACCTGCGTGCCCATATTCACCAGTTATCAATAAAACTAACCCGCATAGTCGCTCAAAAAGAATACAATCTCCGGTAGCAACTGCCACAAGAGCCTGTGTACCCACATCAAAGTAAAGGCAGGTATTAAAACTGGGTGTGAAATTTAACATCATGAACCATTATAATACGAGTTTGAAAGCTGCAGGGAGTCCTTAATTTAAGGACGAACCCGTGTCACGGCAGGTTCATGACATTGCCATTATTGCTGCCAGTAAGAAATGTACATTGTTGTTCAATAATTGACCTATATTTGATTGGGCAAATTATACCCACGCTCGAACGTACACTCATGCACAACACACATACATACACACGCACGCAAAACACATATGCATGCACCCATGCGCACATGCACGACACACACACACACACACACACACACACACACACACACACACACACACACACACACACACACACACACACACACACACACTCACTCACTCACTCATTCACTCACTCACTCACTCACTCACTCACTCACTCACTCACACACACACACAAACACACATCCCACACACCGATATCGCCCGTGCAGAACGCGCACGGAGACAACAGGATGTATTTGTTGCATTTGTGTCATCCAATACGTGAACAATGTGTTCTTATTCGTAGTAATGTCTACACTATGCTGGGAACCGTATAACAGTTCATAAAATTGCCTTCCGGCATACGAGCGTCGTAACCGAATTGGAAACTCAGACCACTATTTGGCGTGACGTCACCGTGAAGTGTCGCAACAAAGGCAAGGTTAGTTGAAACCTTTTCACCGGGAGTGGTTGGAACATGAGAGATTGTTTGCGAGCGCACCGATCTCACGTTTAATTATCTGCTTAATTAAATATGTATTGACATAATAATACGCTAACTAAAACAATGCAAATTTTTAATATGTTTGTTAACATTATTTTGTGTGAAAACAGCCTATTTTATTTACGTTAGGTAGAAACTGGCTGAACAAGTATATTTGCTCTTGCTTTCCAATTTCACCGTTCGCACACAACGTACTGCCAATAGGAAAATCGTTTCAGCAGAAACCTGAACAAATTTGTCCATAAGGTTCTTAATATCTACCATTTATTTAAACAAACTTATACACACAAATTGTTTGAGAAGTTGCTTTGTTTGAAGTATTTACACTTTTTAAACACAGGCAAGAGTCGTTTTTTTATATCAATATTGACATATATTTACTTCAGTTATAATGGATGTGTTTGTTCTTGTCGATACCAATAACACTTGCTGAACAAATCCTATGATCAATAATTGGTAACAATTATGTCATGTAAAATAGTATTATAATCAGACTTACTTACGTCTGTGTAATCATGACAATTAACAAAACATGATAGCGTAGCCATTTAGTGAACTAGCTGGTAAATCACCTGTGTTTGCCAATTCTTACAGCGATCAACGGAATCAAACCGAAGAATTAAATGTTTTTACGTTTGTCGTCTGTGCACTAGGCGTACGCTAGAAAGACGCTAAAAAAAGGGTTTACGCTGGATGTGTTTATCGCTGTGACAAAGAAAAACATTTCTAGTGTCAACTCTACGTGGTGGATAGTTGTCTTTCATTGTAAAGAAAAGTCAATAATACGTCAAAGGTGCCTAACTCTCAATATGTTGTTTTACGCTATTCTATGCATGTGAAGCTCTTCACGTACCTTGCCAGAAATGTGTCTCTTTTGGCGAAAATTTGACCAGACTTCGGAAACTTCTGTAGTCCTGTTCCAAAAGGAAACCCACGCGTAACGCTGGTTGGCCACCGATAGGGCTTTCTGTCGGATTGCGGTGTAAGGGGTACGTTTGACTAATCATTGACAATACTGGGTGGACCTCCTTCGTTCCGGCCATTGCTCACCGATACGACATACTGTTACCCAGCGGGTCAGCGAGTGTGGTGACCACTTGCCACTAGGCAAATCTGGCAATCTATCATTGCTAGCATGATATAAGTAATAATGACAAATCGCTTTGGTCGCTACGGCTAGGCGCTACCATCACGTGTCCAATAGGCGTTACAAATCGTCTTATCACCAACCTGAACATCAAGCATGGGATGCCAAATATTAAATTTATATAACGTATCGAAGATTAATACAAATCCAGAAGACGCGAAGACTATTCGCCAGTGTGTATAGCCAGGTACTCATTCATGAGTGAACTGGAACAACGTAGGGTGAATGAACTTATCCAAAGTTAGATAGATAGTTAGACAGAGTTGTTTTTGTAGTTGTATAAATCATACATACAAACATAATCAAACAAGTATAACAATCTGTGATATAATATACGATTCCAGGCTGACAGCGGAGCCAATGAAGGCTGCAACCAGTTGGTTTAAATGATAATAATATAAAATAAGTACTTATTAAGTGAACTGGTCGCTGTCAACAGTTCGAAATGTCAACAACGGATCTGAACCTGTGTTCTCTCGATTGAGAATCCGATGATCTAAATACAGCGCCACCTCGCTCGCTGACTTTATATGATTAAACGAGCATTATAAACTGTTAACACGGATTCCATTCAACATTAGGTCCACAAGGCACCTGTCAAAACGACTGGTTGACCATCAAGTCCAGTTTGTTTGTAGTTCTTTTTAGTATAGTATAGTATAGTATAGTATAGTATAGTACCATTTAGTCTACAGCCATTGTCTAATTAAATGGACTATGTGTAAGCCTCTAGGTTATTCATAATGTAATATATACCTGTCTAAAACGTGTTGTGCCATCCAAAAATGTAGATGTATATATCGCACGCGTGTGTGCGTGTGTATGTGTGTGCTCGAGTTACAGATATGCTTGCGTGCACATTTTCCACGTGCAGACACATACCTGCATACATACACATATATTTATTTTCATTTGGAACGTTATGATAAGCTTTTTAAAATGTAACTTGACGATTTTACTGTGGTACTTTGTACAGTGAATTAATTGTTGTATCTACATAAAACACAACCTATGTGTTAAACTCGACGTATCTGGGTTACCAAATGTTCGTTGAAAATACTGAATTCATTAATAACTGCTTAACATGACAATTAACCAATTTTCCTTTAGTCACGTCAAATGCATGTAAGTATGTTTGCATGTGTTTCAGTGTAACACATACGTTTTGCCAGTCACAGGCATGTTTGATTTATTGTTTCTGTCAAATATGTTGGTGGTGTACCATCATCTCAAAGCGATTGGTTCCTTCATATTCTGTATGTGATCAGCTTTCCGGAGTTACAATAATATGTTCTAAATTGTATTTGACCCTTCATTTAAGTTCACTCAGCTGTATGAATGAATACCCGGCTGTATACAGTGGAGGATATCTGTGTACGCCTAGTCTTCGCGTATTAATTGTAATTGGCTTGATGCTTCCCTGAGAAGTCGAGGTGGTGTTCGATTGAACAGGTCTGCCAGGGAGTAAAGTGTAAAGCGCTTTGAGCAGTCCTCAGGACTGGATACTGTGATGTATTAGAACTTACCTTTTTGTAATTGACATTGATAAAGTATAAACTTATGTCATCGGCCCTGTTAAATACTGAGTTGAAGTACCCATTGAAGTCACTCGATGCGCATAGATCTAATGTTCAGATCGAATTGAAACTACCCTAAGTGAAGAATTTGTTCCACATACGTTCATCACAACAAATACATTTGGGGCAAAACGAACAAACTAAAGAGGTACAGTTTTATCAAGGAAAATAACATAAATTGTCATAACTTTTATCCAACGTTTGGACAGCACATTTTATAAGAATAATCATCATTTGTGCTACATCATAATTATTGAAATAAACCCTCTACTGGTTGACGTGGATGTTGACAGTTTGTTATGTTGACTGTTTGCAAAACATTAAGCTAATTCGTACTATTTTCCAACGATCAAAACATATTTAATTTTCATTAGAGTAATCATCTGGCTGTGGTACATCATGCATCATGAAATATTGATGATACCGTTGAAAATATGAACCATTAAAACATATACAGGTTGACTGTGATATATTACATTTTCTGAGTGACAATTCCAAATTATAAACATGAAGATTGTACAACATATCTCACAAATCGTCGTAAATATATATTATACGTTGCAAATTTCATCATATTTAATCAGTTTAAATACCTGGAGGTAATAATGTCATATATCATTAAGATATATTTAGATATACGTTGTAAATACAACATTATTGAACAGACACGCTCGAAGTATTTCAATTACCTGAGCGAACTGTACGAACCCGTTGGAAAAAATTTTGGTTTCTATAAAATAAGTGTTTGCCTTTCCAACATTATAGTTTTTCGAATATTTCGCTCATCGATCGGTCTGTCTACCCTTTACTATTAAAACTAAAATGTCAATCTTACATTAATACGTCTTTCGGTGGTGGATACATGCTCATTTCGCAGTACCACTATTTCACATGTGTACGTTCAATATTTCCACAACGCTCCAGAATACGTGGGTTCGAGTTGTCTAATCAAAGTCCATGCACATATTCTGCTGAGGCAATGGCGGACAGATGAAAATGTGTAAACTGTCTGATATTCGGATCGACCCGTTGACATTGGCCGTTTTATAGGATGCGACTAGTAACTCAGCGACATCTACAAATTCCACTTATTACTCGCTTTCTATGTTCCGGGGTGGTATACTACACTATTCAGAATGACTGAGCAGCAGTACTTTGAGATGTATTTAAGTGCAAGTACAGGTGTTTTTCCTTTGCAAAGTATGAGCTACTAGTACGCCAGTAGAATTTTACAATACGTACAATGTAAGTACAATATAAGTATTTTAATACAACAGAATCCGTAGCATGGTTGATTGTTGAGGAGGTGCGCTTTGGAGGATGTTTTGGAGGATGTGTTGCTAAGGAGGAATAGAGTTGGAGATTTTTCACGTTGCCGAAGGGGTAGCACTGATGATTACGACGGGTGATATCGTTATAGAATGCCCGCGTGCCGATGTGATAGTGTTGGTAATTAAGAGGTGGGGGTAGTGTTGGAGAATATTCGCGGTGCCGAGGTGGGGGTAGTGTTGGAGAATATTCGCGGTGCCGAGGTGGGCGTAGTGTTGGAGAATATTTGTAGTGCCGGGGTGGGGATAGTGTTGGCGAATGTCCTAGGTGCCGAGGTGGGGATAGTGTTGGATAATATTTGCGGTGTCGAGATGAGGGTAGTGTTGGAGAATATTCGCGGTGCCGAGGTGGGCGTAGTGTTGGAGAATATTCGCGGTGCCGAGGTGGGGGTAGTGTTGGAGAATATTCGCGGTGCCGAGGTAGGCGTAGTGTTGGAGAATATTTGCAGTGCCGAGGTGGGGGTAGTGTTGGATAATATTTGCGGTGTCGAGATGAGGGTAGTGTTGGAGAATATTCGCGGTGCCGAGGTGGACGTAGTGTTGGAGAATATTTGCGGTGCCGAGATGGGGGGTAGTGTTGGCAAATGTCCGCGGTGCCGAGGTGGGGGTAGGTTTGGAGAATATTAGCGGTGCCGAGCTGGGGGTAGTGTTGGAGAATATTCGCGGTGCCGAGGTCGGGGTAGTGTTGGAGAATATTCGCGGTGCCGAGGTGGGGGTAGTGTTTGAGAATATTCGCGGTACCGATGTGGGGGTTGTGTTGGAGAATATTCCCGATGCGGAGGTGGGGGTAGTGTTAGAGAATATTCGCGGTACCGATGTGGGGGTTGTGTTGGAGAATGTCCGCGGTGCCGAGGTGGGGGTAGTGTTGGAGAATATTCCTTGATTGCCGATGTGGGGTTGTGTTGGAAAATGCCCGTGGTGTCGAGGTGGGGGTAGTGTTGGGGAGTATTCGCGGTGCCAAGGTGGGGAGTAGTGTTGGAGAATATTCGCGGTGCCGAGGAGTGGGCGTAGTGTTGGAGAGAATGTTGCGGTGCGAGATGGGGGTGAGTGGTGGCGAATGTCACGCAGTGCCGAAGGTGGGGGTTGTGTTGGAGAGAATATTCGCGGTGCCGAGGTGGGGGTAGTGTTGGAGAATATTCATGGTACCGATGTGGGGGTTGTGTTGGAGAATGTCCCGCGGTGCCGAGGTGGGGGTAGTGTTGGAGAATATTCGCGGTACCGATGTGGGGGTTGTGTTGGAGAATGTCCGCGGTGCCGAGGTGGGGGTAGTGTTGGAGAATATTCGCGGTGCCGATGTGGGGGTTGTGTTGGAGAATGTCCGTGGTGTCGAGGTGGGGGTAGTGTTCGAGAGTATTCGCGGTGCCGAGGTGGGCGAAGTGTTGGAGAATATTTGCCGTGCCGAGGTGGGGGTAGTGTTGGAGAATATTTGCGGTGCCGAGGTGGGGGTAATGTTGGCGAATGTCAGCGGTGACGAGGTGGGGGTAGTGTTGGAGAATATTCGCGGTGCCGAGGTGGGCGTAGTGTTGGAGAATATTTGCGGTGCCGAGGTGGGGGTAGTGTTGGCGAATGTCCGCGGTGCCGAGGTGGGGGTTGTGTTGGAGAATGTCCGTGGTGTCGAGGTGGGGGTAGTGTTGGAGAGTATTCGCGGTGCCGAGGTGGGCGAAGTGTTGGAGAATATTTGCCGTGCCGAGGTGGGGGTAGTGTTGGAGAATATTTGCGGTGCCGAGGTGGGGGTTGTGTTGGAGAATGTCCGCGGTGCCGAGGTGGGGGTAGTGTTGGAGAATATTCGCGGTGCCGATGTGGGGGTTGTGTTGGAGAATGCCCGTGGTGTCGAGGTGGGGGTAGTGTTGGAGAGTATTCGCGGTGCCGAGATGGGGGTAGTGTTGGCGAATGTCCGCGGTGCCGAGGTGGGGGTTATGTTGGAGAATATTCGCGGTGCCGAGGTGGGGGTAGTGTTGGAGAATATTCGCGGTACCGATGTGGGGGTTGTGTTGGAGAATGTCCGCGGTGCCGAGGTGGGGGTAGTGTTGGAGAATATTCGCGGTGCCAATGTGGGGGTTGTGGTGGAGAATGTCCGTGGTGTCGAGGTGGGAGTAGTGTTGGAGAATATTCGCGGTGCCGACGTGGGGGTTGTGTTGGAGAATTTCCGTGGTGTCGAGGTGGGGGTAGTGTTGGAGAGTATTCGCGGTGCCGAGGTGGGCGTAGTGTTGGAGAATATTTGCTGTGCCGAGGTGGGGGTAGTGTTGGAGAATATTTGCGGTGCCGAGGTGGGGGTAATGTTGGCGAATGTCCGCGGTGACGAGGTGGGGTTAGTGTTGGAGAATATTCGCGGTGCCGTGGTGGGGTTGTGTTGGAGAATGTCCGCGGTGCCGAGGTGGGGGTAGTGTTGAAGAATATTCGGCCTGCCAAGGTGGGGGTAGTGTTGGAGAATATTCGCGGTGCCGAGATCGGGGTAGTGTTGTTTCGCGGTGCCGTTCATAATTTTGCCAGAATATGAGTTAATTTCCTCTTTTAGGTTACAATTTATAATCAACCGCAATCAGTGCCCTCGAAACGGTGCTAGGTCCCCTTAGCAGAATACTTTACGTCGAGGATGCGGGGTGAGAACACATCCATCATGCACACAACCAACAGGCCTGGACATTCAACAAATTCACTTAATGTCTAGTCCTTTTTGATGATAATTATTTTTAATATTTGTTTTGAAAATACATTTATTTTGTCTGCAATAATACCGGGTAAAGTTCGTAGAGTGTGCCTGAAAGGTAAAGTGCCTGTATGGTACAGAAGCCTCAAATTTGCGAAAACAGCTGGGCCCAAGGAACAATTAATACGCCAAATTGAAGGAAGATGAATGAGCTAAAGGAAGAGGCCGCGATGCTGTGCGGCTGAGCATTAAGATCAATTAAATATCTGGATGTCATTTTGTGCGGATGGAGGAAGGTTGACTCTCAAAGACAGCAGAGGCGATGTTACAACCTGGCTGCAGGAAAAGAAATTGAATACAACTTAGTAATGAGACAGAAAGAAGATGACAAGTGACGAGAGAAGGCTGCCGATAGGGGAAGGAAGAAACAGATGACTGGTGCGGCAGTGCAGCAGTATATCTATACATTTGGAGTTTCTATTATTGACCATATTTATAGGAATACATAACGTGATTAAAGTGTCATGTTCTTAAACTAGATTTGCCCATACACTTGACTATATAATGCTGCATTTTTATTTGACAACAACAATCTGAACACAACATTTTCAGACAAGACATTGCCTGTGACTTAAACTATAAGTACTGATGCATTTCAATACACAATGAAATGTTTGCACATTCCCGTTCTGACATTTACACACGCAGTAATCACAAAATCCCAGGTCGAACAAAACGAGAGATTTCGTAAGAACGTCGCAGTAAACGACCGCATTGCCCGATTACATAGTTTTCGGGCTGATTCGATACGTATTTCTCCGGGGCTAAAGGCAAGATGTTTAGGTCGTCGTGACCAACTGAGTCAATGCCTCACACGGTGACCACGAATTGTTTAAGTTGTTAGCATCTATCAGGGTGGGGACATTCTAGTTGCGTGGCCTAGATCAATATCAGACGAAGCTAAACTGTAAGATACCGGGTCGGAAAATGACCGATCTGCGCTAGCATTTTCATACGTTGGCTTCTATGGGAAAGGGCGTGTTATACGTATATAGAAAATGGTTGGACTTTCGATGATCCAAAGGCTTCCATATCAGCATACTATCTGGAGTTTGTGATTTGGAGTGGCAATCTTTCTAAAAATGACGTCAATGAATAAATAGTTCAAATATGACTCATTCATTTCCCACGCTTTGTGTTGGTTGTATTTTGCAAACAAATTCGCATACAAATTGGATTTCAGCTTAATTGCCAAAAAAACATGTTCCGCCTGTTTTCCACATAACCAACGTTGCAGGTCAGTATTTCATAAACAAACCAAGGTAGATACAATAAACTCCAGAAAATATAGATACGTAATTGCATTATTGATCTGAGTGAGATTCGCTTTTATTCCAATATAGTTTGTTGATAAAATTTTATTGTCTAAAATACCAAGCTTTCTTAACAACGTATAAATATAATTTATACGATATAATCTGCAATATTATGAGTAATGGTGGGAAAAGTGTCATATAAAACGGTATACAGCCTACGCGAATAATAGTAATAAATAATATAAAATTGGAAGATTTAAATAAACTTTCACATAACCTATATTTTCACATACGTCTCCAGAATGCCAAATTGAAATTGTGTCTCATATTACACAACCTTGCCCTGCGTAGTTATATTATTGCCGGACGCGACAACAAATTGTTTGCCATATCTCAACTGGCGAGGAACAAGAATAGTTTACTTACTGACGCACGAGTAGCGCCTGGGGGTAGACAACCTTTTCTGACTGAGGTCTGCTTTGAATTGTCATGCATCATTGACCTATTTTGTATAAATGCCTCGTAGCGAGACAGTGTTCATAAACCCTAAGGGGTAAGCTTTCCTGACTCACTGTCACCCTGAAAGTTCAGGTCACTGGCTTACAATTGGGATGCATACATCATTATAACGGTCACGCATGATTGAGCGAACACAATGCACGAGTATCACCATGGTGTAGCTCGTTGTTCTGGCAGGTTAAGAGGTATACTCCCTTGAGCTTTAGCAAGTCGTATATTATATTACTTACACAGTTTAAGGACATCTTTTTTTCTGAGGCACAATGGTATGGTCACCACAAATTGACCAACGTCCGTACAAGTACTAGGTGGGAAAATACCTGGCGGGAAGAAGCACACTCTGAAGCTCCACTGTTTTTGCTTTCATCTTTCATCTTTTATTACTTACTTTAGCCGTTAGTCATTTTTTACCCTAGCCTGCTACAGTATGTTACAATACACAGCTATTTACTCTATCCACCTAGGTACTTGGGTTATTGTTGTCACACTTTATTGTACTCTGCGGTATGAGTAAAGTGATAATCTCTCTATTGCACATAATCCACTTTACCCGAAACACATATCTCCCATCTCCTTCCCGCCCCTTCTACATCCGCACATCTCTCCCATCTCCTTCCCGTCCCTTCTACATCCGCTATCCCCAATAAATCGCACTACTACATTTCTTCTCTCTTTCCATGTGCCAAAGATTACCTTCCAAAATGAAAATGTTGTCAACCAAATTAGGGTGATCATCAAAAAAAAAAAAAAGAAGAAGAACATAGCAGTGTAATAGTGTGCGCAAGATTCCCGAACACAAACTAGACGGTTGGGCGCGGTTTTAATAATTCCGACTGAGAAACGACAAATGTTGTTCAACAACGTACAATATATAATGGTGGTACTGTTCTGTTCTA
The DNA here is from genome assembly GCA_020002185.1 of Paraescarpia echinospica. NCBI lineage: Eukaryota > Metazoa > Annelida > Polychaeta > Sabellida > Siboglinidae > Paraescarpia > Paraescarpia echinospica. Next base: position 19,462,459 of record CM034533.1, on the reverse strand, counting down.
CGTACTACTGTAAAAGAAACGGACTTGGGAGTAATAATTAGCACTGATATGAAGGTTACGGAGCAGTGTGGAATTGTAGCTTCAAAGTGTAATCAAATTATTGGATTAATTAGGAGAAATGTAACGTGTAAGGAAAAGAACTAATTATTCTCCGCATTGTAACTGTATAAGCTTCATTTAGAACGCTGCATAGATGGATGAAGGCCATATCGTAAAAAGGACATAAAGTTGCTAGAAAGAGTACAGAGGAGAGCAACTAAAATGATTCCAGAAGTGATAAATCTTAATTACGAAATACCGTTAAAGGTATGCAGTTCGACAACACCAGAGACAGGAAGTTTAAGAGGTGATGAAATAGAAGGTTTTAAAATACTGAATGGGTATGAAACTATTGATAACAACATTTTTTTCAGTTAAGAAAGTTAGAAAGACACGAGGACGTGAAGTAACTTTAGTGAAGGAACATTGTCGATTAGATATCAGAAACTATTCATTCTCACAGAGGACTATAAATGGATAGAACAGATGATTGTTTGGGTGCAAGCAACATGAACATATTCAAAAACTAAGTCGACATATATCTCAGAAGGGTGGGACATAGACAAAATAGATTGGTATCTAGAGAAGCCAAAGACTTCCTTGTCCATCTGCCTTCTAGAATAATTCTATGCAAGGCAATCTTGTTAAATCTTGATAAATTTGGTCTTTCTATTGCATTTTGTGTCCGTTCTACACAAACGTTACCCTATTTGATTAGACGCCTGCGTTTTTCAAATATCCACTAACATCTCAGACTATCTGTCCCACAAAAACGTTTTGTTCCTAAAACTAAACTTCACATTTGCAAGCAACCAAAACATGGAATCAACTCCCGATCACTTTAAAATCATCTGAAAGTAAAGCCACATTTTGTAAAAGAAACTCGAGACTTACTTGTCTAAAACAGCAATTCTGCCTTAAATCGGCGGCGGTCGAGTGTTCTAATACTAATTCTTGTCCGTCCCTGTTGATGATTACGCCTAATGATTCTTGTTTTATCGCTCCCCTAAGTTCAGGCTTCCGAGGATGTAGACGTTGTACAAATACATTATTATTAGCTCATCTAGAAACATCAAAAACGCGATGACAGGCCGAAACCCCACGACAAACCTCATCAAATATCGCCAAGTTAAGGTGATGACATAAGGAATTAATAATGTTTTACGTCTGCGGTGTAATTTCACAATCTCAATCTTGTAGATAATTTCGTGATATTTATTTGGTACGGCAACACAGTTCGTCCGAATCTTTATAAATTATATAAATAAACACAAATGTCGGTCTTTGAATAAGCTCATAAGAAACTATGGTTGTATGAATAGGCAATGATGTAAACATCTACATTTAGCATCGATCAACGTCAATAGAGATGGTGTCGAATAGTTTGCCGATATAGACAGCTTCGACAAGAACATCGGAAATCCTGATGCGTTCGATAGTCTAAAGAAAACTTGTTGAAATGGCAAAGCGTGAAATGTATCGAAAGCCGGACATTGTACAACAAGTTGAAAACTTAAACTGCGTTATAGTGAAATTTACCCTGGGCGGTTAACTAACAAGAAGGAACAATTGCTTGACAATTTTACTCGCATTGCTATGGTTCAATTAACTGGACCGCGTCACGAACGGCGAATTTTAGAAACATCGAAACAACACTCACGTTCAAGCCATCAAGAAAAGGCGTCTGCCATGGACAGATCACTGACTTCGAATTTTGCGGAATAGAATCTCCTCCGTGAACCACATAAAATACTTGGAAGAACGGTAAAGCTCGCATTCGAATTAAATGTAGAAGAACGGTAAAGCTCGCATTCGAATTACATGTTACAGTATATAATTAAATAGACTCGCCTTTTCAACTCGGTGTATTTCATCGTCTTGCCAGTGGTCGAATAGTTTGTTGTTCGGTGGGCAAGGGAGAAAAAAACAAAAATCCGGCAGGGTTGATAAATACCCCTGAAGATTGTACTACAGTATCTTGTCAACACAACTGTCACATGCACAACGTACGTTATGCTGCCGAGGGGGCTCAAACCGAACTGCCTCTTATTCTTCCTGGTACGTGACGTACACATGTTGATGTGGTACGCATGCGTGCAGTGAGCTATAAGAACATGTTACTATTTTAAGACAATGTCAGCTGTAAGCTCCTAGCTTCAAAGGTATCCCAATATAAAGTATGGCCTATACAATATAGGCTATACGTTTATTGTAAGTTTACAATATCTCAGGCGACCACACTGCAATTTAGCAATTTTGAGTTATGTGACATTGTTTGTAGCAGCGAGAAAAGTCCCGCAGGGCGCAATATGGTTCACGGTCTTAACGTGTCATGCTTGAGTGATTTTCAACCAGCGGGGGTATTGTCTCGTTCCTATATGTAAAGTTACTGTAAAATTCGATTCCCAGTCGTAATAAATTACGGCAGTTATTGTTTCTTTACATGTTTACATAACATTGCACGAAACGGTGTAAATTTTATTTGTTAATTAACAACACAAAACCTTGAAGAACATACTCTTCGGAGGGAACCTCGTGACGAATTTGCTTATATGGAGAAGACTATATTTATGGGGACGGCAATTCTGTTTCGATGTCTTCCTTTGTAGCACGTGACTAATGAAAAATAGAGCCGCTCATAAGACATTCCTGGGAGGTTCAAAGGATTGGTTACCGGTTAACCTGAATGTTGCGTTTTACTTCCTTGTAGATGCACTAGATCTAGAACATTGACACGAAGAACGAATCGCACCCATGAGATAACCACACAACTAATCGATCACGGCTGCAGTCGGCCGCGTACAGGAGCAACTGCGCGTGACGAGTTCACGATTTCCCAAGCGAACTACGTCAGGAATAACCGTCTGTTGATAATCTGCAACGATAAGTAACGACGGAACGCGGCTGTACCCTTCAATTAGGTTACTAGATAAATGCCCGTACCATGAAGGGTTGCTTTGGTATTTAAAAGTCACGGTTGTAATATTTATAACAAAAACACACAGAATCGTTACATAAACACAGTATGGCGCTTGCAGATACTCGTTGTTTGTTAAACGTGACGTTGTTTGTTAAACGTGACGTGCATGTGTGCATGTGTGCATGTGTGCATGTGTGCGTGTGTGCGCGTGTGCGTGTGCGCGCTTGTGTGCGTGTGCGCGTGCGCGTGTGCGCGTGTGGGCGTGTGCGCGTGCGCGTGTGCGCCTCTGCGTGTGTTGACGTGCGCGCTTGTGCGCGTGTGCGCATATGCGTTCACGATATTACGTACACGTGGAGCAACCACCGCAGACACCTCTACTTGGAAACACATACATTTATCAAGCCAAACGTTCTGTAGATATTACATATCATGTGTCCTAAATACCATAGGCGGATCCAGGGGCATGGGGTCACGTGCTCCCTAGACCTTTTGAATATGCCCCCGTTGCGTACCCCCTATTAATATTTTTAGTTTTAGTATTAGTATCATTATTAACGTCGACGCGAAAATTCTCCATCAGCACTCTCCTTCCGTCTTCCGCTCCGATAGCTCGACTGAGGATTGACGACGATGTTGAAGCTACAGCGATAATTCTCCAACAGCATCCCCCGTCTTTTAATGGTTAGTTGTGCTGAAGCTCATGGAGGGACATGGCTGATGGAGGTAGAAAATTAAAAAGAAACAAAACGCACTACCTGATTTTGCTAAGGGGCATTGGCCGTCGACTACAGCTCTCCAGAGTCCTCTGTCCTGGGCTCTTGTTTCAAGCTGTCTCCAAGTGTGTCCTGTCTTCTTGGTGTCCGCATGGAGGTCCCTTCGCCACGTGTTCTTTGGACGACCTCTTTTTCTCCTGCCTTGTGGGTTCCATGTCTGGTGATAGTTGATGCTGGTTTCCGGAGCGTGTGACCAATCCATCCCCATCGTCTTCTTCTTATTTCATCTTCGGCAGACAGTTGGGGTGTCTTCCTCCACAAGTCAATGTTTCTGATGGTGTCTGGCCAGCGGATCTGGAAGATTCTTCTTAGACAGTTGTTGATGAAGGTCTGTACTTTCTTGGTGGTGGTTTTTGTTGTCCTCCATGTCTCTGCTCCATACAGTAGGACTGACTTCACGTTGGAGTTAAACAGTCGGATCTTCGTGTGTAATGACAACACTTTGGAGCTCCAGATGTTCTTGAGCTGTATAAATGCTCCTTTCGCCTTGCCAATCCTTGCTCTAACATCCGCGTCTGTGCCAACCTGCGTGTCGATGATGCTACCCAGGTATGTGAAGGCCTCTACCTCTTCAAGTGCCCTCCCTTCCAGTGTGACTGGGTCAGTGCTGGCTGTATTAACCTTGAGGACCTTTGTCTTTCCTTTATGTATGTTGAGGCCCACTTGTGAGGAGATGGCTGCCAGTTCAGTGGTCTTCTCCTGCATCTGCTGGTGGCTGTGGGACAACAGTGCCAGATCGTCGGCAAAGTCCAAGTCCTCCAGTTGCGTCCACAGTGTCCACTGGATTCCATTTCTTCTCTGGGTTGTGAATGTCTTCAGTATCCAATCGATGGCCAGGAGAAAGAGGAACGGGGACAGCAGGCAGCCTTGTCTAACTCCAGTCTTCACTTCGAAACGGTTCGTTTGCTGTCTTCCATGAATTATTCTGCAGGCTGTTCCTTCATAACTGTTCTTAATCAGGTTGACCAGTTTGGTTGGTATGCCATAATGTCCTAGTAGTTTCCACAGAGTCTCCCTGTCTACGCTGTCAAACGCCTTTTCGTAGTCAACAAAGTTGATGTAGAGCGAGGAGTTCCACTCCAAGGATTGCTCTACTATGATGCGCAGTGTTGCGATCTGATCTACGCATGATCTGTTCGGGCGGAATCCAGCTTGCTGATCTCTCAGCAGTGGGTCTACTGCACCTTTCATTCTCTCCAAGATGATTCTGTTGAACACTTTCCCTGGCACTGGCAGAAGTGTGATTTCTCTGTAGTTGCTGAGGTCTCCTTTCTTGGGGAGTTTTATGAGGTATCCCTCTCTTCAGTCTGATGGAACCTCTTCTTTTTTCCAGATCTTTCCAAAGGGAGGGTACAGTAGTTCCACAGAGATGTATGTATCTGCCTTGAGTGCTTCTGCAGTAATCTCGTCCGGTCCTGCTGCTTTGTTATTCTTCAGCTGTTTTATGGCCCTCCTGGTTTCTTCCTTGGTAGGCTTGTCACACTTGATGGGTAGGTCCGCTTCTGCTAGCTGTATGTCCGGTGGGGCAGGTCTGTTCAAAAGTTCTTCAAAATGTTCAGCCCATCTTTTGAGCTGTTTCTCAGTTCCTGTGATGATCTTTCCTTCCTTGTCTTTAACTGGTCGTTCTGGCTTGCTCTGCTTGCCTGATAATTTCCTGGTGGTGTCGTACAGCTGTCTCATATTTCCGCTGCCTGCAGCTTGCTCTGCCTCTTCTGCCAGGCTGTAAATGTAGTTGCGTTTGTCTGTTTTTACACTCTTCTTTACTTCTCTGTTGGCTTCTGTATGCTCTTCCTGTGCCTTTTCCTTTGCTGCTCTTTTTCGACTGTTGTTTATTGCTGATTTCTTCCCCTTCCGCACTTGGATCCTGCACAAGGTTTCTGCTGTGATCCAATCTTTCTGTTGCTATTTCTTCAGGCCAACCACTTCTTGGCAAGTTGATGTCAGTGTCTTTTTGGTGTTCTGCCACTGGCTGTTCAGGCCAGATTCTTCATAATGCAGCTCTTGTAGCACTTGGAATTTGTTAGCAAGGTTTAGCTTGTATTCCTCTCTTGTCTGCGGATCTTTCAGAAGGCAGACATTGTACTTTCGTCTCGTTGTTGCTGTCTCCATCCAAGTTTTCTTCAGCTTGAGTTTCAGTCTAGCAACCAGCAGGTGATGGTCGGATGCAACGTCAGCTCCCCTCTTCACTCTTACATCTTGAAGTGACCTCCTGAATATCTTGCCTATGCAGATGTGATCTATCTGGTTCTCTGTAACGTGGTCGGGTGACACCCATGTAGTCTTGTGTATCCTTTTGTGTGTGAAAATGCTGCCTCCGATGACAACCTTGTTCAGTGCACATGTGTCCGCAAATCTCTCTCCATTCTCGTTCATCTCTCCAACACCATGGGTTCCCATCACTTCTTCATATCCGTTGTTGTCCATTCCAATCTTCGCATTGAAATCTCCCATAAGGATGGTCACATCCTTTTCTCGGCACTTGTCCAAGATGCTTTGTAGTCTGCTGTAGAACTGGTCTTTGGTTTCTTCATCACTATCGTTCGTTGGTGCGTAACATTGGATGACATTCATCTTGATTTTCTATTTCTTTGTTCTGAAGGATGCTGTGATGATTCTCGGTCCATGCGTTTCCCATCCTATCAACGCCCTCTGTGCCGATCTTGATAGCATGAGTGCTACACCTTCAGTGTGGGGGACATCGTCTTCTTCATGTCCCGAGAAAAGTAACATCTCTCCTGTAGGTATTCTTCTCTGTCCTGAGTGTGTCCATCTTGTCTCGCTGATTCCCAGCAGTGCAAAGTTGTAGTTTTTCATTTCCGCTGCTACTTGTGCTGTCTTTCCTGTCTGGTACATGGTCCTCACGTTCCATGTTCCCATATTAATTTGCTTTGTCGAAAGAAGGGTGCTCGGCCCTGTGGCTTCCGTGTCCTCGAGATGAAGACCCTTCCTCTTCCAGGCATGTGTTATCAGTAAATTATGTTGTCGACGTTTCTGTAGCAAGAATTTTTTTTACGAGGTGGGGTGCTAGCCCCACGCTCAACCCTCCTCCTATCTCATCCGGGCTTGGGACCGGCCACGGCAGAGTTATATAATTATGCGTTGGTCGCCCGGCGTGTGACACCTGTGACACCACCCTCGTCGAACACTTGCTATGTTATTGCATCTGGTAGTATTTGATAAAGCGAACGTTAGATAATGTTTATGCGATTGAAATTCGGTACACAATTCATACTTTGATAGTAATTTATGCAATGTTCAGCGTGTATTATTTCGATAATAATTTATACAGTAATGTCACGATACAGCCTCTCATGTCACCTTCTAATTGTCACTTACAATACCATATTTATTACCAAAGATTTGCATACAAATCGGTAATGCTCGGACGGTGAGATGGACATAGGTATGTTGCGTCAGTGTCTACTTCATGTTGCCAAGTTCATGACGCAGGAGCCGCGTTCTCGAAGTATTTGCCACGCGCGCGTCGTTCCTGAGATTGCTAAGTTACGTTTTGTGTTTTACGCGTGTATTACGTTTCACCTTCCGAACAACTGATTTTGTCCAATAAAGGGTCGGAATCGTTACATTTTTTTAAATGTAAAAATTACATTTTTTGACTATTTTGAAAACAAAATATAGGTGTTACGTTAAACCCCTGAGGTTGTAGATTATTCCCTGAAAATTAGCGCCCAAGGCCCAAATCCAAGTATAATTATTCGCATCGCAACGCGTCTTTTCAACATTTGTTCCAACTTAGGTAATTAACCTATCCATCACGTGACCAGTTGCTCTGTAAAACCTCCGTGGTAGGTTCTGACATTCCTTCATATATTTTGTTGAAATTTTGGTCAAAAAGTGTCTCTTTATGATATAAATATAAGGCAAAGTTCGTAAAGTGACAACTGTATGCGGGAATGTTTGATTTATCAGATGTCATACAGCAATATTAATGTAATTCCCGTATATATCCGTCATCAACATTGTTGGCGTGGCAAAACTTGACGGAGCTCGTGCTCAAAAATTCGATTGTAACATAGGGGAACCGTGACGTACTGGATTCATAAATTGTCATACAAGTCGCGTAGTTAAAAAAAATAAAGTATTTTTTGCATTAAAAAACGATAATGGAATATAATTTATTATTCATATTAAAATTATACATCGTTGCCAAGCATTGTTGCCAGGTTTTTTTATTGTTATTATACGGTTCCGTTAACCTTTGACCTAAACTGACACCATTCTAAGATCACTTGAACCTCGAGAATAAATGTTTTGAACAACGGCATCAAGCCCATAACTACCGGAATGGGGACATAGTGCCCGATGTACTTACAAAAATGAATATATTTGTGTCTGGTGTGCAAAACTGGTTTGAAATTAATAATGATTCAGCTTGTCCATCAGCCACGGGACAGTGACCTTAATAAGTAAGACGGGCTTTCAAGCACAACCAATTACTCGGCTGGACGTCCGATTCACCCTACACAACTACACACACCAGAGTGGTCGATCATTGAACCCAGAGCGTTGTCAGCTGACGTCTTATTTTCGCCCATTACATACAATGTAAACGTGCTGACGTATGCTTATACGTCAAAGCACTTGTTCCTGCCGTGCAGCGATTGTTTTCATTTCTTTGTTTCAAATGTCGGTCGGCACAATTGTGGGTGTGTCGACGATACATACTTAATCCTCTTCTTGTGGGTTCACACTTAAGGCAGACACCAAAGAACGCCAATGTTGTCTGTCTGCTGCAAGCTTCGTTACTTGGCCCTAGCTTCACCCGAGAGTCTTCATCTCCCGCTCCACTGATCTCCTCCATGTCTTTTTGGGTCTCCCCCTCGCTCTCTTGCCACCAGGGTTCCATCGCATGGCCCATCTTGGATTGGATGTTCGCTGCATTCTGCAGAAGTGACCGATTCACTTCCTTCTGCGGCGTTTAATTTCAAGAGCGATAGGCTGCATGTCTGGCCTTTCGTGCAGTTCCGTGTTAGAGATTTTATTTGGCCAGTAGATTCGTAGAATCATCCTGAGACACTTGTTTTGAAACACTTCCAGCATCTGGCATATGCCTTTGGCGACCATCCATGATTCCGCCGCATATAACAGCACACTCAGGACATTGCTCTTGAACAGGCGGATTTTGGTTCTGTTGCTGATCTTATTGGTCTTCCAGCTGTTCTTAAGTGCTGCAAATGCCCATCTTGCCTTGCTGATCCTTGTCTTGACCTCAGACTCCGAGTTTCCATCTGTTGTCACCTTGGCCCCAAGGTAGGTGAACTCGGTCACTTCTTCAATATTTCTTCCTCCAATTGTGATTGGGTCTGCTGTTTGGCTGTTGTTTCGGAGTACCATTGTTTTGTTGGTGTTGATCTTTAGTCTTATTTTCCCAGCATTTCTGGCAAGTTCCTCACTTTTTCATCTGCAAAGTGTAGATCACCTAATGTATCTGCGAAAGTCCACTTGATGCCACTTTTCTCTGCTTATGTTGTATATTTTACGACCCAGTCGATCCCAAAGCAGAAGAGGAAAGGGGATAATATGCATATTTGTTTCACTCCGGTTTTGATTTCAAAATCTTCTGTCAGGTGTTGGCCGCTGACCGTGGATCTAAAGTTGCTATAACATAATTTGATTATGCTCACAATCTTTGGAGGGATTCCATAATGCCGGAGAATACGCCAGAGAGAGTCTCTGTGAATACTATCGAAAGCCTTTTCAAAATTGTCGAAGTTTGCGTAGACTAGGGTGTTCCATTCCTGGCACTGTTCCAGGATCTGCCTTAGTGTAGAAATGTGATCCCCACAAGATCTTCCTTTCCTAAACACTGCCTTTTCTTTGCGCAACTACGGGTCAATGGCTGCTGAAATTCTGTCAAGGATTACACTACTGAAAACGTTACTAATGATGGACAAAAGAGTGGTCCCTCTCCAGTTGTTGCAATGGCTAAGGTCTCCTTTCTTAGGTAATTTAACAATCAGCCCCGTCTTCCAGTCACCGGTATTTCTTCCGCATCTCATATACCTTCGAATATCTCTGTCAAGGTGACCTCTCCTCCAGTCTTCAGCATCTCTGCACTCACACCATGAGCTCTTCCTGCATACATACCTGGTTGCTTTGTGCAACGTGTTTTCCGGGTGCGTATTTGCGATTCACTTATGACAAACTAACAGGCGCTTTTAAGCCACGCACGCCGCCCTCGTGATTGGTTGCTTAGGCAAGGACTGATACGGATTAGGACAGTCGCGAAAGCCATTAATTGTAAATGTTGTCATACTGTTATCTTAACACATTGTAAACACATTGTGGAACAATAATTACCTTTGCATTGATGTACTAAAATTTTAGAACATGCACAAAACTAATAACTAATTAATTTGACTTTAATTGTGCTAACATATTACGGAAGATTATTCTCAATATAATAATGTAATCGCGGTCTTCAAGCTTTATTATGAATATTTGCGATGGGATGGGTTTAAAATTATTATAATGTTGTTTATTTGGAAAAAGGATTTATGTGGAAATATTTATAATTGTTAGCGAACTAATGTGTTGCAAATTTTGTTCAGCACAAATAATCTACTAATTACCAAAACACACATTTGGTGCTAATATAATTGTGATTTATTTAAAGTTAGTTAAAATTATTCCTTGTAGATGTATAACATAATGTATGCTGAATATAATCCTGCAATAATTATGATATATTCGTTCACTCACGTACACATTTGGCATGTTTATTGTTGAGCTCGACTCCTCTGGGCTTTTGTTTACATCCGTGTGCCCATGCAGACATTCAGAAATGTGCACATGCATACTTAGCTATAATTACATATGTAAATATAATGTGGTAAATGGACTGCACTTTGCTCAGATCGTAAAGTGAAAGAGTCTCAGTAATTGTGCATAGTAGCAATCCCATTTATTTAATAAAACATTTGAAAACGTGTGTACAGTGTATATTAAACATACTCCAATTATATTACACGACCAGGGTGCACATGCATTATATATTTACTCTAATTTAAATTATTTAAAAACAAAATTAATGTATGCATTAAATATACATGAATTAATGTAGTGTATGTGGATTGCATAGTTGGGAGTGTATAAGTTACTTCAGTATCTTTGTTTCATTACTGGCATCAAACTATATAAAGGACAATACACATTTCAATTAGTGTTCATAGTGTGCGTTATATTTTGTGTGACTGTCACACGAATAAAATAAGTTTACTATTATTTTCATACGAATGTGCACGTATAGCCCCTTTCCAAATGTGCAAAATTCCTATGACAATAACAGCTAGAAGACCGAGATTACATTACGATATTGAGAATAGTCTTCCCTAATATGCTGGCTCGAATAAAGTCCAATTAATTAGTTATTAGTTTTGTGCATGTTCTAGATTTTTATTATTTAAATGCAAAGGTAATTGCTGTTCCACATTGAACCTATCGCTTCGTGTTTACAATGTGTTAAGATAACAGTATGGCAACATTTACAATTAGTGGATTTCGCGACTGTCCTAATCAGTATCAGTCTAAAATGAACGTTAAATAATATAATCAGGATGAACGTACGTATACGTATGGCCCTGCCTACCTGTTCGTAAAATTTGTTTGTGTACATATAGTCCTGCCTATCTGTTCGTAACATTAGTCTGATTACGTATAGCTCCTTGCTAACATATAATAAGCCCTGACGTATCCCCGCAAAAAACAAAATGAAACGCGCGTGACACTTGTGTCAAATGCTCCTTGCCCTAGCGACCAATCAAGAGCGCGCTGGGCGTGGCTTAAAAGCGCCTGTTAGTGAATCGCAAAGACGCTTATCGGGTAGAGAGACGGACGCACAACTTCTATAAATGTAATAGACAACCATTGTGAAACATTGCATAGTTGGAAGGCAGCAAATGGCTCTCTGACAGACAGACAGGCAGTCAGACACACACACAAACACACACACACACACACACACACACACACACACACACACACACACACACACACACACACACACACACACACACACACACACACACACACACACACACACACACACACACACACACACACACACACACATACATACACAGCAAATGCACTATTAATAAGATAGAGAGAGAGAGATGGGTTGGTCAACACAACATATCGCGGGGGGATGAATCGATTAGTTGGTTCTATATATGGAGATGAAACGCACAAACACGCACACACACATATATGTTACACACACGCACGCGTGCGTGCCTGCGCGCGCGCGTGTGTGTAACATATAATATATATATATATAATTATATAATTATACATTTACATTAATGTACACTGACGCCCATTGTGGATATCAAAGCCGGACTGCGATGTTGGTAACGTTTTGGCAACCATGTCACGTCAGTGGAATCAGACGGATATTGTTCGAGGGTTGGAAATTATTTCGCACCGCTCAAAATCTTACGTCCTACACGACGTAACGATGGGGTGGGAGGTGGTTTGAACCAGTACAAAACATGTTACATTCTCTGAACTGTGTAAAGTTTTGAGGCACTCCCATAAACAGAAATACACAATTTGTATGATAGCATGTTTATCATAAAAGCACACAAAAAATCCGACACTGATCCAGAAAGGGAGTGGGTGTAGCTATTATTAGGAATGTCTTGAAAGAGGCCAAGCGTAGCCGAAAACAACACATTTATTTATACATACAAGCATGGATACATTCATGGGTGTGCACGCAAGCATATGTGCTTGAATTTATGGGTCATTTATAAAATGTTATCTGGTCATTTCACAGCTGACGATTTAAACCGTTAGAAACCAGAATCGTCCGATAATCATTAATCAGAACTATAGTATTCCCAGTAAGGACGTTAAATCTACTAATGTTTTCTTATGCACATATGATATTCATGAGTAAGCGTCGTGATTGTGTTCTGCTTCGTAGCAGTCTCTTATAAGATAAAAATATTATATTATATATTTTATTATCTCAGCTGATAATTTTTCTTTGGGTCGAACAAATACGACTGCATTATACAAAAGCATGCAATAAAATAGCACATAAAGTAAATAAATATATAAATACACATTTTATACCTTATAAACAAATCGCGGCTGATTACACGTGAACTGATCAAGCAACACTTACTGCAGCGGAGCTGTGGATAGAACATCGGACTCTCAATCGAGATAACCCGGGTTCGAATCTTGTGCTTCCTTGCGAACCTTTGGCCAGTTCGTTCACTTTACGTTGCTCCAGTTCACTCACCTGTATAAACTAGTACCTGGCTAAAGACAGTGGTGGATATTTGTGTACGAGTAATCTTCGCGCATCAATTGCAGCGTGGCTGAATGCGTCACAGATAAGTCAAGATGGTGTTCGATTGAACATTGCCTGGGAGTGAGTAACGTGTAAAATGCTTTGAGCAGTTCAGGAGTGCCGAAATATATGCTTGTAGGTCGAGTCGGTGAGCCGATCGCTGGAGCTATAACGCATTGTGTCGTGCGCCTCATTGTAGCCGCGGGAAGTTAACTAGTAGTTAAATAGGTTTCTGAAAGTTGATATGCTGAAACAATCTATTGCCCCAACAACAGTGTTCATTGGCCGACAAGGAAAATGTTGGGCAAGTGCCTATATTTATATGGAATAAGACAACTCCAGCGTATAATGCGAGCGTTTGCTTGTTTGTTGCGTGTGTGCGTGTGTGCGTGTGCGCGTGTGTGCGTGTGTGCATGTGTGCGTGTGTGCGTGTGCGGATATGCGCGTGTACCAAATATCAACCATGCCTGTTCGGCCCGTGTTTCAAACTCAGAGCGCTGTCATGCCAGGCGGATCTGCTAAGCACTTCACTAGCCGCGTTCCCCAATTGTTGCGAGAGGATCAACATTGTACACAGTGTCAGATCGTGCAATACTTGGTAATCAATAGTGACCAACGCTTTCGTATTATAATTCTACCTCCGTTCACGATACTATGTACATGTGGTGCAACCACCGCAAACAACTCTACTTCAAACACAAACATTTCTAAAGCGTATCCAGGGGCCAGTGGTCACGTGCCCCTAAGACCTTTTGAATATGCCCCCGTTGCGTACCCCCTATTAATATTTTTACTATTACTATTATTATTATTATTAATGTCGACGCGAAAATTTTCCATCAGCACACTCCCTCCGTCTTCCGATCCGATAGCTCGACGGAGGATTGACGACAATGTTGAAGCTACAGCGATAATTCTCCAACAGCATCCCGCGTCTTTTAATGGTGAGTTGTGCTGACGCTCCGGCTCAGCCCAATATGAATTTGGTTCGGTCGTCAGTGTTTTCTGCGAGACTCATCATGGGGGCAATTGGAGGTTTCCCCTCACACGCCTCTCTCTGGACCCCTCATGAATAGACAATGGCTTTGGGATTTCTTAGGCATATATTGTTATTCAAAATGGAGTTGGAACAAACAGTTCAGACAGGAAGTGGAAACAATTTCGATTCCAATAAATATAAGAATGCAACGTTTTATATAAGTCAAACACCTATACCGGGATTTATGAGATATATGAGGTGATTACTATTCCCCTGCATGGCAGAAGTCTTCTATATTATTCCCACAATGTGTACATAAGTCATAGGTAAAGGGACATTGCTGACGGATGTAGAAAATTAAAAAGACACAAAACGTAACTACCCGATTTTGTCAAGAGGAATGCAGGCTATTTGCCTTGCGTTAATGCTGCGATCTACCACTGTATATGATACGCCGGAAAACAATTATTGAATTATGTACTTAGGTAAACGTTCACCTTATAACACATAATTCTGGTTAAACATATTTGGCGTTGTGACGATAGAGAAGCCAACGGAACGGCGACGTTGAAGTGGAGATAGGTCCATTGAACACTATACATCACGCATCCTAAAAGTCCGAGCATTACCGAATGGTATGTGTGTGCAAATCTGTTCAAGCTATGGTAAGAAATATGGTGCTGTTAAGTGACAAATAAAAGGTGAGAGAAGAGGCTGTATCATAGCATAACTGTATAAATTATTATCGAAATAATATACGCTGAACATTTTATAAATTACGTATCAAGGCATGAATTGCGTACCGAATTTCAATCGCAGATACATTGTTTAATGTCTGCCTTGTCAAATAATACAAGATGCAATAGCATAGAAAGTATTTGATGAGTTTGGCGTCACAACTGTTGGTGGCGCCGCCTTGCGACTAACGCATAATGATATAACTTGGTAACATATCTCGCCTGGATCTGTATTTGACGAAATAGCGTGAAGCACTCGCTACATACTGTAATCATAAAACCAGGTTCCAGAGACCGGAGACACAACCAAGTGCACTTAACTAAGTTAAGCGATGAAGAATAGGACTATTAAGTACTATCAGTAGCGTGTACCTTGGCCCTATTGATAGATGGGCGACATAAGCGCGAATTTACTTGGGTTCTCTATCCAGAGCTTCTCCTTTTCCTTCGTTCACCCTGCTTCTGCGTCTTCTACGGGTGGCGTCACAAAGCAGTTGTTTGCGTTGTCATGCCATGTTCGTGTTGCACTGTCGGGTGTGAGGATAGTTCTAGCACACACCCATACATATAATTCTACAGAATATCCATAGGCACACACCCTCTTCACAAAAACAGACGTAAATTATGACTTAATGCCATACGAAGAACATATATTTTCCCGACAAGCTCATCAGCATTGCTGAGTTGTGCAGTGCACTTTTTGTTCAGGTAAGGGAGCTTCAATTAGTTATTCGGAGGTGCGTTTGGAGAGGTGGGCGGCCTGGACTATTTAGGGGATACTCTAATTTAAAATTAAAATCCAACCCAACCCAGAAATACTGTGCATTGGAATGTGGGCACAACTTGGCCATTACCATTGTGTCTCCGATCTTTGGAACCTGGTTTTATTATTATAGTCTGCGGCGAGAGTTTCACGCTATTTCGTCAAATACAGAAACAGACGTGATATGTTACTAAGTTATATAATTATGCGTTGGTCGCCCGGCGGTGCCACTAGTACCTGTGACACCACCCTCGTCGAACACTTTCTATACTACTGCATGTGGTAGTATTTGATAAAGCGAACGTTAGATAATGTAAATGCGATTGAAAATCGGTCCACAATTTATACCTTGATACGTAATTTATAAAATGTTCAGCGTGTATTATTTCAATAATAATTTATACACTAATGACACGATACAGCTTCTTCTGTCACTTTTATTTGTTACTAACCATACCATATTTATTACCATAGCTTGAACAGATTTGTATACATATACCATTCGGTAATGCTCGTGAGCTTAATATGCGTGATGTGCAACAGTGCATACATCTGTATACTGCTAAACGCGGATTCGCGTGTCGGCTTTCCTATCTTGTAATATTAATGAGACATTGATGTGATGTATGTTTTCCATTTGCATTACTCTTTTTAACATATATTGCACTATGGTAACTCAGAGACGATTAATTCAACACGTACCTACACCCTTCGCGAGACGCAACTTGTCAGTACCATACACGAACACTAACTTTAATTGTTGCCAGAGAGACGTGATAGTCAACAACAAATCAAAAAGATGTGCAGAATTAAACAAAGCTACATATTATAAATTATCTCTAAATATTAGGTAAAGTAAATAATTATTCCTTTGTCATAAAATATTACTATATATGTATGTGTGTGCATTACGTGCGATAGTTAATACATTTTGCAACTATAGTGCAGACGTAACTGTCATCAACCAAGTCAACATCGGGAGTGACCACAGAATGGTAATGAGCTACATGACATTGGACGTAGAGGCTGAAAAGAAGAAGTTGATAAACAAGAGACCACCAAGAGTAGATACCACACAATTATGAACAAAAAAGATCGAATTCCAACTTAACTGCGAAATAGATTCGATACACTAAAATAACTTGACGACATCGACACCATGAGCGAAAACATCATAGAAATGATCCAACTAAGTGCGAAAAGTGGAGCAAAAGCAATCAGCAAGCAAGTAGAGACAAGAATATCGTCACCAACACGAACCCTGATGAAGATATGACGAAAATGGGTGGAAATGGCGACCGTAAAAACAAACAGAGTATGCAGAAATAAGCAAGACCATCAAAACGAAAGTGAAGGAAGACATCAAAAACTAAAATCAAGAGATCATAGATAAACGATTATGACGTCGAAGAAGCCTGAAGAAAGCCAAAAGAACACAGCCCCTAAGCCGAGACAAACTGATTACACTTTTCGACAAGCAGGGTAGAGAAATACAAAACCACGATATGATCATAGAATGAATAGAGGAACAGCACGGAATGCCATAATTCACACCGACCCGAAAGAGGTACCAGAGATAACACCATGGGAGGTGGAAGTAGAGCTAAGATATATGAAAAGTGGGAAGGCATCAGACAACGACCATGTAAACATTGATATATTAAAAGCAGGATAAGATACAATCTCGGAGACACTAGCTAAGCTGTATTACTAAATGCATATCAGAAATACGAATACCCATTGCATGGAAGAACGCAAAGATGGTGATAATCTTTAAGAAGGGAAATAAGAAATACTTAAATAAGAGCTACATACCAATGTGTATGTTACCAAATATCTACAAATTACTCACAAAAAACTAACGAATAGGGTTAAGAAGACACTCAACAAAAAACAACCACTTGAGCAATCAGAATTCAGAAGCAGATCCTCAACGACAGACCACACCCACATCATAAACCAACTGAAGGAGAATTGCCTAGAATATAATATCCCGCTCTGCATTGCATTCGTCGTCTACAAGAAAGCTATCGACTCGGTGAAACTCAAGCAACACTGATCTCGCTTCAAGAACAGGGGAGAGTAGACATGTACACCGAATTCACGAAATACATCTACACCAACAGCTCGACAACAGTCCAGCTATTCAAAAAGCAACAAGATCAAAATCAAGAGAGAAGTACGACAGGGTGACACCATCAGGCCCAAGCTGTTTACGGCAACACTCGTAAGTATATTCAGAAGACCGACCTGGGAAACAAGAGGCTTGATAATGGACGGAGAATATCTGTCAATTTCGCTTCGCCGACGATATACTCGTATGCGCTACTACACCGCAAGAGCAACACAAAATGCTGCAGGAGCTACCTGATGAAAGTGAAAAACAAGATATGAAGATAAACATTTTGAAGACAAAAGTGATGCTAGAAAACGACGGACCAATATATATATCAACACCACGCATATAGAGAACGTTAAAAACTACGTTTACCTGGGACAGCGATACGGCATCAGAAACAAAAACGCAGACAATGACATTGGATTCAAAGAAGAATCACGGCCGGCTGGACAGCATTCGCCAGACACCGCGACATCATCAAGGGTGACCTTGGAACCTTTTTGAAGAGACAGGTCTGCAACTCATGTATACTTCCAGCGTTGACATACATCGCGGAAATACATACACTCACCAACCAGGCAAAGAAAAAGCTAGCAGCCGCACAAATAAAAATGGAAAGAAGTGAGTTAAACATCACATATCGGGAAAGAAAAACGAACATCTGGGTAAGAGAGAAAACAAAGGTCATAGACGTCGTAGAACAAATCAGAAGACAGATGTGGACCTGGGCAGGACACGTGAGTAGACTATGGGACAACCGATGGACATCTCGTATCACTACTTGGACACGTTACGAAAGGAAAAGATCTATAGGAAGATCCGGTAACCGTAGAAAGACGAACTTGACGAGCAACACACACAAATTTGCTAAATAGAACAAAATAATATTAAAGAATAGTTATGTTGATGTGTTGCTTTGTGTAAGTATGAATAGAAATTGCATTTATGTTTTCTTGTAGTCAGCTTTCTCCCTTTATAGTTGCCATGATGATGATAATAATAATAATAATAATAAACTTCCATAGCGCCTGTATCCCCAGGAATCTGTGCTCAGAAGCGCAACATACAAGTTTCAGTGGGCAAAATCGTGAACAGGGACAAGCAAGAGTCATCAATAGAGCAAGGGGCCACCGAAGGTTATGGTGGGAATGCAATTTCAAATAAATAAGTACAGTTTTTTTACGAAAGGTGGCTATGGTATCAGATAATTTTAATGTGATAGAAAAAGCACGTTTGTCAATATTAAGCTTGATTTTCGGAACAAAAAGTTGTTGTGAAACAGATGATCTGAGATTCCTGGGGATATCGGAAAAACGTAGGAGACTAAACAAATAGGATGGGTGTTGCGTAGAAATGTGATATGTGATACTAGCTAACTTGAATTGTATTCGATATGCAATTGGAAGCCAGTAAAACTGTTTAAGTAGGGGAAGTGATCGTGAGAAACAAGGAGCTTTTAGTACAACACGTGCTAAACAATTATGCACACATTGAAGTAGTCAAGGCGACTGCGAATTGATTGGAGCTACTAATATTGTTTTAGCAGTAGATAAAGAAAATGACGCCAGATTCGACGGAACTCACGAATATGGTAGAAACAGGTTTTACATACTTGAACATTTTTCTAGTGAAAACTTAAATCACTGTCAAAGACAACACCTAGATTACGAACAGTATCTGATGATGATGTATCATTACCAAGCAATTTAAATGTAAAGTAGATAACAACCTTGTTTCGTTATTGTTTTGTGCCAATACTAATTAAATCAGTTTTATTTGGATTTAGCATCAATTTACTTGCTTCCATCCAAAGCAAAATGTCGGTGAGACAGTCATTTAAAGTTGATAGAGATGTTTGTGCATTAATTTGTGACTCGAATAAGGGATGTAGTGTATAAGCTAAACAGAACAGAGCCAAGGAGAGACCCCTGTGGGACACCAAATGGTAGATCTTCTGGACAGGACAGTGAGCCAGATAAATTAATGCTTTGGTATCGGTCTGAATAATACGAACTAAACCACTGAAGATCTGTGCCAGAAATCCCAAAGTGTCTATGGAGGCGATGTAAAAGAATGTCGTGATCAATTGAATCAAAAGCAACTGATAGATGTAGTAACGTAAGTGCGGTCAATTTGCTATTATCCATATCGCATACAATGTCTTTGTGTATTTTAAGAAGAGCCGTCTCAATTGAATGAAATCGCTTATATGCAGATTGTAGATCATTTTATTAGTGTTGTGTGTAAATATGTTCATGGAGTCAATTTGCAACAACCTTTTCAAATACCTTTGAGAGAAAACTAAGATTAGAGATAGGACGATAATTCTTAAGGTCATTTTTGCATAGATTTTGTTTTTTAATAAGATGATTGACAAGAGCTTGCTTGAACTCATGTGGACCAACACCACATGAGTTCAAGCAACACAAAATTAACATATTTATAATACTTTTAATAGGTTTAACCAGTTGATCACTGCAACTTTTCGGCACAAATGTTGTAAACATTTCAAAATCACATAATACCAAAATTAAACCAATGTATATTCTAATTACTCTCTGATGACACGGTGGTTTTGTTTACCCTCTATCATAGACACCAATATTTCCATAATAACCCAAATGGTTCAAAAAGTACAGCTTACCGTGACTCAGAGATCACGTTAGTGGCGGTCCCGTCTCAATTTGGAACGCAAGAGAACCATTAAGGACGACAAAAAAAACCTTGCAGTGACCAACCTCAGAGCTAACATTGAAAGGTCGGTTTGGCGATAATGTTCTGAAAAAAGGCTGACTAGTTGAATGAGAAATTATAAGACCATAATATTGTAACCACAATAGATACATACATACTGGTCAGTTAATAGAGCGCTGGAAACAACTAGAAATTAACCACGGGTTGCCGCTGTCTCGAACACCATCTTGATATATGCATTTGATTTTTGTGGACAGTTAGTATATTTGGCAACTATCCTGAACAGAATTAGCGTTAGACATTTTAGGATCCTTTTTTAATTTAATGTTCGTATGCTATTGCCTATGTAGCCATCACATATACTAGGTTACAACAACATGTAAGCAACAAGCATTCATTGCTTACTCATGTAAGAAATCCTATCCAGCTTCGATAATCTTGTACTGATTTGCTTTATGTTCCTACAGTTTATACTCATATTGGAACTAGGGCATTTTTTCTGTTGCCGCACCAACTCTTCGGAATATGATCTCTCGTAGTGTTAGATGTGGAGCGCAGTAGCGCAGCGGTAAGAGCTCCGGACTCTCGACTGAGAGAACCCGGGTTCGAATCCTGTGGGGCGATGTCGAACCTTGGACAAGTTCGTTTACTCAACATTGCTTCAGTTCACTCAGATGTATGAATATGTACCTGGCTATTGACAATGGTGGATATTTGTGTACGAATAATATTCGCGTATTAATTGCAGCATGGTTGAACGTTTCCCTGATAAGTCGAGATGGTGTTCGATTGAACAGGTCTGCCAGGGAGTAAAGTGAAAAGCATTTTGAGCAGGACTGGATACTACACTATATAAGAACTTAAATTTTATTTTAGATTAGTTGAAAATATTACACAATTTTGACTAAACCTTTTCTACTGATGTGCCTCTGAGCTTTGATGGCGAAAGAGGTGAAGCGACCGGTTATTAACCGCACACTGATCTCGTGTATACAGCACATGATACGGGGTTATTACATTCAGGAAGACATCGAGGGGCTCATTGGTTCATGCATTTAATCAAACAAGTCATTATCTTTCATTGCAATCGTACAAAGCATTGCCACAATGATTTGTAGACAAAATAATCTGTTCACACTGAGTATATAGTAGTTCTTAGTATTACTGTTGCAACACGCATATCCCACCTTGTAAGTAATGTTAAACGTTAGTATTATACACATTTGTTACAGATACACATGAAGCATATGTCTTATGAAGCAATGGCAGGTTGATCAGCATCATTGATCGTTCCATATTAAATATGTGTAAAACGACGTCGTTAGGTTGATATTTTGCATAATCGTAACAAAGGTAAAACACATCGAATGTCTTGTTCGATGTACGTTGTCCGAAGTGTATTGTCCGACGTTATCGGCAATTTGACGACCACACGCGCCATACCTCTTAACACTCCCACAACCTTTAATTCAAATCAATGGTACAAACCATATTACAACAAATATTAAACTATTGCGAAATATTTATCGATATTTATCGATCGTTAGTAGTTAGTAGTTAGTAAGATTGTTTAGTTAGGTCTCAGTCGGTGTTTAATCGTGTTCATATTATGATCACTGGCGGCTGGAACTCGCAATATTGCTGAAAGTAGATGCAAACAGAACACAGTCCGCGTCCGGTTTTTCCTTGGTATGGACTCCCCTTAAAATTATGGATAACGCGGTTGAGACCCAAATAGATATTATCGCTGACGCCTTTGTAGTTGTATGTAAACAAACCCTTGTCATACTTGTAACCGTAGGTGTAGCCGGCGTAGTTTGTTAAATATAAACTACGACTACCTAACTCGATCAACATGGCTGACTTCACCCCTCCTGCTTTGCTAAAGATCTTTGTAGTTCCCCGCTTGTTGTTTCGGTATGCCTTTAGCGTGGAATGGTAGCCCCAAATTTCGGCATCGTTGGTAGTACCGCTGATATCGCCGCCTGAAAGATAAGAATTACATTATACCTACAGGGTCACAGCGAATGACATGTGTCACGTCACTCAAGGCCAGTGTCCACAGAGCATACAATTGGTACAAATTACGTATATTGTATCTCAGAAAGTGTATTTTAATGATTGGTTGTAATCATTTTTTTAAATACAGAAATACTCTCATCTTGAGTTTCAAAATGGCCGCTGTGATTAGTTACTGTTTGTCTCATATCTGAACATTAAAGTGACATGGAATGTTGATATTAATGTGAAACACCACATTTTAGTGGGATTGGATTTTTATTTTCACGTAATAATTGATGCGAATAGAGGTATCCATCTTAGATTTCAAGGTGGCAACATTTAATCACCGATATTATTTCTTATATACATTGGATCTATCACTTGACGGGCAATTAATGTGTCTGAAAGTTAAATTGAATATATAACACGCGAATGTT